>CM065377.1:6767500-6852500 GCA_033060915.1 Euryodendron excelsum
GATTGTATGTATATATATATATATGTAAGATGTAAAGTGGGTCGGGCCGGCTTGGCACACCACGTCACATGGTGGGCACGACACAGCCCACCAGGTGGGCCGAATCGGGCCGGGCTTAGTATTTAGAGGCATGTGCACGGTTAAGGCACAAGCACGACAAGGGCACGGGCATGGGCATGAGCACGAGCACGGGCACGAACACAAGCACGACATGGTATAAGCACGGCTAATGGCTAGTTTTTTGAAAAGTATTCCTAAATTTCAAAATTACCCCCTCCCCCCAAAACAACTATATAACGGCTAGTTTGAAGGGCAAATGTGTATTTTTATTAAAAATGTCAAAATTATCCCTCCCAACAATTATATAACAGCTAGTTTGAAGGGCAAATGTGTATTTTCATCAAAAATGTCAAAACTACCTCTCCCAACAATTATATAACGGCTAGTTTTAGGGATAATTTTGTAAATTAACTTATTCAATTTTTTCTATAAATACTCACCCTCACTTCATTTCTTTCTCACAAAAGTATTCACTCTCTCTACAATCTATATAATTTCTCTCTCTACAATCACAAATTACTCACTTTCTCTCTATATTGTTTACACTTAACCACTTTTTTTACAATTTTGCTACAACTCAAGCAATCTATACATTCGGCTGTGGTATCATTATTATTATTATCTTATTCTAATTTTATTGTTGTTACATTAATTTTATTATATTTATATAATTATTATTTTATTCAAAATTTATTTTTAATTACATTATTTCATTATATTATAAATATGGACCCTGTGAATTTTAACATTGAGGATTTAGATTTTAATGATATTGACGATTTTGATGGAGGTTCAAATTTAACCACTACACTTAAAATTACTTTAAATGATGCTAAGAGTTCATTGACCACCCTATATGAAACATATGAATCTAAATATACAAATAATAGACGAGCTTCTTCTTCAAGTACTATGAATATTAGCAGTGATATCTTGGTACCTATCAGATTTGTTCTTCAAGTACTCATCAGATTTGTTCTTAAATATCCATTTGGTACCTATCACATTCACATTATGGGGTCTAGGCACAAGAGTCCAAACATCATTATGCACAAATTAACTCAACTCTTCATGCATAGCAGTAACCCAATGCTCATTAGTCAAGACTTCTTTCACATTTTTTGGTTCAAATGAAGAGGTGTAGCATAAGTAGTTTACCATATTCCTTACCTGACGCCTTGTCTTTATCGGCTTTGTGATGTTTCCAATCACTTGATCCAAAGGATGATTTAATTTCACTCTGAATGATGGCTCTAGGATACTGTTAAATCCATCTTTGGAGTTGGTCAAGGAGTCACAGTATCATCCCTCTTCTCGTTATTTTCCTTTTCCAAATTTTCAAAAGATGCAATATCTGAATCATAGTCCTCATCAAGTGCAATGTCAGTGTGAACTAAGGAATCATCAATAACCACATTTATCGATTCTATAATAGTAAGAGTATGCAAGTTATAAACACAATAAGCTCTACTATTGATGGAATATCCAAGAAAGTTACCTTCATCGCTCTGAGTGTCAAATTTACCCAGATGTTCTCTATCCATCAAGATATAGCATTTGCTCCCAAATACTTTGAAGTATTTCACATTCAGCTTCTTACCTTTCCACAATTCATATGGCGTCTGTTTTGTACCAATTCTCAGATAGACTCGGTTTGCGATGTAGCATGCGGTATTTACCACCTCAGCTCAGAACTTCTGTGAAACTTTCTTACCATGAAGCATAACTCGAGCCATTTCCTATATCACTCTATTATTTCTCTCCACCACGCCATTCTGTTGTGGTGTCTTTAGAGCAGATAACTCATGTTTTATGCCCTGCTCATCACAAAAATTAGTAAACTCAGAATTCTCAAATTCCTTACCATAGTCAGTACGTATTCTGCGAATGCATCAGATTTTTGTGCCCTTCTCTACCTGCACTTTCAGACATAAAGCTTTAAACATAGAGAAGGTGTCAGATTTTTCTCGAATAAAATCAACCCATGTAAACCTAGAAAATCATCGATCAACAGCCACAAAATATATTTCTTTCCTCCAATACTCTTTATCTGAGTAAGACCCATAAGATTCATATGAACAAGTTCCAAGGGTCTAGATGTAGCAATCTGCTTGACTTTCTTATGTGTGGACTTAATTTGCTTCCCCAATTGGCATGAGCCATACACACAAATTGTGGTTCTTCCAAGTTTTGAAATTCCACAAATGAGTTCAGAACTAGACAGTCTAGAAAGATTGCTAAAGTTCACATGGCCCAGTCTTTGATGCCACAGCTCAGTCTCATCCAGTTTAATAGAATTGCAAGTTATACCACTCTCAAAGGTGATCCCATAGCAGTTGTTAGGAATTCGCACACCTTTCATAATACAAGTACCCTCTTTATTGAAAATAGAGCATTCAGTTTTGGAAAACTATACTTGGTGTTGTGCGTCACATAACTGACTAATGCTTATGAGATTTCCCTTTAAGCCCTCAACTTGCAGAACATCATCGAGGTTTAGTAACCCTTGAGATTTTATATTCCCTTTTCCTACAAACTCTAGAGGTCTTCCATCACCAAAGGTTACTAAACCTCCATCACATTTAGTCACAGAGTCAAAATACCCTTTATTTCCACACATATACCTTGAGCAGCCACTGTCCAGGTACCACACATTGGAGTTGTGAGCCTTCAGGGCAGTGTGGACAACAAATTCTCTCAGGTCAATTTTTCTTATCCATACAGTCTTAGGATTAGCACTTGGGTGCTTTGGACGAGACTGTAAGCTAAGCTTTTGACCTTTCCTTGAGGTATGTTTAGTTACAGATCTTGCCATATAGTTTCCATAGTATTAAGGTTGAGCATGTCTTTGAAAATTCTTATTAGTAAAATTCCTTTGCTCAGTCAACACATGGAATCTATTAGACATCTGACTATTGTATGATCTA
The DNA here is from genome assembly GCA_033060915.1 of Euryodendron excelsum. Lineage (NCBI taxonomy): Eukaryota > Viridiplantae > Streptophyta > Magnoliopsida > Ericales > Pentaphylacaceae > Euryodendron > Euryodendron excelsum. The sequence goes on from CM065377.1 coordinate 6,770,488, forward strand.
CTTGGGTATTGAAAGTTACGAGTTTGAACATATTTCACAGGTAATCCATACAATTTATGATATTGTGGTCTAATGTGACCTCTTATACCACAGTGGTGATAGATAGGAACAACATAAGAAGAATTACTTTAATTTTCACGAGTATTATACCTTTCTTCGTGAACAAATTTGATGGGTTTGTTGTACTGGTGTTGCTTTGACTTGGATGGTTTAGCCTCATACCCAATACCACGCGTATCCCATGAATGTTTCTAATCCAAGCACACTTTCTCTACCGTAGATGCACTTGCCTTGTACTTCTTGAATGTCAAATTAGACTTAGCCAGATCAGCCTCAAGTTCTGAATTTTTTCTTCAAGAGCCTTCTTAAAACCTTCTCTCTCAAATGCATCCTTCTTAAGAAACTTCACTTTATCTAATAGGGTTACTCGATGTTTCCTCAACTGACTTATTTCAGTTTGAGCATCATCATTCACCCTTTTTAAAGAGACAACTTCTTCCAGAGCCTTTTTCAACTTCTTTCCCAATTTGACATTCACATTGGTGAGTTTGTAAGACTGCTTGTACAATTGATCATAAGCTCGCTGCAGTTCACTTTTATCTTCATCATCTAATTCATCCTCATTTCCTTTGAGAGATCCCACTGTACCATCTGATTCCTCTGATTTTTTCAATTCAAAAATTTTAGATGAAGTCTCGATTACCTTAGAAGCTGATGCCATGAATGCCGTGAAATTCTCATATTCATCATCACTTTCCGGCTCCTCTTCCTTCTCATAATCACTCCAAGTGACTGTCAAAACTCTACTTCCTTTATTTTTCTTTTTGTTTGGGTAATCTGTAGCAATATGCCCAAAGCCATGACATTCGAAGTATTGTTTTTGGCCAAACTTATTAGGTGACTTCCTTACAAACTTCATTTTGTCAAAAAGTTTTCCTTTAACTTTATCTAATGAGGAAGATTGATCTTGTTGTCGTTTGTTGAAAACTTTTTTAAACTTTTGACAAACAAGGCCATCTCCTCAATACCCATATCCGAATTGCTATCCTCCACCTCATTAGATTTTCCTTGATGAAACTTAAAGCAATACCTTTATTCTTTCTAGGTTGACAAAAATTTGTTTCAAAAGTTTGTCAGGATCCCACTAAGTCCTCTGCTTTCATGGCATCAACATCCCAACTTTCCTCTATGGCCGTTATCTTGGCTTGAAATCTCTCAGGTAAAGACCTTAAAATTTTTCAAAAAATTTTTGAAGGAGAGATTTGTTCACCAAGGTTGAAACTCGAATTAACGATGTCACTTAGTTTAAAATAAAATTGATCAAACGTTTTATCATCTTCCATTCTCAAAGTTTCAAAGGCAGTTGTTAATCACTGAACCTTAGCAATTTTTACAGTAGTTGTACCCTCATGGGTGATCTGTAAAATGTCTCAAGCCTCTTTAGCAAGTTCACAGTGTGAAATTTTACGAAACTCCTCTGATGTGACACCGTTAAAGATGACATTAATAGTTTTACTATTCCATCCACAGTCCTCATAGTCAACCCTATCTCAAGCTGCAATAGCTTTTGAGGTAATCATATCATCGGTTGTGACTGTGGGTGGAGTCCAGCCATTAACAATAGCCTGCGATACATGTTCATCTAAAGATTTAAGAAAGGCTCTGATTTTGGCTTTCCAATAGGGATAGTTGGTCCCATCAAGCAAGGGCTGTCGAGAGGCGGAACTACCTTCCTTTGGCTAAGCCATAGACATAGGTAATCAGGATCTCACTCTTTAGAAAATCAAAATCGATTTTGAGTGTCTCGCTCTGATACCAATTGAAAAACCTAGCCTTTGTCTATGTTTTGTCCAAGAGACTAAAACCTACAATATTGGTTCAAGATATTATGACAATGAGCAATATTGTACTTACCAAAGCACAAAAGAAAGCAAACCATTCAATCAGGAACACATTAGTCTTTTACCGTGGAAACCATTAAATGAGAGAAAAATCATGTGTCACCTTTGCCGGACAAAGATCATGCACTATATCTTGTTGTTCAGACGGTTATAAGACTCTTCATGCTTGACCACCGTTTAGATCCCCTTAGAATGGATTTCACACCTTGAACTCCATCAAGACTCTTGATTTCTTCAATTGGGTTGAAGAAGATTGTTGCTAAGATCCGCTTTTGAGCTTCTAGGAAGGTAGGAAATACTTCTCTCTAGGAGTTTTTGATAGTGGCGGCTCAGATCTAGTTTGGAGAAGTGTGCTGGGCTTTAAATAGGAGCAAAAACCCTAGCGGCATGATTCCCAAGAAATCTGATTTCGCTCAGCTCACTCCCACAAGGTCCCGCGAGGATCTTACAAAGTGCATCTCAATCCCTCAAGCATCCAGCGAACTCAATCCCAGATTTCGACGTGCTTACTGTTTTTGCCCTCGACTGCCCGCGACATCCCACGAGGGTTCTGCGAGGTTCTGGCCAATCTGCATGCTCACTGTTTTTGCCCTCGAGATCCCTCGACTTCCCGTGAGCTCCATGTTTTGCAGCCAGCACACTGTTTTTTCTCTCGAGATCCCTTGAACTCCATCGACATCTCTCGAAGTCCCCTTCAATAGCCAAAATGTATCATACAAGACTCTCTTAGCCTGAGCTTGCATGAACAAGCTTGAAAGTCCTTTCAAATGCTTGTGATTGATAACCCGAGTCCCCAAAATACATCAACCAAGACGTGTCACGAAATGTAGCCAATTACATAAACTTACATGCTCAAGTCAAGTGACCTATTCAATGCCTACCTATGATATGGCTTGCTTCAAGCTCCCAATCACTCTTTGCAAACAAATGGCAACCTGTATGGCCAGGTTTTGTGGGGACAAACTGGGGAAGAAAGGAAAATTCATTGGGTTGGATAGGGGAAGCTATCTGAGAAGAAGACAGGACGTAGTCTTGGCTTCCGAGATCTAACGTCTTACAATCCAGCAGTATATGCAAAACAAGGATGCCGTTTACTGGATTGGGGTAATAGCCTGGTGAGAAGAGTGTTACAAGCCAAGTATTTTAGGAACAAGTCGTTCTTGGAGGCCACAATAGGTTCGAACCCGTCTTGGGTATGGCGCAGTATTTTGGAGGGAAGAAAGGTGCTGGAAGCACGGGAGGGTTGGGAATGGCAAGTCGATCAATGCCGTGTCTGGTCGTTGGCTGCCCAAACCCATCACTTTTCAATTACATTCTCGAGTCCCCCCGGGGAACAACCTACCTGTTAATTACTTTATTGATCAAGTCAATGCTAGATGGAGAGTTGAGGAGGTTCAAAAGTTTTTCGATGAGGATGATGCAAAGTTTATTTTGAGTATTCCGCTGCCAGTCAATGATGTCCCAGATAAGCCTATTTGGCGTTACACTACTTCAGGCATGTATTCTGTGCGCTCTGGTTATGAGATTGCTCGAATGCAGAACAGGAGTGGATTATTCATGTCTAGGTGTGAGGGGGAAGGTAGCAATCGAGAAGCAAAGAAATCCTACTGGAAACAGCTATGGAGCATTCCCGTGCAAGGAAAGATCAAGTTTTTCTTATGGAAATGCAGCCATGATTTTGTTCCAGTAGGGGCTGTTCTAAGGAATCGAAAGGTGGAGGAGGCGCAGACAGTTTGTCCTGTGTGTAAACAATCACAAGAAACTCTTACGCATCTCATTACTGGCTGCCCTTTCTCTCGGGCAGTGTGGTTTTCCTCTCCGCTACCATTGGACGTTACATCTCTGGTTACTTCTTTTTTCCACTGGTGGCAGGAACTTATAGGGAGACTTCGGGCTGCTGAGGATTGCCAACAGATTCTGGCCCTTGCCGCATCAGTTATTTGGGGATTTGGAAGACCCGTAATGACGTCGTTTTTTGGAAGAGTAGCAGTCGACCCTTTGTGGACTATGCAAACAGCGGTTAATAGAGCTATGGAGTTCAAGCAGGCTAATCATATAGACACGCCATCAACCATTCAGGATCAACAGATTGAGGATGTTTTGGGTGGCCACTGGACACCACCTCCTGATGGTTGGGTCAAAATAAATTTTGATGGAGCTTGGTTGCAGAATGGAACCGGCGAAGTCTTGGGTGTGGTAGTTCGATCATCTGAAGGGAAATTTTTGGCTGCCAGATCCACGCAAATTGAGACGACTTGGTTGGCCAAAGAGACTGAAGCTCTGGCCGCAAGGGAGTAAGGGAAGCAATTACTTTTGCTATCAAGCCTGGTTTCAATTTTGTGATTTTTGAAGATGATGCACAGGTTATCATTAACATGCTGTCACGAAGAATTGATTTTCATCAAGATGTGGAGCTGGTGCTTAAAGATTCTTTGCTACTATGTGGACATATCTCACACTATAAGTTTCTTTTCCCGCATAGATCTAGCAATGGAGTGGCTCATGCCATTGCCGACAGGGTCTTGTTGGAGAGTGCTGTTCAGAATGGCAGACAGTTCCCCCACTGTGACTTTTGGATGCTTTTAAGATCGATGAGGATCATTCGTAATGCTGGTTATTTGCTCATTTATCATTATATATTTCTTCCTGTTGACACAAAAATCTAATTGTGATCGTTGTCAGTGATTAGTAGTTTTGAGGTGGTGAGATTTGAGGGTACTAGGAGACCAAATCTGTTGCTTAGCCCAAAAAAAGCTTTGTCATAGGGAACTCTTTCAACAAAAAAGAAAAAAAAGGAGGAAAAAAATAGTAGGAACTTCAATTTAGAAATTGTATACAATAACCGGAGGCTGACTAGTTAATTTTGAAACTCTGGTGCAAGTAGATGTTGCTTGCAGGTCTGTTAATATGAACTAGGTGTCAACTCGTACAATACATAGAGAGTAATCATATCATATACAATATAACATTGTCATGATATATATTTGGAACTATTATATTTTTACAATTCAGTAACAGAGAGTTTCAACGTAAACCTATAATCATTTATTCTAATCATTTACTTTAGAACATATAAAGATAGATAAATAAATACGTAACAAAAAATACAAAAGGAGATAGGAGAATATTTTATTGGAAGATTTGAAAATTTGGAACATCTAAAACAAAGATAAATTAATACATAGCAAAAGGTACAAAGAGAGATAAAAGAATACCTTTGTTGAAAAATTTTAAAAAGTTCTATTGTGTTTTACCGTCATAAATCTACAAAAGCAATATATGATTATGAGTTTATATCAATAGATCTATTAAAAAGAAAAGCACTACAACGTTTTTGAAATTAAAACTTAAGAGAGCTCCTTTGCATATGGAATATATTTATATTTCTTATGTTACGTATTTGAATGAGAGCAATATTTTAAGAAATATTTATCTACATAGTTGAATCCTAATTAAAAAGTATTATTTTATATTTAACTAATTATATAAATTTAGATCATAAAAATTCTTTCATGTATATATGTCTAATATTTGCATATATAGCCGAGTAAATTATTATTTGATAATTAAATATTTTTTGAGTTAATTTATTGAGAGATTATGTAAGAAATAATTTGTAAAAACTTAATTAGTTAAGTCTTCATATTTAAATAAGAAACTTTATTCGTTAAGACTTTAATTTAAATTAGGGACTTTGTTAGATCACAACAAAAATTTGTCGGCATTTAGGAATCTTACTAATCAAAAAGAGAGTTTTTATTGGTAGATTATTATAATTTTTTTTTTCAAAATAGGACTTGTGTATTTAATAGGAAACTTAATCAAATTAGTATAACAAAATAGATTATCCAAACAGTTACCAATCATAACTCCTACACATCTATACGTATATGACACTTATTACGAATTTTCATTGCCCTTGTGACGTGGCATTGTAAAAGTATAAGAGCATAGAAAGTACCACCTAAGTACTATTTAAGAGAGAGACAAAATATAGGGGTGAATACAATGTGTATATATATATGATTTAGCCACTGCAATTTTCTCATGTAAATGTTTGCATCTCTTTTTTTTTTTTTTTTTTTTTTTTGTGCACTTAGCAAAATAGGTAAGAAGGGACGACCAACGTAGTAACCCCCTTGGGCGTAACTATAGAGGTTCTCACCTACTGTAAGATGTCTGGTTTGAAAAGGGTTAAATGTCGTTTGCACTTTGGTAGGGATGTGGTAACGAATACAACGTTTATATATATATATATATATATAATTTAGCCACCACAATTTTCTTTTGTAAATATTTGTATCTCCTTTTTTCTTTTTTTTTGTGCTTAGCAAAATAGGTGAAAAGAAATGACCAACGTAGTAATCCATATTGGGCGTGACTATAGAAGTTCTCACCCGCTACAGAATGTTTGATTTGAGTCATAGCTATTGCCCCTTCTCAACAGCATCTAGTTCACACTATTACCGCAAACGAGTTTGAACATGTGACCGTTAAGAAAAAAACAGAGTTTTGAGCCCAGCCGCTAAAGCTAACTCAACTACTGTAAGCGGAATGTCCAATTTACCTCTCTTCTTTATAGATAACTAGAGTTTACCCGCGTTTCCAGTATTCCTCAACAAAATTAGTAACGGGTCCATCTAATTTTGACAACTTTGGATTGGATTGGACTGAAGGAAAAATTAATTTGAATTGTTGAACCATTTGTATTTCTAAGACATTTTCAAAAATTAATGTTAATCATCATTGTGATGGTGATGATAATTTTAGCGAGTAAGAAAACAATGCGCGTGACTGTCCCAGTACAAGTCAAAACACACAATTAAAATTACTCCACCTACCCCTCAAGAGGCGTAGTAAAAATTTCAATCGCAATAACAACACCAATTAACTTTTACTTAACTACTAAGTATCTGAGATTATGAACATAATTCTTAATAATTTCAATGAATCTTTTTTTGTGCTTGCTATGAGTTCCGTTGGAATTGAAGTATTATTGATTATGAAGAAAACGAATAAAAGAAAGGATTTACGTGGTTCAGTCATTGTGACTTTCATCCACAAGAGGAGAGCAGAGATCTTATTCATGGTAGTTACAACTTAGCACCCAAATAAATATATATGTACAAGAGCCCAAGACTTGGGCAGTAAATTAAGCAACCAGTCACCAACACAAGTTTAGCAGCAAGTTAAGCAATCAATCACCACATAATCAATGACTAAGATCATGGATTAATTGTGGGCAGATTCTTCCCTTCTTCTCCACCAACACTCCCCCTCAAGTTGGTTCGAAGATATCGATCGAGCCCAACTTGGACAAGATCTCATGAAATCTTGTTGACGGCAAGCCTTTGGTAAATATGTCTGCCAATTGATCAGTGCTACGAACATATGGTGTACAAATAACATTTGCTTGCACCTTCTCTCTTACAAAATGACAGTCAACTTTGATGTGTTTTGTTCTTTCATGAAACACAGGGTTAGATGCAATGTGTATTGCTGCTTGATTGTCACAGAACATGTTCACTGGTTGAGGAGATTTAAAACCCAAATCATCTAAAAGAGTACGAAGCCGGATTATCTCACTTGTTGTAGATGTCATTGCTCGATACTCTGATTCTGCACTGGAACGAGCAATAATGTTTTGCTTTTTACTTTTCCAAGTGACCAGATTCCCTCCAACAAAAGTGCAATACCCTGTAGTGGATCGTCGATCGATCGGGCTTCCTGCCCAATCAGCATCTGTATATCCAACAATATGCGTATGACCATTTCTTCGCATCCATATCCCGCGACCAGGTGAGGATTTCAAGTACTGAAGAATTCTATTCACTGCATTCAAATGATTAGTCCTTGGAGCATGCATGAATTGACTGACTAGACTTACCGCATAGGTGATGTCGGGGCAGGTGATGGTCAAATAAATTAATCTACCAACAAGTCTTTGATATTGACCAATATCATTCAAGAGTTCACCTTCAATTCCATGCTTCCCATAGGTATCAGTGGGGGTTTCAACAGGTTTCACACCCAATTATCCAGTCTCCTTCAGCAAATCTAAGACATATTTTCATTGATTCAGAAACAACCCCTTCTTTGAGTGAGCAATCTCTATCCCCAAAAAATATTTCAACTTGCCCAAGTCTTTAATAGAAAATTTGCTGTGTAGATGAGATTAAAGTTTGGTTATTTCATTCCTATCATCTCCTGTGATGATTATATCATCTACATAAACCAAAACAATAGTTGTTCCAGTGGCAGCTCGTTTGATGAACGAGGATGAGTCAGCAGAACTTCTTTGGAGCCCATTATTTGTGAGTACCAAATTAAGTTTCGCATACCATGCTCGAGGTGATTGCTTGAGTCCATATAGAGCTTTATTTAGCTTGCACACTAACTGTTTTTGACCTTCTTGAGGATGTCCAGGTGGGATAGTCATGTACACTTCTTCTTCCAAGTCTCCATGTAAGAACGCATTTTTCACGTCCATTTGAAACAACTGCCAATTGCAATTAACAGCCGCAGACAAAAGTACTCGTAGAGTGTTCATTTTGGCAACTGGGGCAAATGTTTCCTTGTAGTCCACTCCATAAGTTTGAGTGAACCCTTTAGCAACTAATCTGGCCTTGTATCTCTCTATGCTTCCATCACTATTGTATTTAATTTTGTACACCCATCTACATCCAACCGGTTTCTTCCCTTCTGGTAAGTGAACAATTTTCCAAGTTCTATTATGATCAAGAGCAAGAAGTTCATCCTTCATAGCCTTCCTCCAAACAGAATGGTTATTGGCCTCTTGAAAACTAATAGGCTCATTGGTAATAGAACTCAAGAAGGCAGAATATGAATGAGACACATTTTCATAGGACAAATAATTTTGAATGGGAAAACTAGAAGCATGATAGGTGTAAAAATCTTGCAATTTAGGTGGAGGTTGACTTACCCTAGTGGATCGACGTTCGGGCAGCACATGGACAGGAGGAACAACTTCAACAAGAGGAGCCACGGTGGAAGTTTCAGGTGAGACATCTTCTTGTGATGGAAGGCCAATAGTATTGGTAGCAGCAATAGGGAGAGGAACATCATCCGAATTCTCCCCCTGAAGCTGATCATCATTAGAATTATGAAAAAATGGTGTATCTTCAACAAAGCAGACATCTCGAGAGATAAAAAATTTCTGACTCTTGTCATCAAAACATCTATATCCCTTTTGAGTAGAGGAATATCCAAGAAAAACACACTTTACACCACGAGCATCAAGTTTATCTCTATGATATGGAAGAATATGAACATAACAAAGACAACCAAAAACTCGAATATGAGAAAGATCTACTCTGCGTTTTTTAAGAACTTCCAGAGGTGACTTAAATCCAAGGACACGGCTTGCCAATCAATTGACGAGATAGGTAGCCGTAAGTACACCGTGAGACCAATATTCTTTCGGAACATGCATCTGAAACATGAGAGATCTAGTGGTTTTTAGAAGATGTCAATTCTTGCGTTCGGAAACTCCATTTTGTTGTGGAGTGCCAACACAGCTAGTTTGATGTATAATCCCTTGATCTCTCAAAAAATCAGCAAGAAGTCTTTTTATAAATTCTGTGCCATTATCAGAGCGAAGGATCTTGACATGAGAATTGAATTGAGTAACAACCATTGCATGAAAGGATTGAAAAATAGAAGCAACCTCAGTCTTGTTTTTTAACAAATAAATCCACGTAGCACGAGAATGATCATCAATAAAACTAATAAAATACTTGAAACCATCATGGGATTCAATAGGTGCTGTCCACAAATCCGAATGAATTAACTCAAATGGTTTAGCCGATACAGATAAAGAGGGACTAAAAGGCAAACGAGTCAATTTAGATAACTAACAGACTTCACAAGGTCTTGAAAGTGAAGCATTAGGGAAAAGAAAAGACAAATGTCTATCACAGGGATGTCCTAAACGCTTGTGCCATATATTCGAATGTTGAACTGTCAATGCTTGAGCACTTGGTTTTAAGATGTACAACCCATGAGAATAGATGCCTTCACCAATCTTCTTCCTCGTGACTCGATCCTGAAAAGTCACAGAAGTGGGAGAAAAAATAATATCACAGTTCAAGGTGTTAGTAAGTTTCCTAACAGAAAGCAATTTAGAAGGAAAAGATGGGATGTAAAGTGCTTCAGACTTTGGATGAGTAGGGAAAATTTCAAGTTTACCACACCCATGAACTGGAATAGAAGAGCCATTGGCAACTGACACCAATTTATCAATTTGAGAAGTAAACTTAGATAGGCTATGACGATTATTAGTTATATGATCAGTAGCGCCAGAATCTACAATCCAATTGCAGGTATTAGAAGTTGATGACAGAAAGGCTTGAAGATTACCTAAGGCATGGGTAGAGGATGAAGGTTCAGAAGAAGAGTTTGCCTTGCTCCATTGCTCCAAAAATTTACTCAATTGACCAACCAAATTGGAGGTTTCAGATGTGACTGTGTTTGCTCTCTTATAAATCTTGCCTCCCCTTTTTGGTTTCGGCTTCAAATGAGGATAAAGAATCCAACAACCATCCCTATTGTGGCCATCTTTGTTACAATAGTCACAATGACGCCATTGATTAGAAAACGAGTTATGCTCCTTCCCAGAGTTACCACTTTGCTTCCAGTTGTCACCTTTCTTTTTATCTACCATGAAGGCACTTGCTTCAGAGTTTATAATGATGGGCTTGTTTTCAATGTTCATAGCTCTTCTCCTAGTTTCTTCTTGTTGCAGACTAGCACAAACACTGGAAAGAGAAGGAACTTCGGATCCCATTAGAATTTGGCTTCAAATGTTTTCGAAGTCCGGCTTTACGTGGGCCAATAGTTGAAAGACTTTATCTTGTTCAGCCCTTTTCTGCAATGTCAAGAGATCTGTTGTAGGAGGACGATACATGCTAAGTTCATCCCACATGCTCTTCAATTCACCCAAATATTCAGCAAAAGGACGATCTCCTTGTTTGCAATTATTTATATTTTGCTGCAATTGATAAATACGGGCAGCGTTGTGTTGGTGACCATATAGATCCTTCACAGATTCCCAAAGTTCTTTAGCAGTTTCAGAAAAAGTGAATATCTCAGCAATCTTCGGTTCCATGGAATTAAGAAGCCAGGACATAACTAGCTGGTCCTCAAATTTCCATTCGTCAAACTTGGGCTCGGTGAGTTCAGGAACACTCTTTGTTCCATTAACATGCCCAAGTTTCGATCTTCCACCCAGCGATAAAGAAACAGCACGAGCCCAAGGAGCATAATTCAATCCGTTAAGAAGAACTGAAGACAACTTCATCACCGGATTAACTTCTGAATCTCCACCCATTGACAAAGAGTGCAGATATTACTTTCAACCGACTTTGACCCCTCGAACGGAGTAAAAAATAACCGGAAAGATAGTTAATTCCCAATTACAGTGACAAAGATATTCAAAAGAGTTCAAGAGAGTATAGGAAGAATATGCAGAAACATTATTCCCGCTCTGATACCATGAAGAAAACGAATAAAAGAAAGGATTTACATGGTTCAGTCATTGTGACTTTCATCCACAAGAGGAGAGCAGAGATCTTATTCATGGTAGTTACAACTTAGCACCCAAATAAATATATATGTACAAGAGCCCAAGACTTGGGCAGTAAATTAAGCAACCAGTCACCAACACAAGTTTAGCAGCAAGTTAAGCAATCAATCACCACATAAACTGTGACTAAGATCATGGATCAATTGTGGGCAGATTCTTCCCTTCTTCTCCACCAACAGATTCATTTACTATTTTTTTAGTTTTATTTTTATTTAAAGGAATATTATATTGTTCATTAATTTTATGACCGTTTGAAAACTCTATATTAGTGGGACCAGCAGATGCAGATCCTTCCTGGTATATATATAGGAATAGTGGGAGAGTGTATCATTTGTGGATCCATATGACTTTCAAATATTTTGGGCCGGAAGTGGAAAATGAAAAAACCAACATAACCATAACATTGAAAGCAAAATTAATCAAAACCGTTTTTAACTAATTGTAGCCTTAGGACTTTGTATCCCTTGTTATATAGATTTGCACACCAAAATTTAAGAACATTCTTATATTGTACAAGGGGAAAAATAAAAACCATTTAAACTTTAATTACAGATTTTCATGACAGGCCTTCAAACGGAATCTAAATGCATTAGATGTTTCAAAAAGCAAAATGACAACTAAAAGATAATTGAAAATTCTAATATTACACAAATTATTACAAAAAGGCCTTCAAACTAATGTAGCAATGACATTTTTGTAATTAAGAGTCACGTTGATGATGAATATTGTATTTTAAAGTGAATGGTGCTTATTTGTAGATTATTTGCATAAAAATTGCATAACTTTTCTCTTTATATGGCATTACTTGAGGACATAAGAGACCCCTAATAACTAAAAAAATGGAAAAGTATAGCAATCTCCCAGACCCAAAAACATATCCTATTTCAAACTGCAATGAAAATTTTAGTTTATTCAAGTACTTATTTCCAGATATTTGGAAATTTTCAAATTAATTTTCCAACACCCTCTCTTAATTTGAAACTTTCTTTCTTCTTGAAATGCCAAAAGTTTCTTGGATCGTTGAGAATGTTGTAAAATGCTCCTTTGTCTTGAGCTCAAAAACTTTTGAATTTCCGATCTAGAAGACAACAACTGTTACAATAATGTCCACAGATGTGCTCGGCTTGAATCTAAGCTTCTTGGACATGCTTTTGAATTTAATTTTCACACGAAGTTGTGGCTGATCTTCATATTCCTTTATTCTTCCATGGTTCTTGAATTGTTTTTTGGTTTGGTCTTGCGGGTCAAAAAATTGCTTCATGCTCACCCGACCTATATCAAAAACAAATTTCTCCACTACACAGTTATTATTGTTGTGCAAATATGCTTGCCCACTCGGATAATTCCTATCAAAATCATTTGTTTCCATCACTGCATCATGCTTCTCATCAACTTCTTTCAAAATTGAATTTTCATGAGTTTAATTTTCTATTTTGGCAATTTTTTCTTCTTCTACATCTTGCACATTTTCTTCTTATATTGTTTTTCAAGATTTTCTTCATTTTAAATTTCGTCTTCTACTCCATCTTCACGAACGTTTCCATCAAAATTATCTTCCAAATATTCATCTTAATCTATCTTGTAACCGATAATCAATTTCTAAAAAATTACTTCTATGGTCAGACAAGTAAATTCAAGTTTTTCCCTAACTAATTTGGAAATTTAACAACTTCCACATGTTTCTAAACTTCTTCATGTATTGCTTTCTTCAATATCTTCAATGCTATTCATTCTTCTTTTCTTGAATTTTTCTTGACTTGAAACTTTCCAAGTTTTTAATAAGATTCCACCATAAATTGCATACTTGAGAATATGTGCAAGTTTTAACTCTCATATTGTAGTTCGAAAGCATCAATTTTTTGCAACATGCAATCAATCGGAGAAGATCCATTATTTTATTTATTTATTTTTTGGTTAGCACTTGCAAGCCATTCGAATTTTCACTTACTCTTTTTCGCCACAAGCCACAGTTGTATCCTCTCCAGCTCTGATACTACGTTGGGATTCTTGGGGTCAACCTTTATGCCAATGTTAAAATTTTATTATGCTCACAAATATATTTTTATTATTGCTTGAATTTTCTTACAACACCCTCTTACTAAGCTTTTCACTCTTACGCTCTCATGGAAACTTTCTTTTTCCAACCTTCATCACTCTTGGCGGTTGTTCTCTCTCACTATTATGCTTATATAACTCGGATCAAGACACCTATTTACCCATACATTAGGATAATTTTGGATACTATTCATAATAGTAGATGACATAGAAACTCTAAAAGATTTGGACTCACCTTTAATTCACTTACTCTTCATGGCATATCTTCCACATAATTCCAAATTTCTAGATATTTTTAAAATTTTCAAATTACTTTTCCAACATATAACACAGCCCTTGAAATGATAAGATAATTGCATATACTAGCCTCCAAATGAACGCAACATGAGCCAAGGTGGACGAGCCATCCGGACTGGTGGCTTTTTCTGCCAATCTCTTCCACTCTATAGCTTTGTTCTTCATTTTCTTTCCTTGCTCTCCTCCCGTCAACTCTCTTACAAGTTTCTCCACTTCCTCTCTCTTCACATTATATCAATCTGCATGCCAACCTCCCACTCAGTGCAAATGTATCTACAGTTCCTCTGCTAATCCCCGAAAAATGGTCAACAGATCATGGGCACTCCCGCCGACAAGCTGTCAATAGTCGAATTCCAGCCACCGTGGGTTAAGAAGCCTCCAACTGATGGGTGCTTCAGGACTTCCTCTTGCGGGCACCAGCTTGCTATTAGACTTCTTTCTTTAGTTCCTGCCACAAGTTCATGTGGCAGAATTGCTGAGTCGCCTATGACTATATCAGACCTTATTATCCACAGGAAATTGTGTTGGCTATTAGCAAGTCCCCACCCAAACTCTACCAGTTGTTGCAGTGCCAAGACTGTTATGTTGGCAAAATTCACATAAACCACTGATTTAGGTTCCTTGGAGTTTAACCATTGGAGACACCCCAAGTCTTCTTTCCATAAATTGTATCCGATGCACTTTGACCTGTCTTCTTCTGATATCTGATTCAGAAGTAATTGAAGAGGCCCGATGGAATGGACAAACGGGAACATAGATGAGAGAGCATAGAGTAATTCCCACTCTAAAGCATCCAACGTGTGGAGAATATTTGCTGAAGCTTTGGAAGCCCTCTCAGTTACTTCCATGCAGAAGTTCAACATTATATTATTTGGATCCATAGAACGAACAAAGCTTGGGAGATCTTTCAGACGAATATCTTTCATTCCCAGAATCTAGTCTATAACGGTATCTAGGTACCCATGTGTTATATAGCTTTCGTTTGCACACAAAATGAATGTCAACTTAGAAACATACAGTTTTTTTCATCACAATCTAAAGATAAGTTTTTATTAGCTTTATATGATTATACATAGGTCTATACACACAATTGTATACATGTATATTAAAGTCAACAGGTACTCTATCCCACATCGGTTGGGACAGAAAACTAGACTCCTCTCTTATTTTATAAATAGAGGCTTAACCTATGTAACTAACTCATTACTTTACTTACCTCTTCACTTGCTACTTCAATCTTCTCTCTTATAATCCTTCTTTGCTTTATAATGTATTGTGATTACACATGAGTCTTGTCTTTTCTATCATGGTATCAGAGTTAAGGGAAAGTATGCTCTGTGATTGCCCTTCAAGGGATCTTCCACATCAAAACTCCTAAGCTTCTCTTTTTTCCATCCTGCCATCCTTTAGCCAACCTCCGGCGTCCCTTCAGTCATCCCTTGGCCGACCTCTGGCTCCCTCTGGCCACCTTCCAGTGACTTTCTGGCCTAATTCCGGCGACCTTCGACTAACTTCTAGCGACTTTTCAGCCAACTTTTGGTCAGCTTCCAGTGAACTTTCGACGACTTTCGACCAATTTTCGGCGGCCTCCGGCCAACCTCCGGTGACTTTTCAACCAACTTCCAGCGACTTTATGACATCACTCCAGCGCCCCTTTGGCGTCTCTCTAGCCGTCCTTGGCCGTTTTTGAGTTTGATTATGGCCTCTGTTTCTGCTATTTCTAAGTCTGATTCTGGCCTTTGTCCCCTATGGTCTCCATCCAGCGACCCTCTTGCCGTTTCTACCCCGTTCTTGACTCATTCGAACCTTTTGAGTTTGATTCTAGCCTCCATTTTCGCTGTTTCTATTGTTTCTGAGTTTGATTCTAGCCGTTGTCCCCTCTGGCGTGTCTTCAGCTGTTCTCTGGCCTCTGTTTCGGTCTATCTTAAGGAGTCCCCGTCTGCTGATCCTACTCCTCATGTTGGCTCTTCCTTATCTGATCTTTTTGTACCATCTTCTTCTGATGCGCCTACTAAATCTGTTGCATCTCATGTTACCATTTATCTTGAGGAGTCTCCATCTGCTGATCCTACTCTTTCTGCTGAGTTTGATTTTGGCCTCTATTTTCGCTGGTTCTGCTCTGTTTCCTCTCCAAACTCAAGTAGCTCTCTGTTTTCCCTACTTGAGTTTGAGGGAGAAAGTTAAAGTCATACATCAGTTGGGATACAGAAGTAGACTACTCTCCTATTCTATAAATCGAAACTTAACTTATGTAACCTAACTTACTACTTTACTTACCTCTTCACTTATTGCTTCAATCTTCTCTCTTGTAATCATTTTTTTCTTTATAATGCATTGTGATTGCACAAGTCTTGTCTTTTCTAACAATGTATATACCTTTCAGTGTTGTGAGCACTTTTTCCAGTAGAACATTATAGTGATACAAGCCCATGAAAGCACAGGCAGTGATAGTCCAAAACAGTATAACAAGCATTCCTAGTTCTTCAGCAGCTGTGATGGTGAATGTCATAAATCCATCCGAGACAATACAAGTAGCCAGAGGTATGTTTGATGAAGTAGCACTGGCATTGAGCTTGGCAATGAGGCTCAAAAATGTAGCTAGCATATTCTTTCTAATGGATTGACAAAGAGAAGGCACGTCTTGGTTGGCGTCAGCATCGGAAGGAGGCAGGCCATCTAGAATTGTTTCGAATTGGAAATTAGGCAAGCCATCCAGAGAATTAGGTCCGCAATCGATTGTGGTTGAACTCAATGTTGACGAAGGTTATGTGAAAGCCCTTATGGTGGAGGAGCTTTGCTAGTTTCAGCATTGCTTCATATGGCGTTGAGCTGGGGCTGGTATACAAACCAGATGAGGCTTGTCAATTACTGCCATTCAACCTCTCTATATTGTGCAATACAATGTAATTGCTTGGTTCCTGTTGCTAGCTGCAAAGGTTTAAACAAAATATTGACAACTTCAACAACCTCTTGGGTAGGGATGGCAACAGGGCGAGATTGGGTCGGGAGACCCCTATCCCACCCGCCCCGCATTCTTTTATCTTAGTATTTTTTCAAACAAATTACGGATAAAGCAAGGGATAAAATCACAAAAAATAAAAAAAAACACAACAACCATATTTTAATAAAATATATACATATAAAAATAAATATATATTTATAAAGGGGCGGATCCAAATTGGAGCCGATTTTTGCACCTTGTTCCCAAACATGTCATGCCCCAATTAGTATCACCCTAGACCCGTACCAATAGAAGTGGGGCAGAGAACCTGAGTTATCAGATTATTTTATCATCCCTACTCTTGGGACCAAACTGTGAGAAATAAATTACTTATGCATTCCCTTACTTTGACGCGAAAGGTTTGCCTTTGATCAAACTGAGAAAAGGATTAATCCAGGTGCCTGTAAGTTCATTCGAACATACCTGCATAACCCAAAAAAAAAGGTAATACCATACAAACATAAAATTCATACAGAATTTACCACCTGAATAATGTGGTTAAATAAGAGTCACTCATTTAAAAACAGAACACGGTGCTCTTAATTACAAAAATGTCACTGCCACATCATTCTGATGAGATTTTCTGCATAAGTCTTCTGTAAGAAAAACATTTTTCATAAAAATAAAAATAATAACAATAATTTTATTGACTTTCGAAAATTTTGGATAAACCGCATCATTAATTACTTAAAATAAAAAATAAAAAGAAAGAAAGACAACCAACTGAGCAGTATTGAATAATACGATCCTTCGTTTTCAATGAGCAGCATCAAATATTAGGTACAATGGTGGTACCACGTTATCATGCTGACGTGATATAACAAGTCAATCAATTATAGTCACATAAATAGATAAATCATAATAATCAAGAATGTTTGAGTTCAAAATTTAAATTTTTTTCTCTAAAACAAGATAATTAGGATTTCCAACACTTCTATGGCTATATATTATTGACTTGTCGTACTATATCAACGTGATATCACCATTGTACCCCATATTTTCTCTCAAATCTAGTACTAATCTTCCGCATAAATGTTCATTATATTTGGCAGCTTTAGTAGGTGAAGGTTCGCAGTCGGTGGTTACTTCATTGCTCCAGGGTTCAACAAGGACAACAAGAATTATTGAATCCGATAATGAAATTATTTTCATATAACGAGAATGATTAATTATAGAGCAAGAACAAAATCAACACAAGCAAATTTACCTTATTACTGAAGGGAAAAACTATGATTGGGGTTTACAAAATTAATTCACCTCATAAAGAGTTTCTGGGATTTCAGTAATATGGTATAAAACTATGTTGAGCGGTATAATTTATTTTTTGTACATACCCCTTTACAGATGATTACACTCCAAAAAGTGTAATTTAAAGTCCCTAAATAGTTATTGTTAGTCCAATTAGGTTGTATATATGTTCTATTTTAGCATAATAATTATTTTAATAAGTGTTGTGAGTATTTTGCAGGTTTCAAGTGGAAAACGGGCAGAATTGGAGCAAAAATGACCAAGTTACATATTGACCGTACGTAGGTAGGAGACACCGTACGTACGGTGGTCCAACCGTACATACGCCTACAGCCAGACTTCCAACTTCAGAGAGTGCATTTTTGCGTACGCCTTACCGTACGTACGGTATGCTTACCGTACGTATGGTGAACAGTGCCGTACGTACGGTCCCAGCTGTTTCTGCGTGAATTTTGCAGTTATATCACTCTAAGATGACGCAATTTTTGTATCTATCATCAAATATAGCTTAGATTTTCTGTTAAGACGAGATACAGAGAGAGAAAATGGGTTTATTGTAGTTTTCCTTGCATTTTCTCACATTTTCTTTGTAAGCAAACACTCTTTTCTTCATCAATTAATGAGAAATCTTCAATTCTTCATGCTTTCTTCTATGGAATCGAGTAGATAGACTTCTCTTGGATGTAATTGTGGAAATCTACCAAGGATTTGCAAAGTCTTCAATGGAGGTATATGAATTCCAATGATTTATCCTATGTTTTCTCTAATTCTTGCTTCAATTGAGTTGTAGACACAAATGACTCGCTCCGAAAACTACAAAATGGAGTTAGTACCCCGCAAGAGTACGAGGGTCGCGATGAAGTATAAACCGGTAATCCGGTATCGTTTTCTCCCAAGGGACCTAGCCAAATATAGGCTCCAGCACTCAACTCACACTAATCTAGCCTAGAATTGATTTGCAATTATGTGGGGAATTGGATCTAAAATAAAATGAAAAATAAAAGGACCGAAAATCTTTTGGTTTTTGATGGAGGTTTTGGATTACTAAACTAGTGCAATAGAAATTAAAGTAATTAACTAGGCAATTAAAGTAAAACAAATTGAAATTAAATTTAAAGCAATTAAAATGGAAAGCTTGGATATGATTGATTCAATCCACCAATTCACAACAAGGGTTTCAAATGAGAGTTTTATAACTCAAATCAAGAATCGCACCTTGGATTCTTGATCCGGAAGATTTTGACCATAAATACTTGGGTTTATGTTTGATTGAGTATAAAGATGAAATCTATGACTAGCACCCTAGAATCAAACCTTAGACATGTGCAATAGCTATACCAAATATTGATTTGTGCATAAATATTGCCAAGAGGGGTTATGAATCTAAGTTTTCCAATGAATCTCATACTAAATCAAATGGAACCATAGAATTCAAAGGATATAGCTTTAAAGTTCATACATTTCATTTTCAACCCTTGAAGATCCTTGGTGTATCTTCACAACCACATCCAAGTGATGTTTAACTACTAAAATCCATGATAAATAGCATAAATGAAGATAAATCTAACATTAAACTATGTAGAACTAGTGTTTGGTTGCTAAGAAAGTGAGAGAAAATGGCAAGAAAATGAGAGAAAATACATTACAATGAAAGAAAGTTACAATTTATACTCCTACATTAACATTACAAATATAAATCTAAGCTAAAAATGAACAAAAACATGAAAAACCAACCTTGGAGGAGCTCTCCCGCCACCCCCTTGCTAAAACTAACCCTAAAAAATCTTTTTCTCCCCCATTTTTTCGAACAACATAGCTTTTAAGCTCCAGATCTATATCGACCGATCGATCGGCACTGTTCACCGACCGATCGGCCGATCGAACGGCAATTGGAGCGTTCGATCGGTAAAAAAACTGTTTTTACTGTTCACCGGCACTGTTCACCGATCGATCGGCCGATCGATCGGGGGCACTGTTCAACGATCGATCGGTCACTGTTCACCCAATCGATCGGCCGATCATCCTCTCTGAAGTTTGCCAAGCCAATCGATCGGTTACTATTCATCCTTCCACCTTGAAGCTTGATTTTGACCGCTTTAGAGGCCGATTCAGCCGATGCACATTAGAGGACAAATTGTAGCTCTTGAAGTCTTCTTTCCAATGACACAAAAATCAGCTCAATCGAACATCGGAGTAAAAAGATATGGCCCAAATACCGAGACAGGTCTGAATTTTCATGACCGAATTGTTCGCCTTGAACATGCCTTGATTATTCTCTGCGTCTATTTGCCTTTATTAGCTTATAGAACCTACAAAACAAATACAAAACATACGCAAACAAATATTTAACTAAAATAAGACAAGTAATTACAATATAAGTCTAACAAAGTACAAATTAAGAGCTTATGATTACACTTTTAAGGTGTAATCAACAAAGAACACTTAGATTCATAATCTAGGTAGGTAATTGCTATGCACAATCTTGTAATTGGTATAGGAATTGCACAATTGAGGATTTGTCTCTAAGATTCCTACAATGAAACAACAATCTACACTCAATTGAACTTGAATTCAAACATTTATAGTCGAAATCCTCTGGGTCAAGGATCCATGGAGTGAACCTTGACTTGAGTTAAACAAAACTCCATTGAAGACCTTGTAGAGATTTGGTAGATTGAAGCAATTGCATCCAAGCCCCTTCATTAATTGTCTCAAAATTTAGTATAATTGCCTTCTATTTCGCTTGTAATTAGCATAATTGAGTAGTCTACAATCTTCCACCACCCAATCAATTTTCGGTTTATTTTTAGTTCAATCTTAATTTGTTAGGCAATTCACTAATTCATTCCATTTGAGTGGTTGTATCGACCTTTTGCCACGCCTATATCTGGCTCGATCCTTTGGGAGAACAATACCGGTTCTTACCGGATTTTACTTCGATCGACACCCGTAAATCTTGCGGGAAGCTCAAGTTCAACGTACATTTGAGAGCGAATCAAGTTTTGGCGCTGTTGCCGGGGATCGAAAGCATAAGGCGAACACCAAAAAGTTGCGGATTGGAGAAGCGCTTGGCGAATTGCATATAAGAAAAACCCAAAAATAGCAAATAAAGGAGAAAAAGAAAACTAAACAGAATAACAAAATTGCAAATGGGTGGGAGTTGATCACTCACCCTCGATGGAAGCATCTACGGCTTTGGGCCTTGGTAATCTTTTTTTTCCCTTAAGGTGCTTAGATTTTTGGTTTCTCTTTGTTTAGTTTGTTTTGTTTGACTTAGATATAGTTGCATTGCATTTTGTTAGGACTCTTTGTGAGGAGGCATTTAGTGGAGATAGGATAGTGTGATTAACTTGAAAATCAGTGGTATTGCTTTGTATAAGGAGATTGGAGGTTTGGTTGGTGAACAAGAGAAAAAGCCGTTGTCCGGCAATGCATGATTGTGTATGATGTGTTGTATGACCTAGACGGTCCATTATTTGTTGCATTCATCATCGCATGCCACATTTCATTAGGGACATTCATAACCGACTTGTGAGACTTGAGAGTGTGAGTAGTTCATCACCACTCACACCGCGACTTCCATTAGTTGTGGACCTAGGATTTCTTCCAATGGCAAACATGAATGACCAAGGTTTACCCAACGTCTTCCATCCGAATCTTAATGCCGCACCGAATGCACCCAACCCACAACTCCATCCTAATCTTCAACCCATTCCACTGGGGGTAGATCCTAATGTAGGGGGTGACGATGACATGGAAAGAGGGAGCAACCATGGTGACATGGCGGCCCCCTATTAAAGAACCTTACGAGATTACTTGACCCTCCACGTCAAGCACTAATGATTACACTCTAAAAAGTGTAATCTAAAGTCCTTAAATAGTTGTTGTTAGTCCAATTAGGTTGTTTATATGTTCTATTTTAGCATAATAAATGTCTAAATGAGTGATTGTGAGTTTTGTGCAGGAAAACGGGAAAAAATTGGAGCAAAATGGCCAAGTTGTGCAGCTACCGTACGTACGGTAGGAGACACCGTACGTACGGTGGTCCAATCGTACATACGGTATCTCACACCGTACGCACGCCCCAGTCCCAGACCCAAACTTCAGAGGAGGGCATTTTGCGTACGCTTCACCGTACGTACGGTGGTCCAACCGTACGTACGGTATATCCCACCGTACGTACACCTGCACCACAGAAGCAAACTTCAGAGAGGGCAAATCAGCGTAGCCTTTACCGTACGTACGGTATGTTCACCGTACGTACGGTGAACACTACCGTACGTACGGTACCGCCCATGACTGCGCGAATTCTGCAGCTATATCACTTAAAAGAGGACGCGATTTTTGTATCTATCATTAGATATAGCTTAGATTCTTCTGTTAGGATTAGTTATAGAGAGAGAAAGTGGGTTAGATATAGTTTTTCCTTGTATTTTCCTTGTATTTTCTTACACTTTCTTTGTAAACAAACACCATTTCCTTCAACAATTAATGAGAATTAGTCAATTCTTCATGCTTTCTTCCATGGATTCAAGTAGCTAGACATCTCTTGGATGTAATTGTGGAGATCTACCAAGGATTTGCAAAGGCTTCAATGGAGGTATATGAATTCAAATGATTTATCTTATGTTTTCTTCAATTCTTGCTTCAATTGAGTTGTAGATACATAGAACACTTAGATTCATAATCTAGGTTGGTAATTGCTATGCACAATCTTCTAATTGGTATAGGAATTGCACAATTGAGGATTTGTCTCTAAGATTCTTACAATGAACCAACAATCTACACTCAATTGAACATGAATTCAAGCGTTTATGGTCGAAATCCTTCGGGTCAAGGTTCCATGGAGTGAATCTTGACTTGAGTTAAACAAATTCCATTGAAGACTTTGTAGAGATTTGGTAGATTGAAGCAATTGCATCTAAGCCCTTCATTAATTGTTACAAATTTAGTATAATTGTTTCCAATTTCAATCCTAATTAGTTTAGTTTAGTAAATCACAACCTCTCATCATTCAATGATTTTCGGTCTATTTTTAGTGTAGTTTCAATTTGCTAAGTAACTCACTAATTCATCCCGTTTGTTATGTGTTTCACTTGTGCCACGCCTATATTTGACTCGGTCCTTGGGAGAGAACGATACCGGTCCTTACCGGTTTTTACTTCGATCGTCACCCGCACTCTTGCGGGGAAAGCTCAAAGTCAATGTGCATTTGAGAGCGAATCAAGTTTTAGTGCCGTTGCCGGGGACCGAAAGCATAAGGCAAACATCAACAAGCTGCGGATTGGAGAAGCGCTTGGCAAATTGCATATAAGAAAAACCCAAAAATAGCAAATAAAGGAGAAAAAGAAAACTGAACAGAACAACAAAATTGCAAACGGGTGGGAGTTGATCACTCACCCTCGACGGAAGCATCTACGGCTTTGGGCCTTGGTAATCTCTTCCTCCCTTAAGGTGTTTAGATTTTTGGTTCTCTTTGTTTAGTTTGTTTTGTTTGACTTAGGTGTAGTTGCATTGCATTTTGTTAGGACTCCTTTTGAGGAGACATTTAGTGGAGATAGGATAGTGTGCTTAACTTGCAAATTGGTGGTATTGCTTTGTATAAGGAGATTGGAGGATTGGTTGGTGAACAAGAGAAAAAGCCGTTGTCCAGCAATGCATGATTGTGTATGATGTGCTGTATGACCTGGACGGTCCATTATTTGTTGCATTCATCATCGCATGCCACATTTCACTAGGGACATTCATAATCGACTTATAAGGCTTGAGAGTGAGAGTAGTTCATCACCACTCACACCGAGACTTCCATTAGTTGTGGACCTAGGATTTCTTCCAATGGCTAACATGAATGACCAAGGTTTACCCAACGTCTTCCATCCGAATCTTAATGCCGCACCGAATGCACCCAACCCACAACTCCATCCTAATCTTCAACCCATTCCACCGGGGGTAGATCATAATGTAGGGGGTGATGATGACATGGAAAGAGGGAGCAACCATGGCGACATGGCTGCCCCCTATCAAAGGACCTTACGAGATTGCTTGAACCCTCCACGTCAAGCACCGACTTCTTGCATAGTATTCCCGCCACACTACACTTCACTTAACATTCGGTCGGGAAGCATGCAAATGCTTTCCCAATTTCACGGAATGGATTCGGAGCAACCGTATGATTTTATAAAAGAGTTTGAGGATGCTTGCTCGCTTATTATGGATAACTCTTGCCCAAGAGAGGTCTTCTTGCTAAAACTCTTCCCTTTTTGCTTAAAGGACAAGGCCAAACTTTGGTTCAACTCGTTGAGGCCTATGTCTATTCACTCATGGAACGTACTCCAAGGGGAGTTTTTAAAGAAGTTCTTTCCCGAAAACCGAACCGAGAGCATCCGGAGACAAATTTCTCAATTCTCCCCCACGATGGGGGAAACATTCTTTCAATGTTGGGAGAGCTTTAAAGACCTCTTGAACACTTGCCCTCACCATGGTTTCGCCGATTGGCATATCATCAACATTTTCTACTCGTCTCTAACCCCCCAACTAAAACATGTGATTGAATCAATGTGTGCGGGGACATTCCTTGACAAACAACCCCATGAAGCTTATGAATACTTTGACCTTTTAGCAAACAAGGCTAGGGATTGGGCACTCACCGGGACTCAAAATCCCGAGGGTCGTTCCATACAACAAGGGGTAGGGAGATACCAATTGAAAGATGTTAATGATGTGAATGCGAGAGTGACCACTTTGACTAAGAAACTAGAGGCTTTAGAAGGGAAAAAGGTGTTAGCGGTCGAGAGTGAGGTAAGAAAAGAGACTTGTTGCATAGTATGTGACACTACCGACCATGACACATCTTCATGTCCTATTATTCCGGGGGTCAAAGAAGCTTTGCATGGCCAAGTCAATGCGATTGGCCAATTCCAAAGAGGAGGGGGTAACCCTTACTCTAATATTTACAATACGGGATGGCGGAATCACCCTAATTTTGGGTGGAGGAATGAGGGGAGTTCAAACTCCCAACCTTACCAAGGAGGGTATCAAAACCCTCAACACTATTCTACACCTATTCCTCCATTCCAAGCACCTCAACCTCAAGTTTACCAACCCCAACCCATGGCACAACTTCCAACTCAACCCAAACCGTACCAAGCTCCTCATAGGAAACCCATGGAAGATAATTTCTATCAATTGACCAATGATGTGAGAGGGGTTAACGCAAGGGTAGATAAACAAGATAAGGTGTTGGATCAACACACTAGGATGCTTGAGGATATCCAAAAGCAAATGTCTACATTGACACAAGCTTTGACCCAAAATGTCCCGGGGAGATTCCCGGCTCAACCTCAACCCAATCCGGTGGCAAGGCAAGTACACATTACCGAGGGTGGAATGGACCCTCAAACAAGCCATGAACAAGTACAAGCCATCACCACTCTTAGAAGCGGTGAAGTCATTGATAAAACCATTCCATCAAAGGATGTAGCTTCTAAATCGTGTGTTGACCAAGAGGGGAAGGGTAAAGAAAAGGAAGGTGAGAAAGAAGAAAAATTGAGAGAGGAAAAAGAGAGTGATGAGCATCAAATGAGAAAGGAGTCCGTTGCTACTCCTTTTGAGACCTTGAATGAGACCAATAGGGATAAGAGGAGGGACATGTTAAGACATGCACCTTTTCCTCAAAGGTTGACCAAATCAAAAAATGAACTTCTAAATGCTGAAATTTATGAAGTGCTTAAGCAAGTCAAGGTCAACATCCCTATTTTAGATGCCATTAAGCAAATTCCATCATACGCCAAGTCCTTAAAAGATTTATGTACTTTCAAGAGAAAGCTACATGTCAAGGAAACGGCTATGATGAATGAAAATCAAAGTGCAATCTTGCAATATAAAACCGTACTGAAATTCAAGGACCCCGGGTGTCCTACAATCTCTTGCACTATCGGGAACACTAGGATAGACCGTGCTTTGTTGGACTTAGGGTCTAATATGAATCTTCTCCCATTTTCGGTGTATAAGGAACTTGGTTTAGGGGAGTTGCAACCTACCCGAGTCACTTTACAACTAGCGGATAGGTTTATCAAGGTGCCTAGAGGTATCATTGAGGATGTGCTCATCCAAATTGATAACTTCTATTTTCCTGTGTATTTCATAGTTTTGGATACTCAACCCGTGGATAGTTGCATAGCTCACAATCAAATCCCCGTCATTTTAGGGAGACCTTTCCTAGCTACTTCCAATGCCATCATCTATTGTAGGAATGGGTTAGTGAAGTTTTCATTTGGTAACACCACGTTCGAATTGAATATCTTTTCGGTTACCAAACAACTGGGTGAGTGTGAGGATATCCGGGAGGTTGACATTGTTGAAACCATAGTGCAAGATCATTTTGAGAATGAGTTCTTTGAGAACTCATTGGAAAAGGCGTTGTTGAAGAGTGAGCCTCATGAGGCTTTGGATTGTCAAGATAGGACTTTAGGAGAAGTTTCATCCCTAGGTCGAGAGAGTGCCCAATGCATGCATGTGGGACAATGGATCCCTTCCTTTGAACCTCTCCAACCTAGTGATACAAAGCCAATTCCATCGGAGGCTAAACTTCCCATTCCCGATAGGAAACCATTACCCACTACCTTGAAATATGCATTTTTAGGTGATGGTGAGTCATACCCCGTTGTCATTTCTTCCACCCTATCGTTGAGTCAAGAGGGGAGCTTGATAGATTTGCTTAAACACCATAGAAAGGCCATAGGATGGACCATTGCCGACCTCCATGGTATTAGTCCTCTTTTATGCACTCATCGTATTTTCCTAGAAGAGGGGGCTAAAACCGTGCGGCAAATGCAACGGAGGTTAAACCCCAACATGAAGGAAGTGGTGAAGGGGGAGGTGCTTAAATTGCTTGATGCGGGTATCATTTACCCCATCTCCGATTCTAAGTGGGTAAGTCCTACCCAAGTAGTGCCAAAGAAAGTCACGGTAGTCAAGAATGAGAAGAATGAGTTAGTGCCCACCCGTATCAAAATCGGGTGGCGTATGTGTATTGATTATCGCCGCCTCAACGCCGTGACCTGAAAGGATCATTTCCCCTTGCCATTCCTTGATCAAGTGCTTGAGAGAGTATCCAAAAAAGCTTTCTATTGCTTCCTTGATAGCTATTCCGGGTACAATCAGATTGAAATTGCTCTAGAGGATCAATCCATGACCACCTTTACATGTCCTTTTGGTACTTATGCATACCGACGCATGCCCTTTGGCTTGTGCAATACACCGGCCACATTTCAAAGGTGTATGATGAGTATTTTTAGTGACATGGTGGAACACATTGTAGAAGTGTTCATGGATGACTTCTCGGTTTATGGCGACACCTTTGAGGGATGTCTTGCCAATTTAGGAAAGGTGTTGGAGAGATGTGAGGAGAGTAACCTAGTACTTAATTGGGAAAAATGTCATTTTATGGTTACTAGCGGAATTGTGTTAGGACACATTGTGTCTTCTAAAGGGATAGAGGTTGATAGGGCTAAGATTGAATTGATTCAAAAACTACCTCCTCCCACTTGTGTCAAGGATGTGCGATCATTCCTTGGGCATGCCGGTTTCTACCGGCGCTTTATTGAGGGATTTAGTGCGATAGCGAGACCAATGTGTCAACTCTTGTCCCTTGATGTACCATTTGAGTGGACCCCATCGTGTCAACAAGCATTTGATATCTTGAAAGGGTCCTTAACCTCCGCCCCAATCTTGCGTGCACCCGATTGGTCACAACCTTTTGAGCTTATGTGCGATGCGAGTGACTACGCGGTGGGGGCTGTTTTGGGGTAACGAGTTGACAAGAAGCCTCATGTCATATACTATGCTTCTAAAACCCTCAATGATGCCCAAGTCAACTATACCACAACTGAGAAGGAACTTCTTGCGGTGGTTTTTGCATTGGATAAGTTTCGTTCTTATTTGATAGGGTCTCTAGTCATCATTTACACCGATCATGCGGCCCTTAAATATCTTCTAACTAAACCCGATGCAGCAAAACCCCGCCTCATTCGGTGGATTTTATTGCTCCAAGAATTTCATATAGAAATGCGTGATAAGAAGGGGGTAGAAAACGTAGTTGTGGATCACTTGTCCCGG
This sequence comes from Euryodendron excelsum, assembly GCA_033060915.1. Lineage (NCBI taxonomy): Eukaryota > Viridiplantae > Streptophyta > Magnoliopsida > Ericales > Pentaphylacaceae > Euryodendron > Euryodendron excelsum. The sequence continues at coordinate 6,798,710 of CM065377.1, forward strand.
CTTCCCCTTGATGGGAGAGCCACCGACTCCACCCCTATTAATGAACATTTTCCGGATGAGCAAATTTTGCATGTGCAATCTTTGGAGAAAGCTTCCCCACCATGGTTCGCGGATATTGCCAATTACCTTGTGACCGGTGAGGTTCCATCCCATTGGTCCTCCATTGATAAGTGCAAATTCTTTCGAAATGTGCGTTATTTCTCTTGGGATGATCCTCACTTTTTCAAGTATTGTCCGGATCAAATAATCCGTCGTTGTGTGCCCAACCATGAATTTCAACAAGTCATGGAGTTTTGTCACTCCCAAGCTTGTGGAGGACATTTCTCCTCCAAAAAGACCACCGCCAAGATCCTTTAATGTGGCCTTTATTGGCCAACCATGTTTAGGAATGTGCATGCATTTTGTCTTGCATGTGATAGGCGCCAAAGGTTAGGAACTCTCACTAAGCGGCACATGATGCCCCTTCAACCCATTACTATTTTAGAGATCTTTGATTGTTGGGGAATCAACTTCATGGGACCTTTCATTAATTCGTTTGGTTACCTTTACATTCTAGTGGCGGTGGATTATGTGTCTAAATGGGTAGAGGCAATTGCCTCTCGGAATAATGCCCATCAAGTGGTGGTTCGCTTTTTGAAAGAAAATATTTTCTCAAGATATGGGATGCCCCGAGCCATCATTAGTGATGGTGGCTCACACTTTTGCAATAAGCCCTTTGCATTCTTGTTGAAAAAATACGGTGTGGTCCATAAGGTCAGTCTACCTTATCACCCTCAAACCCAAGGGCAAGTGGAGTTAGCTATTAGGGAGATTAAGAAAATCCTTGAAAAAACAGTCAATCCTACTAGGAAGGATTGGTCCCTTAGGCTAACCAATGCATTGTGGGCCTACCGCACGGGCTTCAAAACCGTGCTCGGTGCATCCCCATATCGGCTTGTGTATGGGAAAGCGTGCCACCTCCCGGTGGAATTGAACATAAGGCCTATTGGGCCATACGGCAATGTAATGAGGATCGTGAGGCCATAGGGGCCCACCGCAAGCTTCAATTAAATGAACTCGATGAACTTCGTAATGATGCCTTTGAAAATGCTAAGATTGCGAAGGCGCGCATGAAGAAGTTCCATGACCAACACATTCTTCGCAAATCATTTAAAGTTGGTCAAAAGGTGCTACTTTATGACTCGCGCCTTCATCTATTTCTGGGCAAATTACGAAGTAAATGGGTGGGTCCCTACCTTGTCACCGACATTTTCTCCCATGGAGCCATAGAAGTGAAAAACCTTGCCAATGGGGCGGCCTTCAAGGTGAATGGCCAAAGATTGAAGCCTTACTTCGAGACCTTCCAAGGAGAAGTGGAGTGTGTGGATCTCATTGATCCACCACCCTTTGATTGATGATGATCTTTGCCCTAATCTTTAAGAGTAGGAGTAGCTTAGACTGATTTTTCCTTAGCTTTCTTTGTTTGTTTCTAGTTTTGGTTATTCTCATTTCATTAGGACTAAGTTTAGTTGTAGAACCATGTAGTCTAGTTTCTAGTATAGTTTTAGTAGTTGTTTGTTTTCCATTTTTAGGTTGTTTTGGGAATAGGAGTAGGTTGCTTTGTGGGCCTAGTCTTTGTTGTTTGGGGAGAATCATTTATTGATTGAGAGCAGGGAATCCTCCAGCTGCCTTGTACTTATTTGCATCATCATTGATACCCTTTCATGTGAGCTCTTGCGTGTATAAGTGGAGGGACTTCCTGCCCTCAAGTCCCTACCTTCTCCCCTCATTTTATGCAGCCATATTTGAGCATTTATCCCTTTGTCCTTGCCCTCGCCATGGCCTCCAAGAACCCTTCCAAGACTAGTGAGAAGACCGCCCAAGCCGCGCATTCCGACGAGATGGAGGACCCGGACTACGCTGCGTTCTTGCGAGCCTACACGTGCACCTCTTTATCCCGCCTTCCGTCGGATGATGCCATCACGGTGGCTTGTTTGGTGGCCTCTCGCCTCCTTAATGAGTCACCTTCTTCCTCTTCCGGCACATCCAAGAAGGAAGCCGTTGCGTCTTTCGGATCCACCTCTTCCAAGAAATAGGCTTGAGGAACCCACCCGGGTGGTAGCTTGCATTGTAGGTTGTTGTGTCTTGGACTCCTCCTATAGGAATCCTCTATCTTTCATTTCCATGTTGTTTGGGCCACCCGTGGCATTGTAATGGTTGATTTCCGTCCTTAATGAATTGGTGGGTTGCTTTATTGTCTTCGTGTTGCCTTCGTTCATGTTTTTATGGCTTCTTGTGTGATATTGAGGACAATGCATCGTTCTAGGTGGGGGGTGAGGGTAGATTGCAAGGCATTCTCCCCTGTTCTGATTGTTTTGGGCCCATTTTTAGTGTTGTTTCTCCCTTTTTGTACAGAATGGACTAATTTTTTTTGAATCTGAGATTTTCCTTCATAGCGTACGTACGGTGGTACCAGCGTACGTACGCTGGTGAGAGCGTACGTACGGTGATACCCCATTTCGTACGCTGACGTGACATGTTTCTATTGGTGCTCGGGCTGTGCATATATCTTTCATGACCGTACGTATGTTGTCCAAGTGCGTAAGTACGGTACCGCTAGCTCTTCCGCGCGTCCGCTAGCCAGCCAGCACCGTACGTACGCACTTAAGCACTGTACGTACGGTGCCCCCACTTTTCTATATAAGCCCTCATTTTTTAAATCGAACTCATTTCTAGAATTGAGTCGACTCAGAGCTGACTCAGTGAGGGAGAGTGAGGGAGTGTCCGAGAGTGTAGCGGAGCCCTGCCGGAGTTCAGCCGTGGTCTTCATTGCCCGTGCCCGTCTTTTGTCCACTCTTAGGTATTCCTTTTTGAGCCTTTTTCTTTTCATTTCCTTTACTTTCTTTAGTAGCTTGTCTTTAGTTTCGTAGTTTAGTTAGATCCTTTAGTATAGATGGCTCCGCGGACCAAGAAGGTCTGTAGAGTTCCTATTGCCTTTGATGCCTCCCGGTTTGTTGACGAGAAGGCACAGCAGAGATTTGATCAGATTTTCAGTCAGAGGGGCCCGGTGCAGGAGAGAGCGATGACTCTCGAGCACTTCACGGGTGAGCCCTATCTTTGGAGAGAGATGTTTGAGAGCCGGGGGTGGCTGAGATTAGCACAGTATAGTGGTCGGCATAGGACGGGCTTAGTCTCCGAATTGATGGCTAAAATCCGAGCACTGTCGGATGTTGCAGAAGATGAGCGTATAGTTTCCACTGTTAGGGGTAGGACCATTACCATTACCCCGGCTACCTTTGTAGAGTTCTTTAGTCTACCCCGGGTCTATGACCCAGCTTTGAATTGGCCTCAGCGAGGTGAGGTAGAGCATGATGTTATGGTAGCTGAGATTTGTGCACCCGGTACCCAGTGGATTTCTTCTCAGATTGAGAAGAAACCCCTTGCTCCGAGATACGCACCGATGTTCGTTTTTACCTGCGGGTCGATCTTTCTGCTAGGGTGACGAGGAGAGGTGAGCAGGCGTAGAGGCTAGTTACTCTATACCCTGGGGACGGGTAGGAGTATTGATCTTCCCAGTTACATGTTTGGTGCCTTCTATGAGTCCGCGGCTTCGACAAAGCCGCAGGGGGCGTTACCATTTGTGGGGATGATGACCGAGCTGATTGTGCGCATCGGAGTGGCGGCCCCAGTTGACGATCTTTTAGCTCAGGTGCTTGGACCCATCGCCTTGTCCACTCAAAACAGGGCGGCGGGTCAACTAGCGGGTATTCAAAGGCAGGCCAAGGCACTGGTTCGGGCCCAGCAAAGAGCCCAGCAGTAGCAGTAGCAGCAGCAGCAGCAGGCCCCCGCAGAGGGAGAGCAAGTCCCAGGAGAGCAGTAGCCGTAGACTGAGAGTAGGCCACAACCAGCCCAGACGAGTCCTATGTTTCAAGCATTCGCTTAGATTATAGACCAGCAGAGTTCGCATATTGAGAGACAGACTGCGGCCATCCAGGTGATGCAGCAGTCGGTTGATGGACTTCAGGCAGCCCATACGGAGCTCAGCCAGAGGTGTGCGGCTCTCGAGACTGCACACACAGCACAGATCACTACTGTGCAGACAGTTTTGGGTGCTCAGATAGTAGAGCTCTAGGCCTCTCAGTCCAGGTTCCAGGAGGAGGTTCGACAAGAGCAAGCGAGACAGAGTTAGATGTTGACTGATATTCTGTCTAGACTTCCACAGGAGGAGGAGACCGACTTCCCTGACTTAGCTGTTGGTGCTACAAACCTTACATCTCTAGGGGAGCATGATTTCCAGGATGATGATAAGTTTGGACTTACGCGGGGCAGAGTTTAGATAGCATCATATGCATAGTTCATTTGTATAGCATCTCATGTACATCCCATGTATACATTTTGTTCATTGATGTATCTAAAACTCTGCAGCATTTTGATGTAGTCCATTTCAGTTTTATATGAGTACATATCTGTTTTAAGCTTACATGATTTATTTCTTTCAGTGGATGTCGATCTCTTGTATAGACAGGTTCTTTTTCAGTTATGATTTAGTGGACACTTTATCTTTATCTATCACATGATGGTAAGAGGTTGACGGTATTGTATGGCTTCTCTCATTATGTACTTTCCATTGCTAGCATCCATGAGTGGTTTATTGATTGACCTTTATTATTCATGGTGGACGTGTTGACTCTTGGTTTCCGAGTACCATGACATAACTTGAGAGAGTGCTATTTGAGATGAGAAGAGAGGAACATGTACTTTTATTTTTGCTAAAATTGATGCCTTGTCTCTCTATACTTGATCTCTTTATAGATTGTGCTCCATTCATGCATAAGTAGAGGGGACCACTTTCTTCTGCACAATTATGATGACGAGCATCAATTTTTACTACCTCTAGCATGTTCACCTTTACATTAGTGGAGATTATTACCTTGTGAGCTTTAAAGTATTTATCGCCTTTTTGAGCGTTTACATTTACTCAAGGATAAATTCTTCAGCCTCATTTAATTCAATAGCTTCATTTTGCTTGTATTTGGTTCATGAGTTGAGTTTTGATCTTAATATTGACACTTGTATTCTATGAAATGTTTCGATTGTACAACTTTGGAAATGATCCTATACCATAGTCTCTTTGATAGCTATTAGCCTTCCATTGCCAAACCATACATTACCTTTGACCCTTGTTGATCTTTTGTTGTTATTATTTGAAAAAAAAAATGCAAAATAATTTCTTCTCTTGTATCACAAAGGGACGCCTATGTGAGAAAAGAAAGTATTGCTTCATTGCTAAAGTTGAAAAAAAGAGAGAGGGAGATTGATTTGGGAATTCAACACAAAAAGTGCATTTTGAAGTACAATAAAATAAAAAAAAATAAAAAAAGGGTTGATGTTAAAAAAAAAAAAAAGGGGGAATGATGAAAGAAAAGAAAAGAAAAAAAGAATAAAAAAGGAGTTCTATAAAAAAAAATAAAAAAAAAAGGGAGAACAAGTTGATGTGAAAACATTTCGAGGAAGGGCAATAAGTAGAGAAAAGTGTATCAAATGATTAAAAAGGGAAAGAGTTGTAGTTGCTTTGCATTTACCATTTCATATCTTGATCACACATGATATGACCATTTACTATCTCTTTACCCTTACCCTTCACCTCTCCTACATTGCTATCTCCACCTTTACATGGATTGGTGATCCAAGTTGTATTTGATCAAAATTTTCAATAGAGTATAAGCATATTTTGTCAATTTCTTTGAATCAATATTTAACTTTGAACATTCTTTCATGGAGCTATGTTAATGTCGATACACTTCCATCGTGTCGGTTTTTGTACTTGGTATGTTCACTTGATGTGTCTCTTTACATTTACTCCATTGTTGAACATACTATTGTGAGAACCATGTGGGTCTTTTAATTGAGAGTGTATTCCTAGTGAGGTTTGGATCAAAGCTTTAAAAGATGGACTTATGTTTAGAGATGTTTCGGATTGAACTTTTCATCATGATATTTCACACACTCACTTAATCCTCTCTTTTGCATGACGTGTTGCATGATCTTGTAAGTGTTAAGAAGTGAGAGTAGAATGCATTGATTGAGGCTTGATTAGTTGTTGTTCCTTAATCTCGTCTAAATGTTGCAACTCATAAAGAGATGTTTGTGTGTATCATCACTATAAACCCTCACGAGACACCACTCGTCCACTAGGGGTAACTTAGGGGTTCAAAGGCTTGATGCATATGCTAAATGCATCCGGGACTCCCCCGAAAGTGGAGATTATCTTCGTTATATATATTCTTGTTTTATTTTTCGTGTTTTTGCTAGGGACTAGCAAAAGCTAGGTGGGGGGTGGTGATTACACTCTAAAAAGTGTAATCTAAAGTCCCTAAATAGTTGTTGTTAGTCCAATTAGGTTGTTTATATGTTTTATTTTAGCATAATAAATGTCTAAATGAGTGATTGTGGGTTTTGTGCAGGAAAACGGGCAAAAATTGGAGCAAAATGGCCAAGTTGTGCAGCTACCGTACGTACGGTAGGAGACACCGTACGTACGGTGGTCCAACCGTACATACGGTATCTCACACCGTACGCACGCCCCAGTCCCAGACCCAAACTTCAGAGGAGGTCATTTTGCGTACGCTTCACTGTACGTACGGTGGTCCAACCGTACGTACGGTATATCCCACCGTACGTACACCTGCACCACAGAAGCAAACTTCAGAGAGGGCAAATCAGCGTAGCCTTTACCGTACGTACGGTATGTTCACCGTACGTACGGTGAACACTACCGTACGTACGGTACCGCCCATGACTGCGCGAATTCTGCAGCTATATCACTTAAAAGAGGACGCGATTTTTGTATCTATCATTAGATATAGCTTAGATTCTTCTGTTAGGATTAGTTATAGAGAGAGAAAGTGGGTTAGATATAGTTTTTCCTTGTATTTTCCTTGTATTTTCTTACACTTTCTTTGTAAACAAACACCATTTCCTTCAACAATTAATGAGAATTAGTCAATTCTTCATGCTTTCTTCCATGGATTCAAGTAGCTAGACATCTCTTGGATGTAATTGTGGAGATCTACCAAGGATTTGCAAAGGCTTCAATGGAGGTATATGAATTCAAATGATTTATCTTATGTTTTCTTCAATTCTTGCTTCAATTGAGTTGTAGATACATAGAACACTTAGATTCATAATCTAGGTTGGTAATTGCTATGCACAATCTTCTAATTGGTATAGGAATTGCACAATTGAGGATTTGTCTCTAAGATTCTTACAATGAACCAACAATCTACACTCAATTGAACATGAATTCAAGCATTTATGGTCGAAATCCTCCGGGTCAAGGTTCCATGGAGTGAATCTTGACTTGAGTTAAACAAATTCCATTGAAGACTTTGTAGAGATTTGGTAGATTGAAGCAATTGCATCCAAGCCCTTCATTAATTGTTACAAATTTAGTATAATTGTTTCCAATTTCAATCCTAATTAGTTTAGTTTAGTAAATCACAACCTCTCATCATTCAATGATTTTCGGTCTATTTTTAGTGTAGTTTCAATTTGCTAAGTAACTCACTAATTCATCCCGTTTGTTGTGTGTTTCACTTGTGCCACGCCTATATTTGGCTCGGTCCTTAGGAGAGAACGATACCGGTCCTTACCGGTTTTTACTTCGATCGTCACCCGTACTCTTGCGGGGAAAGCTCAAAGTCAATGTGCATTTGAGAACGAATCAACTAACTTTTTGCATAGTATTCCCGCCACATTACACTTCACTTAACATTCGGCCAGGAAGCATGCAAATGCTCCCCCAATTTTACGGAATGGATTCCAAACAAACGTATGATTTTATTAAGGAGTTTGAGGATGCCTGCTCACTTATCATGGATAATTCTTGCCCGGGAGAGGTTTTCTTGTTAAAACTCTTCCCTTTTTGCTTAAAAGACAAGGCCAAACTTTGGTTCAATTCGTTGAAGTCTATGTCTATTCACTCATGGAACGTACTCCAAGGAGAGTTTTTAAAGAAGTTCTTTCCCGAGAACCGAACCGAAAGCATCTGAAGGCAAATTTTCTAATTTTCCCTATGATGAGGGAAACATTCTTTCAATGTTGGGAGAGATTTAAGGACCTCTTGAACACTTGCCCTCACCATGGTTTCGCCGATTGGCATATCATCAACACTTTTTACTCGTCTCTAACCCCTTAACTTAAACACTTGATTGAATCAATGTGTGCGGGGACGTTCCTTGACTAACAACCCCATGAAGCCTATGAATATTTTGACATTTTAGCAAACAAGGCTAGGGATTGGGCACTCACCGGGACTCAAAATCCTGAGAGTCGTTCCGTATAACAAGGGGTAGGGAGATACCAATTGAAAGATGTTGATGATGTGAATGCAAGAGTGACCACTTTAACTAAGAAACTAGAGGCTTTGGAAGGAAAAAAGGTGTTAGCGGTCGAGAGTGAGATAAGAAAAGAGACTTGTTGCATAGTGTGTGACACTACTGACCATGACACATCTTCATGTCCTATCATTTCGGGGGTGAAAGAAGTTTTGCACGGCCAAGTCAATGCAATTGGTCAATTCCAAAGAGGAGGGGGTAACCCTTACTCTAACACTTATAATCCGGGATGGCGGGATCACCCTAACTTTGGGTGGAGGAATGAGGGGAGTTCAAACTCCCAACCTTACCAAGGAGGGTATCAAAACCCTCAACACTATTCTACACCTATTCCTCCATTCCAAGCACTTCAACCTCAAGTTTACCAACCCCAACCCATGGCATAACTTCCAAATCAACCCAAATCGTACCAAGCCCCTCATAGGAAACCCATGGAAGATAATTTTTATCAATTATCCAATGATGTGAGAGAGGTTAACGCAAGGGTAGATAAACAAGATAAGGTGTTGGATCAAAATACTAGGATGCTTGAGGATATACAAAAGCAAATATCTACATTGACACAAGCTTTGACCCAAAATGTCCCGGGGAGATTCCCGGCTCAACCTCAACCCAATCTGGTGGTTAGGCAAGTACACATCACCGAGGGTGGTATGGACCCTCAAACAAGTCATGAACAAGTACAAGCTATCACCACTCTTAGAAGCCATAAAGTCATTGATAAAACCATTCCATCAAAGGATGTAGCTTCTAAATCGTGTGTTGACCAAGAGGGGAAGGGTAAGGAAAAGGAAGGTGAGAAAGAAGAAAAAGTGAGAGAGAAAGGAGAGAGTGATAAGCATCAAATGAAGGAGTCCGTTGCTACTCCTTTTGAGACCTTGAATGAGACCAATAGGGATAAGAGGAGGGATATTTTGAAACATGCACCTTTTCCTCAAAGGTTGACCAAATCAAAGAATGAACTCTTGAATGCTGAAATTTATGAAGTGCTTAAGCAAGTTAAGGTCAACATCCCTATTCTAAATGCCATTAAGAAAATTCCATCATACGCCAAGTTCTTAAAAGATTTATGTACTTTCAAGAGAAAGCTACATGTCAAGGAAACGGCTATGATGAATGAAAATCAAAGTGCAATCTTGCAATGCAAAACCATTCCAAAATTCAAGGACCCCGGGTGTCCTACCATCTCTTGCACTATCGGGAACACTAGGATAGATCGAGCTTTGTTGGATTTAGGGTCTAGCGTTAATCTTCTCCCATTTTCGGTGTATAAGGAACTTGGTCTAGGGGAGTTGCAACCTACCCGAGTCACTTTGCAACTAGCGGATTGGTCTATCAAGGTTCCTAGGGGTATCATTGAGGATGTGCTCATCCAAATTGATAACTTCTATTTTCCCGTGGATTTCATAGCATTGGATACTCAACCCGTGGATAGTTGTATAGCTCACAACCAAATTTTCATCATTCTAGGGAGACCTTTCCTAGCTACTTCCAATGCCATCATCCATTGTAGGAATGGGTTAGTGAAGCTTTCATTTGGCAACACCACTTTTGAATTGAATATCTTTTCGGTTGCCAAACAACCGGGTGAGTGTGAGGATATCCGGGAGGTCGACCTTGTTGAGACCATAGTGCAAGATCATTTTGAGAATGAGTTCTTTGAGGACTCATTGGAAAAAGTCATTACTGAGGAGTGAGCCCCATGAGGCTTTAGATTGTCATGGTAAGGCTTTAGGAGAAGTTTCATCTCTAGGTCATGAGAGTGCCCAATGTATGCAAGTGGGACAATGGATCCCTTCCTTTGAACCTCTCCAACCTAATGACACAAAGCCAATTCCATCGGAGGCCAAGTCTCCCATTCCCGAAAGGAAACCATTACCAACTACTTTGAAGTATGCATTTTTGGGTGATGGTGAGTCCTACCCTGTTGTCATTTCTTCCACCCTATCTTTGAGCCAAGAGGGGAGCTTGATAGATTTGCTTAAACACCATAGGAAAGCTATAGAGTGGACCATTGCCGACCTCCATGGTATTAGTCCTCTTTTGTGCACACATCGTATTTTCTTAGAAGAGGGGGCTAAAATCGTGCGTCAAATGCAACGGAGGTTAAATCCCAACATGAGAGAAGTGGTAAAGGGTGAGGTGCTGAAATTGCTTGATGCGGGTATCATTTATCCCATCTCCGATTCTAAGTGGGTAAGTCCTACCCAAGTAGTGCCAAAGAAATCGGGTGTCACGGTAGTTAAGAATAAGAAGAATGAGTTGGTGCCCACCCATATCCAAACCGGGTGGCGTATGTGTATTGATTATCGCCGCCTCAATGCCGTGACCCGAAAAGACCATTTTCCCTTGCCATTTCTTAATCAAGTGTTAGAGAGAGTATCCGGAAAAGCTTTCTATTGTTTTCTTGATGGCTATTCCGGGTATAACCAGATTGAGATTGCATTAGAGGATCAATCCATGACCACCTTTACATGTCCTTTTGGTACTTATGTATACCGTCGCATGCCCTTTGGCTTGTGCAATGCACCGGCTACATTTCAAAGATGTATGATGAGTATCTTTAGTGAAATGGTGGAGCACATTGTAGAAGTGTTCATGGATGATTTCTCGGTTTATGAAAACACCTTTGAGGTATGCCTTGAAAATTTAGGGAAGGTGTTGGAGCGATGTGAGGAGAGTAATCTAGTCCTTAATTGGGAAAAATGTCATTTCATGGTTACTAGCGGAATTGTGTTAGGTCACATTGTGTCTTCAAAAAGGATAGAGGTTGATAAGGCTAAGATTGAATTAATTCAAAAACTACCTCCTCCCACTTGTGTCAAGGATGTGCGATCATTCCTTGGGCATGCCGGTTTCTACCGGCGCTTTATTGAGGGATTTAGTGCGACAGCTAGGCCAATGTGTCAACTCTTGTCCCTTGACGTGCCATTTGAGTGGACTCCATCGTGTCAACAAGCCTTTGATATTTTGAAAGGGTCCTTAACTTCCGCCCCAATCTTGCGTGCACCCGATTGGTCACACCCTTTTGAGCTTATGTGTGATGCGAGTGACTACGCTGCGGGGGTTGTTTTAGGACAAAGAGTTGACAAGAAGCCTCATGTCATATACTATGCTTCTAAAACCCTCAATGATGCCCAAGTCAACTACACCACAACTGAGAAGGAACTTCTTGTGGTAGTTTTTGCATTGGATAAGTTTCGTTCTTACTTGATAGGGTTTTTAGTCATCATTTACACCAATCATGCGGCCCTTAAATATCTTCTCACTAAACCCGATGCAAAACCTGCCTCATTCGGTGGATTCTATTGCTCCAAGAATTTCATATAGAAATGCGAGATAAAAAAGGGGTAGAAAACGTAGTAGCGGATCACTTGTCCCAGCTTCCCCTTGATGGGAGAGCCACCGACTCCACCCCTATCAATGAACATTTCCCGGATGAGCAAATTTTGCATGTGCAATCTTTGGAGAAAGTTCCCCCACCATGGTTTGCGGATATTGCCAATTACCTTGTGACCGGTGAGATTCCATCCCATTGGTCATCCATTGATAGGCGCAAATTTTTTCGAAATGTGCGTTATTTTTCATGGGATGATCCTCACCTCTTCAAATATTGTCCGGATCAAATAATCCGGCGTTGTGTGCCTAATCATGAATTTCAACAAGTCATGGAGTTTTGCCACTCCCAAGCTTGTGGAAGACATTTCTCCTCCAAAAAGACAACCGCCAAGATTCTTCAATGCGGCCTTTATTGGCCAACTATGTTTAGGGATATGCATGCATTTTGTCTTGCATTTGATAGGTGTCAAAGGTTAGGAACTCTCACTAAGCGTCACATGATGCCCCTTCAGCCCATTACTATTTTAGAGATCTTTGATTGTTGGGGAATCGATTTCATGGGACCCTTTACTAATTCTTTTGGTTACCTTTACATCTTAGTGGCGGTGGATTATGTGTCGAAATGGATGGAGGCCATTGCCTCCCGGAACAATAACCATCAAGTGGTGGTCTGCTTTTTGAAAGAAAATATTTTCTCAAGATATGGGATGCCCCGAGCCATCATTAGTGATGGTGGCTCACACTTTTGTAATAAGCCCTTTGCATTTTTGTTGAAAAAGTACGGTGTGGTTCATAAAGTCGGTCTACCTTACCACCCTCAAACCCAGGGGCAAGTTGAGTTAGCTAATAGGAAAATTAAGAGAATCCTTAAAAAAAGGGTCAACCCTAGTAGGAAGGATTGGTCCCTTAGGCTAACCGATGCATTGTGGGCTTACCGCACGAGCTTCAAAACCGTGCTCGGTGCATCACCATATCGGCTTGTGTATGGGAAAGCTTGCCACCTTCCGATGGAAATTGAGCATAAGGCCTATTGGGCCATACGGCAATGTAATGAGGATCGTGAGGCCGTAGAGGCCCACCGAAAGCTTCAATTGAATGAACTCGATGAACTCCGTAATGATGCTTTTGAAAATGCTTAGATTGCTAAGGCCTGCATGAAGAAGTTCCATGACCAACACATTCTTCGCAAATCATTTAAAGTTGGTCAAAAGGTTCTACTTTATGACTCGCGCCTTCATTTGTTTCCGGGCAAATTACGGAGTAAATGGGTGGGTCCCTACCTTGTTACCGACATTTTCCCCCATGGAGCCATAGAAGTGAAGAATCTCACCAATGGGGCGGCCTTCAAGGTGAATGGCCAAAGGTTGAAGCCTTACTTTGAGACTTTCCAAGGAGAGGTGGAGTGTGTGGATCTCATTGATCCACCACCTTTCGATTGATGATGATCTTTGCCCTAATCTTTAGGAGTAGGAGTAGTTTAGATTGATTTTCTTAGCTTTCTTTGTTTGTTTCTAGTTTTGGTGACTCTCATTTCATTAGGAATAGGATTAGTTTGTAGAGCCATGTAGGCTAGTTTTTAGTAAAGTTTGTAGTAGTTTGTTTGTTTTTCATTTTTAGGCTAATTTGGGAGTAGGAGTAGGTTGCTTTGTGGGCCTAGCCATTTTTTGTTTGGGGAGAATCATATAATTTGATTGTGTGCAGGGAATCCCCTAGCTGCATTGTACTTCCTCACATCACCTTTGATGCCTTTACATGTGATCTCTTGGGTGTATAAGAGGAGGGACTTCCGGCCCTCAATCCCTTGCATTCACCCCTCATATTATTCAGCCCCATTTGTGCATTTGTCCTCTTTGTCTTAGCCCTACTCATGGCTTCCAAGGATCCTTCCAAGGCTAGTGAGAAGGCCGCCCAAGCCTTGCATTCCGATGAGATGGAGGACCCGGACTATGCCGCCTTCTTGCGAGCCTACACGTGTACCTCCTTATCCTGCCTTCCTTCGGATGATGCCGTCAAGGTTGCTTGTTTGGTGGCCTCTCGTCTCCTTGACGAGTCACCCCCCTCTTCTTCCGGCTCAACGAAAAAGGAGGCTGCGGTGTCTTCCGGCTCCACCACTTCCAAGAAGTAGGCTCGACCAACCTACCGGGTGGTAACTTGCATTGTAGGTTGTTATGTCTTGGACTCCTTTTATAGGAGTCCTCTATCTTTCATTCCATGTTGTTTGAGTTACCCTTGGCTTTGTAATGTTTGATTTCCGTCTTTAATGAAATGGTGGGTTGTTTTATCGCCTCCGTGTTGCCTTCGTTCATGTTTTTGTGGTTTATTGTGTTACATTGAGGACAATGCATCGTTCTAGGTGGGGGGTGAGGGTAGATTGCAAGGCATTCCCCCCTGTTCTGACTGTTTTAGGCCCATTTTTCTCTTTTTGTACAAAGTAGTGCGTAGTAGAACCCATTTTTTTTTCGAATCTGTAGTTTTTTTTCTTCTTAGCATACGTATGGTGGTATTCGCATACGTACGCTGGTATAAGCGTACGTACGGTGGTACCCCTTGCGTACGCTGACGTGGCACGTTCCTATTGGTAGGCTCGATCTTGCAATTTCTTCATGACCGTACGTACGGTTGCCAAGTGCATACGTACGGTCCCGCTTGCCCTCGCGTACGTACACTAGCTCGCCGGCACCGTACGTACGCACTTGGTAACCGTACTTACGGTATCCCCATTTTCTATAAAAACCCTCCTTTTTCAAGTCTAACTCATTTCTAGAACTGAGTCAACTCAGAGTTGACTCAGAGAGGGAGAGTGAGGGAGTGCTCGAGAGTGCAGCGGAGCCCTGCTGGATTTCAGTCGTAGTCTTCATTGCCCGTGCCCGTCACTAGTCCACTTTTAGGTATTCCTTTCGAGCCTTGTTCTTTTCATTTTCTTTGTTTTCCTTATTAATTTGTTTTTAGTTTAGTAGTTTAGTTAGATCTTTAGTGTAGATGGCTCCACGGATCAAGAGGGTCCGCAGGGTCTCTATTGCTTTTGATGCCTCCCGGTTTATTGATGGGAAGGCACAGCAGAGATATGATCAAATATTCAGTAAGAGGGGCCCAGTGCAGGAGAGAGCGATGACTCTCGAGCACTTTACAGGTGAGCCCTATCTTTGGAGAGAGATGTTTGAGAGTCGGGGTTGGCTGCTATTAGCACAGTATAGTGGTCGGGATAGGACAGGTTTGGTCTCCGAGTTGATGGCTAACATCCGAGCACTGTCGGATGTTGCCGGAGATGAGCGTATAGTTTCCACCGTTAGGGGTAAGACCATTACCATTACCCCGGCCACCTTTGCAGAGTTCTTCGGTCTACCCCGGGTTTATGACCTAGCTTTGAGTTGGCCTCAACAGGGTGAGGTAGAGCATGATGTCATGGTAGCTGAGATTTGTGTGCCCGACACCTAGTGGATTTCTTCTTAGATTGAGAAGAAATTCCTTGCTCTGAGATATGCACCGATGTTCGTTTTTACTTGCGGGTCGATCTTTCCGCTAGGGCGATGAGGAGAGGTGGGCAGGCGTAGAGGCCAGTTACTCTATGCCCTGGGGACGGGTAGGAGTATTGATCTCCCCAGATATATGTTCGGCGCTTTCTATGAGTCTGCGGCTTCGACGAAGCTGCAGGGGGCATTACCATTTGCGGGGATGATGATCGAGCTGATTGTGCGCGCCGGAGTGGCAGCCCCAGACGACGACCCTTTAGCTCAGGTGATTGCATCCATCGCCCTGTCCACTCAGAACAGGGCGGCGGGTCAGTTAGCGGGTATTCAGAGGCGGGCCGAGGCACTGGTTCAGGCCCAGCAGAGAGCCCAGCAACAGCAGTAGCAGCAGTAGGCCCCCTCAGAGGGAGAGCAGGTTCCAGGAGATCAGCAGCAGCAGCCTCAGAGAGCGAGCCACAGCCAGCCCAGGCGAGTCCTATGTTTCAGGCAGTCGCTCAGATTATACACCAGCAGAGTTCGCATATTGAGAGGCAGACCGCAGCCATCCAGATGATGCAGCAGTCAGTTGATGGACTTCAGGCATCCCATATGGAGCTCAGTCAAAGGTGTGCGGCTCTCAAGACTGCACACACAGCATAGATCACTGCTGTGCAGACAGTTTTGGGCACTCATATAGCAGAGCTCCAGGCCTCTCAGTCCAGGTTCCAAGAGGAGGTTCAACAGGAGCAGGTGTGACAGAGTCAGATGCTAACTGATATTTTGACCAGACTTCAGCAGGATGAGGAGCCCGACTTCCCCGACCTAGCTATTGGTGCTACAGACCTTACATCTTTAAGGGAGCATGATTTTCAGGATGATGATGAGTTTGGACTCGGGCAGGGCAAAGTTTAGATAGCATCATATGCATAGTATCATTTGTATAGCATCTCATGTACATCCCATGTATACATTTTGTTCATTGATGTATCTAAAACTCTGCAGCATTTTGATGCAGTTCATTTCAGTTTTATATGAGTATATACCTATTTTAAGCTTACATGATATATTTCTTTCAGTGGATGTCGACCTCTTGTATAGACAGGTTCTTTTTCAAACATGATTTCGTGGATACTTTATCTTTATCTATCGCATGATGGTAAGAGGTTGACAGTATTGTATGGTTTCTCTCATTATATACTTTCCATTGCTAGCATCCATGAGTGGTTTATTGATTGACCTTTATTATTCATAGTGGATGTGTTGATACTTCGCATGAGGGACCATAGCATGTTTTATGAGATTCAATTCTGGGTTCATGAATGATTAAGGGTTAGTATGGGAGCATGATCATAATACAACGAGCATTGTTATTCTTTGATTTTTATGTGAATGAGATGTGGTTTTGATTACAGTATGATGAGATGATTGTCTTTATGAGCACGGATCGTATTAGGTAGTGTGCATTGTTGATCTTTACATTCACAACCTAATTAAGTGGAGATCATTACCCGGTGAGAATAGAGCCAATTACGTTATTGGAGAGATTTTGCACTTACTCGAGTATATTTTCATTGGGCTCTTGCATTTTAAAATGACTTCATTACTCTTGTCTTCGGCTTAGTGGTTGGATGTTGATTTGCATTGGTTGGCACTTACATTCCATTAAGATCTATATACACAACATTTGCTTTGGAAATGATTTGAGGCCTTCTTTGGTTATTTTGAGCCACCGAGTCTTATTGTACTTTTTCTCCTCTTTGACACCATATTTTCACACCCTTTGAGATCCAATTTTAAAGTTCATGGGAAAAGGAATTTAGATTTATATATAAATTCTTCTAAGAAAAAAAAAAGAAAGAAAAAGAAGAGAAGAAGAAAGTACATTTGTGAGAAATGTGTAGCAATTGAGAATGAATGAAGAAAAAAAAAAAAAGAAAAGAAAAGAGAAGAAGAAGGGTAATAAGAATGATTGATAGATGAAGGGAGTTAACACTTTACAAAAGGTGAGAGTGATGTTAAAAGATCCAAAAGTAGGAAGGGGATGATGGTCTTTAAAGAGTACTACACGTTCTTGAAACATACATGCATGAAAAATTTCGCACCCTTCCTTTCCTTTTATCATACCTTGATACCCTTTGACCTTCTCTTACAAAGTCCTTAATAATCCGAAGCATACTTCTCAATAGAGGTCTTGGTAGAATGTAAGACATTATTTGTGCAACATGCTTAATTGATACCTATGCCATAAAGCATTTTTTCATGAAGTCATGCCAAGTTGATACACTCACATTATATTGTTTTTCTTAGTTAAGGTTGCTCTCTTGCATGACTTGTACATTTATTCTTATATTGAGAGTAACCAAGTGAGCTCTACCATGTGTTCGATTATTCATTGAGTGTATGCCCGGGAAGTGTTTGGATTGAGGCTTTAAGGATGTTGGTGTAAAGCAAGGCATTGTAAACTACTATGTATGATCCTAACACACACACACACTCATAAATCTTGTCATATTGTTTTCATAGACTTGTCTTGTTTGTATTGGAAGAAAAGATGCATTGTTTTGAGTATAATGACATTATTTCCATGCATTTCTCTTATATTGTTCTTTATCTAGGATTGTTGCTTATAAGCCGATATTTGTGAGTGTCATCACTGTAATCCCTCACGAGACACCACTCATCCACTAGAGGTAACCTAGGGGTTCAAAGGCTTGATGCATATGCTAAATGCATCCGGGACTCCCTCGAAAGTGGAGATTATCTTCGTTGTATATATTTTTGTTTTACTTTTCGCGTTTTTACTAGGGACTAGCAAAAGCTAGGTGGGGGGTGGTGATTGTACTCCAAAAAGTGTAATTTAAAATCCCTAAATAGTTATTGTTAGTCCAATTAGGTTGTATATATGTTCTATTTTAGCATAATAATTGTTTTAATAAGTGTTGTGGGTATTTTGCAAGTTTCAAGTGGAAAACGGGCGGAATTGGAGCAAAAATGACCAAGTTGCATATTGACTGTACGTACGGTATGAGACACCGTACGTACGGTGGTCCAACCGTACGTACGGTATCTTCCACCGTATGTACGCCTGCAGCCAGACTTCCAACTTCAGAGAGTGCATTTTTGCGTACGCCTTACCGTACGTACAGTATGCTCACCGTACGTATGGTGAACAGTACCGTACATACGGTCCCGGCTGTTTCTGCGCGAATTTTGCAGCTATATCACTCCAATATGACGCGATTTTTGTATCTATCATCAAATATAGCTTAGATTTTCTATTAGGACGAGATACAGAGAGAGAAAGTGGGTTTATTGTAGTTTTCCTTGCATTTTCTCACATTTTCTTTGTAAGCAAGCACTCTTTTCTTCATCAATTAATGAGAAATCTTCAATTCTTCATGCTTTCTTCAATGAAATCGAGTAGCTAGACTTCTCTTGGATGTAATTGTGAAAATCTACCAAGGATTTGCAAAGTCTTCAATGGAGGTATATGAATTCAAATGATTTATCCTATGTTTTCTCCAATTCTTGCTTCAATTGAGTTGTAGACACAAAGAACACTTAGATTCATAATCTAAGTTGGTAATTGTTATGCACAATCTTGTAATTGGTTTAAGAATTGCACAATTGAGGATTTGTCTCTAAGATTCCTACAATGAAACAACAATCTATACTCAATTGAACTTGAATTCAAACATTTATAGTCGAAATCCTCCGGGTCAAGGATCCATAGAGTGAACCTTGACTTGAGTTAAACAAAACTCCATTGAAGATCTTGTAGAGATTTGGTAGATTGAAGCAATTGTATCCAAGCCCTTCATTAATTGTCTCAAAATTTAGTATAATTGCCTTCTATTTCGCTTGTAATTAGCATAATTGAGTAGTCTACAATCTTCCACCACCCAATCAATTTTCGGTTTATTTTTAGTTCAATCTTAATTTGTTAAGCAATTCACTAATTCATTCCATTTGAGTGGTTGTATCAACCTTTTGCCACGCCTATATCTGGCTCGATCCTTTGGGAGAACGATACCAGTTCTTACCGGATTTTACTTCGATCGACACTCGTAAATCTTGCGGGAAGCTCAAGTTCAACGTACATTTGAGAGCGAATCAACAGAGGCGACATACCCATTTTGGACATCTTTAATATAATTATCTCTTTATTTGTTAAAAAAAATATCAACTAAGAAACAAATTCGTGTACGATTATGAGTTTTACCTCTATTGAACAAAAATTACGATCCCACTGAACAACAATTCTGAATCCGCCCCTAGATGGGGGATCATCTATCATAAGAAGATGAGAGACAATCCTTAGAAGCTACTATATGCAACTATCGGAACAAGGATTCAAGAAGGTGGCATTCCCTCTTATGCCATCTGTTAGATTGAGAAGCATTAAATCCTTTTTAATTCTGTCAGCAAGTTCTCTCACTTTCGCAAAAACTTGCACGTGATCGCAATCAGCTGAAGGGACCAACAGATTGAGAAGTGTGTCTGATAATACATAAACGCCCACTACAAACTAAAAATTCACATTAATTTTAGGTCCGAGAGAGACCTGACGTATTATTGAATGTTGAATACAAATAGTTGAAAATTTCTAATGTTACACAAAAGTTACACATAAAGGCCCTCTAAATTGCGTAACAATGATCTTTTTGTAATTAAGAGTCTTGATGATAAATATTGTATTTCAAAGTGTTGTGCACTTATTTAGTACATCGTTTTGCATAAATATTATTTAACTTTTATCTTTGCGTGACGACATTAGAGACACATAATACCTAAGCAATGGAAAAGTATAGAGGAATCTCCCAAACCCAAAAGCATATCCTATGTCAAACTGCAATGTGAATTTTTTTATTCAAGTACTTATTCCAAATAATCGTCACACATACATGCCAGTCAATATGATTTCATTAATTGTGCTCCAAGCATAGGATGTTATTGGGATTTTTGGGGAAACCTTTGATGTCAAATGTTGAAATTTGTTAATATGCTCTCAGATATATTTTTATTATTGCTAAACTTTTCTTACAACACCTTCTGCAGCTTTTCACTCTTACAATACTCTTGATTCTAGAATGTAACAATTCTTGCAACAATGTCCACAGATGTGTTTGGGTTGAATCTAACCTTCTTGAACATGCTTTTGAATTTCATTGTCACACGAACTTGCGGGTGATCTTCTTATTCCTTTATTCTTCAATGCTTCTTGATTTTTCTTTGGTTTGACCTTGAGGGTCAAAAAAGTGCTTCATGCTTACCAAACTTATATCAAAAATAAATTTCTCCTCTCCAAAGTGATTATTTGAAATTTTTATATATTCATCATTTTTTATTGTTGTGCAACAATGCTTGCCCACTTGGACAATTCCTATCAAAATCATTCTTTTCCGTCACTGCATCATGCTTCTCACCAACTTCTTTCAGAATTGAATTTCAATTTCTTCTCTAATTTTTCCTCCAATTTCTATTTTGGCAATTTTTTCTTATTCTACATCTTTGAACATTTTTTTTCTTATATCGTTTTTCAAATTTTTTTCATCCTTTTCATTTTAAATTTCCTCTTCTGCTCCATCTTCACCAATATTTCCATCAAAACTATCTTCCAAATATGTATCTTAACCTAAATCTTGCAACCAATATTCAATTTCTAAATAATTTCTTCTCATGGTTAGACAAGTAAATTCAAGTTTTTTCCCTAACTAATTTTGAGATTTAATACCTTCCACATATTTTTAGACTTCTTCATATATTGCTTGCTTCAATATCTTCACTACTATTTCATTTTTCTTTTCTTGAATTTTTCTTGACTTCAAACTTTTCCAAGTCAAGTTTCTGGCTAAAATAACACTATTTTTAAAAAAATATTCCTAATGTAACACTCTTGAAAAATTAATTCCCGTCGTAACATTTTTTTCGCCATGTCAGCTCTTATTTTAGGAAAAGTGCTTGAATTTGAATTTTTTGGAGGTTTACCCAATTGATCTAGAACTTTTTCTTTTTTTCCAAATGGAAATAAGCTTTGTAGAATTTTTATGAGTTCTTATCATGATCCATGCAGTAATACCAATCAGCAAAAAGGGTCATTCGAAACCAGCTCTTTTGCTAAGACTCATCTACTCATAAAGCTGTAATTAGTTGTTGCATTGTTCAGGACGATTTGGATAGAGTCAATAATAATCTTTACACCCTCTCAGACACATACAGAGATTGAAAGTTCTCTTTCTTCTATTTCATGGAAGAGTCTTATACATGAAACCATTGAATAAATAGTTTATGCAGAATTTTGGATGATTTATGATTTTAGGTTTAAGCACAGGGGATGTAATTCCAACTTCTAGTTTATGCAGAACTTTGGATGATTTATGAACGGTTTTTATTTTGGATGATTGCTTCTTGTTTTCTTGAATGAAAAAAAGAAAGAGCTTTTCAAATACAATTCCATGAATGGTTGAGAGAGAAGACAAAGAGAAACAAAGGGAGAAAAAGCTAATCAGTTCCTAGGTTGTTTGGGAAAAAAATTTAAAAATGAAAATAATTCCATAATTCAAGCACTTTTCCTAAATATAAGAGCTAATATGGCAAGAAAAGTATTAAAATGGGAATTAATTTTTCAAAAGCGTTATATTGGGAATATTTTTCAAAAATAATGTTATTTAGGCAAATCACTCCATAAATTGCACACTTGAAGTATGGAGTTTTTGGCCGAAGTAAATTTCTTTTTGAAAAATATTCCCAATCTAACTCTCTCCAAATTAATTCTCAATTTGAGACTTTATGTGCCACATGGATTAATATGTGGAAGGCTGCCATGTCATCTTTTACAAAAAGCATGTAAAATATGATTCTCTTCTTCCTCAATTACTGAAAATAACCTTGCAGAGGATCAATTTGCAGGGAATGCAGCAAACTCCACCGCACTAAATTACCATTTCATCAAATTAATTTGGTCTATAATGATTAAACTATCATAATCAGATCTAAAAGTGAATTAATACAAACATAAGAACACAAGAATATTGCATGCATGTTTTCCAAACTTGGAGCATCAAGAAGCCTGGAATTATCTATGCCCAGTTGCCAAATGCCTAAATTATTCCCACCCAACTCGCTTCCTATTTCCTCACCAACCACCATCTCCATAAATGTGTGAATCATTTATGCCTAAACATCACCATACGCAGAAATGCGAACAGTGTGCCAGTATCCTGCAACCTGGCTACACCCTCTCTCTCGATACCTTGATTTATATAAACCAATTATGTATAATGTTAATTATATTTTTACTGTGTTTTTTAGTTTTTTGGACCTTATGACAAGGAGAAAATGATCTTTTATCAATAAGGGGTTGGTTCAACTGATGAGTTCATCGTCCTCTTCGTTCGAGATTTAGGTTCGACTCTTCGCAGCCTCTTATTTGAATCATCCATACTCCATGGTCCACGGAAGGTGTATAGGGCTATGTCCTTAGCTTGCCTCATGACTGGGTCTCACGCGGAGACTCTATCTCTCCTCTCGTGCTATTGTAGAGTCTAATGTCCTAGCAGAGTTATTGTGTAGCCTAGTGCAACCCTTTTTAGTACCAAAAATTAAAAAAAAAATAATCTTTTAACCTGAACGTTAATAGTCAACAATATCATATTTCCTATCATAGATGGCTACGGAGGTGAGTTCAATAGGTGGAGATTGAGATCGCAGATGATGAGTAGAGAGAAAGATGAGTAGAAATGGTGATTTACAGATAGTACTGGTGGTCAAATTTGGCGATGGTGGGTATTAATGACGATAGTTAGGGTTTTGGCATTCGCGGGTGACCAGATCGCGGCCATGTGTGGGTGGTGATTCGTGAAGGAACTTTGAAGGAGAATGGGAACTGAGTGCATGTTAAAACTTCCAAAAATATTACCTCTCAAAGGTTCCATCATGACACTGACATGGCTTTAAAAGTGTTAGATTGGCCGGGAATTAATTTGGAGAAAGTGTTGGATTTGGAATAGTTTTCAAACGCAATGTTAATTTGGCAAAAAAACTCCGAAATATGCACAAGTTTTTGAAGGCTGGTTTAATTTCTAGGGCTGAATCTTTGGTTAGCATTTGAAAGCGACTAGAATTTTCAGTCACCTCCATTTTGCCACATTGCCAAATTTGTATCCTCTACAGTTATTGTCACTTTTTTTTTTTTCTTTCACGCCCAAATTTATGGTTGCAACCAGCTCTAATACTACATTGGCATTCTTGGGGGCAAGGTTTTTGCCAATGTTGAAATTTTATTATGCTGTCAAATATACTTATTATTGCTGGAATTTTCTTACAACACCCTCCACTGTGCTTTGCACTCTTAATTACCCTCTCATGTAAACTTTCTTTTTCCAACCTTCATCGCTCTTGGTGGTTGTTCTCTACTCCTGTTATGCTTATATTGTTAAGTAACCACTTTACTAAAAGTTTAGGTAAGAGTCCCAACAATAATATATATTAAGCTCTCTAACATCGTTCTTCACGTGCAACCCCACATTGTACATAAAGATGCAACATACAAAAATAGAGAGATACAAATGCAATCAAGGCACAAATGCATTTGAAGAGACTTGAACTCAAGACCTCTCGTCAATCAGAGCTCTAATATTATGTTAACTAACTACTTTGACCTAAAAGCTTAAGTTATTAAGTAAAAGCCCAAACAATATATATTAAGCTCTCCAACATATATAACTCAAGTTAAGATACCTATTTACACATACATTAGGATAATTCAAGACACTATTCATAATAGTAATTAAACTAGAAATTCTAGAATATTTGGACAAACCGATAAATACCCTTACTGTTCATTGCATATCTTCCATGTAATT
Organism: Euryodendron excelsum; assembly: GCA_033060915.1. Classification (NCBI taxonomy): domain Eukaryota; kingdom Viridiplantae; phylum Streptophyta; class Magnoliopsida; order Ericales; family Pentaphylacaceae; genus Euryodendron; species Euryodendron excelsum. The sequence continues at coordinate 6,822,734 of CM065377.1, forward strand.
CCAGATTTCTAGATATTTCAAAATCTTCAAACTACTTTTCCAACCGATAACAGAGGCCTTGAAATGATGTGATAATGGCATATTCTAGCCCCAAAATGAAAGCAACATTTTGTTCACCAGGTTGTCCAGAGCCAAAGTGGATGAGCCATCTGGACTAGTGGCTTTTTCAGCCAATTTCTTCCACTCTATAACTGTGTTCTTCATTTTCTTACCTTGCTCACCTCCCATTACCTCTCTTACAAGTTTCTCTACTTCGTCTCTCTTCACATTATTGTCAATCTCCATGCCAACCTTCCACTCAGTGCAAATATATCTACAGTTTGTCTGCTGATCGCCAAAAAACGGCCAACAGATCATGGGCACCCCCGCGGACAAGCTCTCAATAGTTGAATTCCATCCACCATGTGTTAAGAAGCCTCCAACTGATGGGTGGTTTAGGACTTCCTCTTGCGGGCACCAGCTTGCTATTAGACCTCTTCCTTTAGTTTCTTCCACGAATTCACGTGGCAGAATTGCTGAGTCGCCTATTACCAGATCGGGCCTAATTATCCACAAGAAATTGTTTTGGCTATTAGCAAGTCCCCATCCAAACTCTACCAGTTGTTGTTGCGTCATGACTGTTATGCTGCCAAAATTCACATAAACCACAGAGTCGTGGTCTTTGGAGTCTAGCCATTGGAGACACTCCAATTCTTCTTTCCATAAATTGCACCCGATACACTTCGACCTATCTTCTTCTGATATCTGATTTAAAAGTAACTGAAGAGGGCCAATGGCATAGACAAACGGTAACATAGATGAGAGAGCATCCAGTACATCCCGCTCCAAAGCATCAAAAGTCTGAAGAATATTTGCTGAAGCTTTTGAAGCCCTCTCGGTTGCTTCCATGCAGAAGTTAAACAATATATCATTTCGATCTGTAGTCCGGACAAAGCTTGGGAGATCTTTCAGACGAATATCTTTCATACCCGGAATCCAGTCTATAATGGTATCTAGGTACCCATTTGTTAGATAGCTTTCATCTGCACACAGAAATAATGTCATCTTAGAAGCATGCTATTTTTACATCACAATATAAAGAAGGTTTTTGTTACTCTCATATGATAATGCATAGATTTATTCACTCAAATACACATGTATAGACCTTTCAGTGGTGTAATCCCTTTTTTCAGTAGAACATGATACTGATAAAAGCCCATGAAAGCACAGGCAGCGATAGACCAGAACAGTATGACAGGGATTCCTAGTTCTTCAACAGCTGTGGTGGTAAATGTCATAAATCCATCCGAGACAATACAACTAACCGGAGGTATGTTCAATGAAGCAGCACTGTCATTGAGCTTGGCAACGAGGCTCAGAAATGGAGCTAACCCATTCTCTCTAATCGATTTAGAAAGAGAAGGTATGTCTTGGGTGGCGTTAGCATCGGAAGGAGGCAGGCCATCTGGAATTGTTTGGAATTGGAAATCAGGCAAGCCGTCCAGAGAATTATGTCCTCTAGCTTTGAGCAAGCGTTTGTGGTTGAACTCCGTGTTGACGAAGGTTATGTGAAAGCCCTTATGGTGGAGGAGCTTTGCTAGTTTGAGCATTGCTTTCATGTGGCTTTGAGCTGGGGCTGGTATACAAACCGCATGAGGCTTATTAGTTGTTGCCATCGAACCTATGTGTATTGTGCAATACAATAAAATATCGTGCTTCTCTGGTGCTGGCAGCTGCAAAGGTTTAAATAATGTAACTTGCCAACTTTTTTGGGACGAGACCGTGCAAGATATATCAAAAGAATGAATTAGTCGAGGACCCGTAAGTTAATCCAAACATTCCGTATAACCAAAAAAATAAATAATAATAATAATATCAATAGGCCCTTTCGTATTCAATGAGCAGCGTCAAATCTGGTACTAATCTTCCACATAAATGTTCATTATATTTGGCAGCTTTAGTTCGTGAAGGTTCCCAGTCGGTGATTACTTCATTGCTCCAAGATTCAACAAGGACAACATGAATTATTGAATCCGATAATGAAATTATTTTCATATAACGATAATGATTAATTATAGAGCAAGAGAAAAATCAACGCAAGCAAATTTACCCTATCAATGAAGGGAAAAACTATGATTGGGGTTTACAAAATTAATTCACCTCATAAAGAGTTTCTGGGATTTCACAATTCTATTTAGTGAATAAAGAAAAATTACATGTATTCTTGTTTGGTTACCCCAAAAGGTTCCGAAGAAAAAGAAAACACAATCAAGAAAATCAGATATTTTATGTAGCTCAGGTTGAAGCTCGTTGGAAGTTGGAACCCTTCCCCTCCCTCAGAACCAAAAATATCTCCCAACTCCCACTAGATATTTTCACTAAACATGGTAACCGTCGCTGCTTCAAAACTCTATTTGTTTCATTAATTTCCATGTATATTCTGAAGCACTAATATTTTGATAGTACAGAGCAACCATATATGAATATAAAAGGGGAACAATTTTGTTACGTACATGGGTATCTTCATATCTTTCTCTCTTTGAGTTGGCCATACCCATGTTCTGAGCAAAAGTGTTCTCTCCTTGTAATGGTTAAGAAATTTTAGCATGATCAAAAGTTAAAATAAAACATAAAAAGAAGAAGAGAGAGGAATTTTCAAAGAGATAATATAACCTCTGTATATTGCATTATATGTTGAATATTTCCTTTGTATCTTGTATTGTTAAAAGACAAGTGAGTGTGTTTAGGCTTATCCCACATAGTAAGTCTATAAAATCTAAGGCAACTTGAACTCGACGGTTTCGGGTGGTCTGCGCCGCACACGCACACGACTCACGAGCGAGTCTATCCCATGGCATGTGAAATTAATTAAAAGGCTGCATTTGTATTCAAAACAATCATAACCTTTTGGATTTGAAACTGGAAAGGAACATTTGCACCCTTTAATTCTCCTTATATTCAGATCTATTTTACTCCCTTTCAAGTTTTAGTTAATAGTATACAATTTTCATATTTGAGAAGTTCTTAGGAAATCCTTAGATTTTGCTGTCTACCGATTTCCCAAATCTCTTTGTTAGATTTTGGTAGTAATTCGTCAACAACCATGCAGAAATATAGTGCAGGTGAATTTCACTTTAAGGATAGTGTCTATTGATCATATGCCTCAAAACTTCACAAGTTTTTTATTTCTGATTATTCCTAATGTTATATATATTAAATATCTGAAGTATTAATGTGAAAGAGTCTTCATCTATAGTTTCAACTAGCTAGGATACTAAAAATAGAAAACTAAGATAAGAGAGGAAAGTAAATGCATAATGAAACAAACTAGTATTAACGATCAAGATGCCTTCTTCCAGTTAAATTTCAGCATTAGTTTTATAGGATATATTGAAATTTGGATATGTGAAATCGTAAAAAGCTTGTTGAATTGAGTTCACTTCCTAACAAGCCCAAGAATCCAAACAGAAGCCAAGAAAAGATTAAATGATGCGGATCCTACTAGCTAACGGCATAAATAATTAAGAAGCATTGGTTATACTAGTTACGGAAGTGTTATTGTTAAAATCAAGACATATACCATGTGATTACTCGTTTCTTTCATGTTGATAGGATTCATAACATCAACTCGTTTGCACTTACTCAATTTGGCCGTATAAGTTAAGTCACCAGATTAAATCGATACCGACATTCCAGACATTGAAACGTTAGCAAGAATGTATTTCAACTCCCACCAGAGGTCTGATCCAATTTTAGTGTCATGTAATTCACTTTCTATTTTAAATATTTCTTCTATTCTTTTTTTCCCCTTTTCTAGAAGTTGATTCCATTATTTTCTTCTTAGTCATTTTAGGAATTATTTTTGTAATTTGGTGGTAAAGTAGATAATGGCTCTTTCGGCCAATGGACCATTGCTAAACTGACAAGGATTCATATTTAGAATTTTATGGTTTCATTGCAAAGATTCCTTTTAAATATCTCATGTAACCTATAACATTTCAACTCTTATTTTTGTAATTTGGTGGTAAAGTAGATAATGACTTTTAGGGCCAATGGACCATTGCTAAACGGATAAGGATTCATACTTAGAATTTTATGGTTTCAATGTAAAGATTCCTTTTAAATATCTCATGTAACCGATAACATTTCAACTCTTATTTTTGTAATTTGATGGTAAAGTAGATAATGACTTTTAGGGCCAATGGACCATTGCTAAATGGATAAGGATTCATATTTAGAATTTTATGGTTTCAATGTAAAGATTCCTTTTAAATATCTCATGTAACCTCTAACATATCAACTCTTATTTTTGTAATTTGTGGGTAAAGTAGATAGAGTCCGCTCTCATGAGAACACGCTCGTCACATTATGACGAGCATGCTACGTGTCGCTTTCACAGCCACTATTTTGTGGCTTAAGTTGAGTCATATTTGCTTGAGCCGTCATGCCAAGTCAACCATTTTTAGCAGGCTGAAAGAACATTTGACTGACTAAATTGTGTTGAATACAATTCTCCAACACGTGCTTACCTTACTGAATAGAAAAAAAACCCTAGCAGTCCTTTCAGCCACTTTTGTTTCCCACTTTTCTTTACTTTTTAGCAGCATTGTCCTCTCAAGTCTTCAAACTGATTTTGTTACAGACATCAAATAATGACAACACGTGAGAAGGTTGGTCTCATCTTCTAGCTTTAAATTTCTTCTTTAATTATTTACCAACAACTATTAATTTAATTAGAAACTTAATGAATTAACTTAATCTCTTCTTTATAACCTGTAAATTAAACTCGAGAACCAATTGTCTGTCAATTTTTTATTTTAATTCTTAAACTTCGATTCATCAATTTTATTTGCTATCTAGGTGATTTCAATAAATCATTGAAACTAGGGGTTGTTTAAATTCTTATTTCTTTTGTGAATGTATATATTTTACAAATAAATCATTATGATATATGATTATCAAAGTTTTGATTTCATTCCGGCTTCATCATATATAGTCTAACATTAGTTGTACAATACTAATATTAATGCTTCGTGTATATATATTATGTACTACATATTTTATGTAAATGTACTGAGTGTTTTACAAAGCATTTTTTTAATTTTCTTTTTTAAAAGCTTCTTGGATAATTGTGAAAATCAAAGGTCTCTAATTTGTTAATCTTGAAAACTTAACCACCTATTACTAATGGTTGAAAGAAGGGGCTCAGTTAATCATGGTCAAATTATTGTAACTACTCTAAAAATATATATAATAATTATACACATCTACAACATTATTTTTTTCAACTGCACTTGCTAATACATTGATTCTTTATAGGTAGTGGGAGAGCTCAGTCGTATTATAAGTTGGAATTCAGATAATGAAGATGATGAAATGACATATGGATTGGAAGATCTTGATAACAAAATATATGATGAAGAAGAACATGTCAATGAACTCCATGGGGATGAAGAGCATGATGGAGAGGGGGATGAAGAACATGATGGAGATGGTATAAAAGATAACTTGGAGGACTTGAACATGGAAAAAAAACAAAATGATGTGAACAAGGTAGAAAAACCCTATGTTGGCATGAAGTTTCAATCTGATGACCAAGCATTTGTATTCTACAATAGGTATGCTAGGAGTATCGGATTTGGTGTGTGGAAAGGGGGAGTTAGAAGGTCACAAAAAATAGTATCATTAGTCGTCGATTGTTTTGTTCAAAGGAAGGGTTTCAAGAAGCAAGATACACGAAGAATGTAGCTTTAAAAAAAAAGGCGTCGTGGAGAAACCAGGGTTGGATGTAGAGCAAGAATATTTGTGAAGAAAACAGATGATGGAGCATGGGCGGTCTCATTGTTTGAGGAGAATCACAATCATAAATGTGAAACTCCAAAAAAAAGTCATTTATTTCCTTCACATAGGAGGGTAGATTAAAATCAAGGTGCTATAATTGATAAAATGAAAGAGGCAGGTATAAGAACAAATTTGATGATGCATTATTTTTTGGAAGAAGCTCAAGGAAGACGCAATATTGGATTCACAGAAAGAGATATGAGAAATCATTTGCGTAGTAAACAGATGAAGACCTTACTAGATTACCTAAATGACAAGCAGTTGGAGAATCCCCATTTCTTCTATTCAATTCAATTAGATGTTGAAGCACAAATGACAAATTTCTTTTGGATTGATGCAAAAGCAAGAATGGATTATGATTATTTTGGGGATGTGGTGTGCTTTGATGCAACCTATGGTACTAATGCATATGCAAAGCCTTTTATTCCTATTGTCGGCGTCAATAATCATTTGCAAACTGTTTTGTGTGGATGTGCTTTAATGCTAGATGAGACAGAGGCTTCTTTTAACTGGGTGCTTCAAACATGGATGAAAACAATGAAGGGTTCTCATCCTAAGGTAATATTTACGGATCAGGATTCTGCCATGGCAGCAGCAATTGCAAATGTGCTCCCCAATACTCGTCATCATTTTTGTTTGTGGCATATATTCCAAAATGTCAAGAAGCACTTGGGTCATCTGTTTCAACGAGGATCTCCATTTGGTAAGGATTTTTCTCAAAGTATAAGAAATTTTGAAACAAATGAAGATTTTGAAATGAGTTGGGAGGCTTTACTTACCAAATACAATTTTCTTGAGAACGAATGGTTGCAAAACTGTATTCTAAACAAGAAAAAATGGGTGCCTATATATTCTCATGATTTCTTTTGTGCAAACATGTCAACCACCCAACGCAGTGAAAGTATAAATAAATTTTTTAAGGGATTCTTGCATAGAAATATGTTACTATTGGATTTCGTTAGGGGTGTAGATAAAGCTCTACTTAGTAGGTGTGAAGCAGAAATTGATGTTGAATTTAGCATGAACAATGTGCTACCTCCGTTGGTACTATACATGCCTATTGAATAAATAGCTAGTAAGACTTACACTCCATCATTGTTCAAGAAATTTCAAGAAGAGTGAATTGGCAGCCTTCGTTACATGTGTGAAAAAATTGAGGTAGATGGTCCCAATTCTACATATAGATGCAAGATTGTGGGTAAAGAAGCTAAGCAACATATCGTAAGATTTAACTCGCTTGACTACAGTGTGAAATGTAGTTGTTGTAAGTTTGAATCTATGGGCATATTATGCAAGCATATTTTGAGGGTTTTCATTGTGGAAAATGTACAATAAATCCCTGAACAGTACATCTTACAACGTTGGAGTAGAAATGCACAAGCCGGAATTGTAACTGATGATAAAGGTGAGTAATTACGTGATGATTGTCATATTCCTTTAACTTTGCGTTACAGTATCCTTTGCCATGAAGCTATAAATGTTGCAACTGATGGAGCCTCATCAATAGAAGTATTTGAAGTGGCACGGGAAGGGTTTCGTAGAACAAAGTCTGAGGTAGAAGCTACAAGGAAAAAGCAAAACACTAATAGTAAAGAGGGTTCTCTGATAAGTGAGAAAAATATGCACAATCAAGCAGATAAGATTGTGATTCGTGAGCCAGAAGTTGTGAAAAATAAGGGAAGATCAGGTAGATACAAAGCTTTTTGAGAGAAAAAGAATTCAAAAGGCCAAAAGATTAAAGGTTCCATATTGAGAGAGAATCAAATGAGGACTGGAGGCCAACAAAATATGAGAAATATAGGTATTGACTTTCATAAAATCCATCTAATTATTGAATGGGTAGTTTTCTTCAAATTTTTGGTATGATTAGAAACTCTCTCTTACTAAAGCTAATATTCTTCAATTGCAAGTGCAAATATTGAAATGCAACATGTTGACTTGCATCGATCTAATTCTAGCATTTGTAAGTTCTTTTTAAAGATATCACAATACCAAATGAAAATGTAATTCAGGGTTTTTGTAATAATCCTTTTTTTCTTTTTCTCTTTTTTTTTTTTATAGCAAATAGTGGAACCCAATGCACTGATGTTCAACAGGGCAATTTTGACATGAGTTAGTTTCTAATTTTTTAACTTATCTGCACAATTATATTGCATTTTAATACATAATTCAGTAAATCAATTTTTTTATGGATTAAAGGAGCAAATGGTGGAGTATCAAATTGCATCATTCCTACGTTTTTTAGTCCTATACCAGGCCAATACTTTTATCAGGTTTGGTATCATGATCTATAAGATATATTTTTTCTTTTGTCGTTATCTATAGACTACCAATTATTAATTTAATAATTTTTATGTCTTCTCTCTGATAGGTGCCACTATTACAATTCTCTTTGAGTTCTTATCAATTTTCCAGTAGCAACAACACTGATCCGAATTATATCACCAGTCAGGTAAAAATTAAAATTTCAATTGTACAAGTTGAGTGGAGATATTACAGGTGTAATTTCTAATTTATATATTTAACACATTCTAACTGTCTGAACGTTTAACAGCTTTCAACAAAAATGATGATTTTAGAAGTGACATTCACTTCTAGGTATGTAAACTTTGTTTTTAATTATTGCTTGCTTTTTTTATAAGCTGTCCAATATGATGTTTGAATAAAATGATTTTTTGTCTCACTTCAGGTTGGGGTTGTTAAGAAGAGGCATTGTGGATGAAAAGATGGAATAGCAGTGATGAAGCCAATTTCTTTTCTTTTTTTTTTTTTTTGGATTCTTTAGTTTTGGGTGTTTTTAAGCTTTGGTTGAGCAAACTAATTGATATTTGAGAGTATTGTCAAGTGATTTCACATGTGATGGTATCTTGATTTATGGAGACAGTTTCTAATGACTCACAGAATTGTTTATTGAGGTTGTTTATTAAGTTAGCTCATAAGAATTTATTATTTCTTTTTAAGATTTAACATCAAATTTGTATGATAAATGTCCAGATATTCTATAAAATTTTTGTGAACCTAGACTCATTATTGCTTTTGTTAGCTCAGAGAGCACGATTGCTTGTGTAAACTCATAACTGTTTCTTGTGGTATGAGAATAGTTTCACCACAGCACGCCATGGCAGAGGAAGCACTAATTAAGCATGAGCTAACTTAAGATAGGACCATAGTGGTTCACATTTGGCAAGATGAAAAACATTAGTTTATTGCTTTTGGTATGACGAGAACCTGACTCATCATTGCTTTTGGTATTTTCAGTTTTGGGGAGACAATTCTTTTATCAGAATTTTAGACTCAACATAACTAGGCAGCACCCACTGCTATGTTTACAAACTTGCTGCTTTGTCAAAGTCAGCTATACAAAAATCCATTACTATTTACCATTGCACTGGAAAAAAGATATATATTAAAAAAAAAGAGGCCATTCCATAGTCAGAACTTGGAAGTATTAATTTTTGTGGCTGAGGATTGAGGGCATATTTTACATTGTGGCATTCTAAAGAGTTTTAGTGGGGCAAGTGGGCAAACAACATGATATGTTAAATGGAAACAAACTTTTTAATTTACAAAGTGGCTTCCAAAGCATAAAAATTTGCTGGTCATAATACCCACGCACAGCACTATACAATTCCAACTATTGTAGGCATTTCATCAAACACCTTGTAAGCGGATCCTCATAGGAAGAAAAGAAAAGAAACAAAAAAAAAAAAAACAGGTTTTCATTTGATGCATTGTATCAACAGTACACGTGACAAGGAAAAGGATCAAATTTTCAGCCTTGGCTAAAAGCGAATGTAAGCACTTGTGCAAACAACCAACCATTCTCACTAAAAAAGACTCATGAAAATAAGTTCCATTCATTCAAAACAAAACAGCACTTGTGTAAAAAAACTCATTGAAAACAAGTTCCATTCATTCAACAACCCCTTTAGATTTATCCAAAATAAAACCCAAGCAACCAACCACATATCAAACAATGTTGATGGTGGCTAAATAGACTTATCAAATGTGACGCTGCAGAAGCTTCAGAATCGGCTTTAGTAACATCATCAACAGTCACTTTTGAAATTAAAGAAACTGGGTCAGGAATCAAAGATTTTGTTGGAGAAAAGAAGTTGATAAGAACCTAAAGAGGCTCCATTCGCTTCTCTTTGGAGCCGACCTCGCTCTGCAAAGAGAGATTTCACTTCCACCTGAAAACTTGCCATCCGTCCTCTAGGCTTCCTCGATTCCAATTCTCAGATCGACGTCGATGAAGCTTTCATTCGCAGTGACGCATTTGCGGTTTCAGACATCCAAACTCAGGTATATATATATATATATAGAGAGAGAGAGAGAGAGAGAGAGAGAGAGAAAGAGAGAGAGAGAGAGAGAGAGAGAAATGATGGCTGCTGAGAGAGGTGAAGAAAAGGAAAAACAGAGACTATATGAAAAAACGTGAAAATAAAGGTGGTGAAACAAAGATGAAAAGGGTTAGAGAGAGTGGTCTTTCTCTTTTTTCTCTCATCTCTATCAATTAGCCAATTCGGCTAAGCTTAGCCGATATCCTTCTCAAATGACTCTGAAAAATTTGCCTTATGTCCACAAAACAGGAGCTGTGAAGGCAACATGTAAGTACGCTAGTCACATTATGACGAGCGTGTTCTCGTGGGATCGGGACTCAAAGTAAATATTGACTTTTAGGGCCAATGGACCATTGCTAAACCGACAAGGATTCATATTTAGAATTTTGTGGTTTCAATGTAAAGATTCCTTTTAAATATCTCATATAACCTATAACATTTCAACTCTCTCTCTCTATAGAATTTTGTGGTTTCAATGTAAAGATTCCTTTTAAATATCTCATGTAACCTTTAACATTTCAACTCTCTCTCTGTCTCTCTCTCTCATGTGTCTTTTATCTCTGTCTTTTTTATCTCCTAAATTTTGTAGAAATCAAATTACTTGTATGGTACGTGATGCTTCTTTTGTCCATAGTAAAATTCATGTGTAATACATGTATGTACATATAAATAAATAAAAAAATTTATTTTTTATTTGTAAAATTTAACAAAAAAAATATTTATTTTTTTAAGTTGAATTGTGTAGTAAAAGTATTAAACATTTTACGCTTTATACTTTAAAAAAATCGATTAAAAATTATGATATAATCTAATATATTTTAGCACATTATTGATTCCATACTTAGTATACAATTATAATAATATAATTACTGACTATTAAACTCATTTGACTTTATCAGTTGTAGCAAAATTTGTATAACTCATGATTTATGTATCATTAGCAGTATCATGTCATATATATTTGTGATATTTTTCTAATAATGGATATGATTAAATTATTAAACATATTTTTCTATAACTTCTTATTAATAATTGAAATATTAAATAGCAAATTAAAATTTATAAATTAATCTATTCTTATATGAAGTACTGAAAGCATAAATTAAGAAAAATAGAATTTATTTATTCAATGCTTTTGTTTAACTATATGTTCATAATGTGTTTGAAAAAGTTGATATATATGAGACAAAAATATGATCTATTAACAAGTAAAAGAAGATATTGTAAAAATTCTTGATACGCAGGACCTAGAGGGAGATGAATAGGTCTTTTTGATTAATTAACCAATTTATGCATTAACCTAATTAAATCAATTGCATCCCTATAATTTAAAAAAAAAATCACAAAAAAGAAACACATGATATTTTTTTTTTTTTTGGTTGTTTTTTGGGCGTTGAACGCAACTTAAAAAAACCACTAAGACCAATTCCAGATTCAGTTCAATCAAGCACTGTATCAATGAATGGTTAACAAGTTACAATTTACAACTTACAATCCATTCTCAATTCGTAATCCCCGAATCTCTGGACATTGCTGAAGACTGATTGTTAGCTACAAATATTGACTTGGCCATGAAGTCCCAACACAGATCCATAAAATTGACCTGACAAAACTGCGTCTGAAACAAGATTTGCATGGGACACAATTCCAAGATCAATCTCCCTATGGTACGATCGATCCCAGTGATGATAAAAAAATCCAATGCTGCCATGTTGACGCGACTTGAAGATTCCAGTACAATTGGTTCTAATTTCCAATCAAATATAACCCAGTTTAATAAAATTACATCAATTAAAAAATAATAAAATTTGTTCTCAGACAGCCAACAACTTAAATATTAACAAATTGCTTATAGATATTATCATATTTTTTATTTAAAATTCTTTACTAATGTTCGTATTATACTTATATAATTATATATTTGTATTTTTAGAATTCTTGTATTTTATGCTAAATTTTTTACCATATTTTTAAAAAAAAATTATATTAAACCTGTTCCTTTTACATATTGTCATTTTATTATTTTTTATTTTACTAACTATGTTGTTGTCTAAGAAATTATTTTTTAAATTTTATTAAACTCAAGGAAGCTAGGTCATGGGACACAAGGAGAGCAACGTGATGGTTTTTATGTCAAATCACGTGGATATTCACTTGTTTTGGATATTTATAAAACAAAAGCAGTTATATATTGCCAAAGCTGAAATGATTTTCGCTAAAGTAACAGCTGCATTATTGCTTTGGATAGTCCAACCCCCTAAAACAACTATTGCTTTGGCCGAAGTCATTGTAGCTTCGGCAATCTGCATACATGACCTTTGTCACAACTCAGGAGTTGTCTAGACTCAACCATTCTCTCTCCTCTTCCTAACAGATTGATTATACTCCAAAAAATATAATTAAAGTCTTTAATTATAAGTTATTATTAGTAATTATTTAAATATTATTTATCATTTTAATGTAAATTAATTTTCTTTTATGTTTTTTGTATTATGTGTAGATTTAAAGTTAAAATTGAGTAAAATGAAGCCAGAGGGCACACAGACATTTTTTACGGGTGTTAATTTGATGTATTATGTATATATATATATATATATATATATAAGAGAATAATGTGAGTGGTAAAATTAAATAAAGTGAGTGAAAAAATTAAATAATGTCAATGAAAAAAATAATAAAAAAATATGAGTGGTAAAATTAAATAATGTTAGTGAAAAATAATAATAAAAAAATAATTTTAAAAATTTTAAAAACTTAATAATAAAATAATAAAAAATTTTCTTTTCATCTTCTATAAATAGGAGAGCTAGAGGAAGAAAGAAGAGAACCAAAGATAGTCCAAAGAAGAGAAAATTTAAAGTCAGGGAGCTCCACATTCAATTGTTTCATTTTCAGATGTAGATTTTGTTGGCTTTATGGGGGCCAGCAATCGACCTTTCACTCGATTTGATCTTATGAGGGACCTACATGGAGTATGTGACCGGCAACCCGTGGCGCTTACATGGTGCAGACCCTCATGTCCGCCTGTCACTTAGTGCGAGGCTCTGCACTGCTAAGTTATAAGAAAATAAAGTTGCGTATTGGCTAACAGTAATTACTTTTAGCGCAGTGATAAGCGCTTGATCCTAAATCGGGTATCAGAGCGAGATCACGGGTTCAAGTTCCAGGGTCGTTGTTGGGAGGGAGAGATTGTTGGCTTTATGGGGACTAGCAATTGACCTTTGACTCAGTTAGGTCTTATGGGAGACCCACATGGAATACGTGACTGGCCAACCCGTGGTGCTTACATGACGTAGACTCTCATGCCCACCGGCCACTTAGTGCGAGGCTCTGCACTGCTAAGTTATAAGGAAATAAAGGTTTGCCTTACCTAACAGCAATTGCTTTTGGCGCAGTGGGAAGCGCATGATCCTAAACCTAGTAGCAGAGCGAGGTCACGAGTTCGAGTCCCAGGGTCATTGCTGGGAGGGAGATTGTTGACTTTATGAGGGTCAGTAATCGACCTTTAACTTGGTTGGGTCTTATAGAGGATTCACATGGAGTACGTGACTGGCCAACCCGTGGCGCTTACATAGCGCAGACCCTCATGCCCACCTGCCACTTAGTGCGGGACTCTACGCTGCTAAGGTATAAGGAAATAACTTTGCGCTTTGGCTAACAGCAATTGCTTTTGGTGTAGTGTTAAGCGCTAGATCCTAAACCAATCGTGGTCTATTGTTAGTCTCAAGTTTTCATTAATTGATTTTAATGATAACAAATATAAATGTTTTAATGATTAAAATTTGGTTAATCTTAAGATTTCATATTAAAGTATGTTTGATGTATTAGTTAAGATTATTAAAGAATTTTGTGTTAAAAGTTTAAATATATTGTGCATTTTAATGGTAAATCACTTAATTTTTTATTTATATTTTAAATGTTAATTATCTAACATTTCTTGAAGTTATTGTTAGTTTGGACATAAAAAGAATGCATAGCATGAAGAAGAAAACTCAGTCAAAGATAATGGCAATAAAGCTCATTGGAGATAGTTTTAGTATTATGTATATAACTTTTGATCCAGCTGTTGGATTGATATGATTTTTTTGACATTGGAAATAACACTCAAATTCCTACAAACGGTATCTTATGAAAACTTCATGAAGAGAATGTCTTGTGAGACAAAACAGAACTGAAAAGTGACCCATTAGAGTAGAAGTTCAAAATATGACAGTTGGGAGATAGTCTTAGTAATCTGACTATATCTTTTGTTCCAAACATTCAAATATACTGCTTCTTGAGGTTCTAAAAATCTGACTTCTATATCTACAATTTTTCTCTTATAGACATTTTCAAATTTGAACGTTATAAGGAAGAAAATTAATGTGGGAGTGAAGGCAACTCTGTAGAAATTCAAATATGCCAACTGGAAAACAATTAGAGTATTTGGATCATAACTTTTGATCTGACCATTGGGTCGATCTAATTCTTGAGGTTCTGAAAATCTGACTTCCATGTCTAGAACCTCTCTCTTATAGCCATTTTCAAATTAGAACGTTATCTAGGAGAAAATCGAGGTGGAAGTGAAGGTAACTATACAGAAATTCAAATATGTAAATTGGGAGACAATTTAAGTATTTTGGTCATAACTTTTGATCTGACTATTGGATAGACCTGATTCTTACAGTTCTGAAAATGCTAACTTCCATGTCTACAACCTTTCTCTTATAACCATTTTCAAATTCAAACGTTATCAAGGCAAAAATCTAGGTGGAAGTGAAGGCATTTGATTAGAAATTTCAAAAACCTGTCTAGCAACAAGTAGCTCAACGGAAAAAAAAAAAATCATTAATTCTTTCTCAAATTGCTAGAAGTTAATTTTACACTACAAATAATACATTATCCTTCCTCTATAAATAGAGATACACAAGAGAAGCAAGTGACACACAACAAATTACAAAGATTGAGCATAGAAAGTGATATCTATCAAGGTCTTCAAGTTTTGAACTTTACTTTTTCATCATTCTATTTCATTTTTGAGCTTCAGTATTTTATTCAACTCTTGAGAATTTTGTATCTATAATTGTGAGCTTCAACTTCTCTATATTATCTATAAAAGAGTTGTTAATCTCTTGTGATTTATTTTTGAGTGGTTGAGAGGAACACTTGGAAGAGAAACACTTGGAAAAAAAAAAAAGATCCTCTTGTTGATTTGTTTTGGAGAGCAAAAACAAAGAGTTGTTTTTTGAGTGTTTTTGGAACAAAACACTTGGTGTAAAGGTTTGCTAGCAACTAGGCAAGCTAGTGGTGTAAAGCTATTTGAAGAATAGTGGATTTGCCCAAGAAAGGAGTCTTGGAGGTGGATGTAGATTTGGCATAATAGGAGCCAACTAAACCACTTTAAATCGTTATATTTGATCTATTCTTTTTTCTCTCTTTATATCTTGCTTAATATCTTTCTTGTATATATAGTCTTAATGTACTTGAGATACAAACACAGTTAAATCCATTGTACTAATCTCAGATGGATTATATCTTGGATTGTCTTATTCATTACTTATCTACCTTAATATTTTATATCTTTTCTATTGCATCTCATCACTTGAAAATTAAGTGCATTAGATTATTTTAAAATTTAATTTTTAATTATAAACTCAATTCATCCCCCCTCTTGGGTTGCCACCTGGTCTAACAATTGGTATCAGGACAAGGGCTCTAGTATTTGGCTTAACCTTCATAGAGTAGATAATGGCAACCATAGTAGGAATATCACTTGCCAAAGGTCAATCTATCAATAGACCTCCTTTGTTCAATGGCACAAATTATAATTAGTAAAAAGTTATGATGAGAATTTACATTCAAGCTGTAGATTATGAATTATAGAGAGTCATAGTTAGTGGTCTTAAAATACCTACCAAAATCATAGGTGAACAAAAAGTGTCTAAAGAAGAAAGTGAATGGAATGAGAATGATTTAAAAAGTGTTCAAATAAATTCCAAAGCCATGAACTTACTATATTGTGCATTAGATCCTAATGAGTTTAATAAAATCTCTATATGTGAGTCGGTCAAGGAAATTTGTAACAAATTAGAATTACACATGAGGGAACTAATCAAGTCAAAGAGTCTAAGATTAACATGCTTGTTCATAAATATGAATTATTTAAAATGAATCAAAAAAATCTATTTCTGATATGTTTATTAGATTTACTGATATTATAAATACCTTGAAATTTCTTAGTAAATGTTATACTAATGTTGAAATGGTGAGAAAGATTCTTAGATCTTTACTAAGGAGTTAGGAGCCAAAAGTAACTACTATACAATAAGCCAAAGATCTCACAAGACTTAGTTTGGATGAGCTCTTGGGTTTACTCATGACTCACGAGCTTACCATGAGAATGGATGATAATAAAAGCAAAAAGAAGAAAAGCATAGCGTTGAAAATCATTCACCACTTTCTCCACATTTGATAGCAATGATGAAGAAACTAGTAATGAAGATGAGGAGCTTGTCATGATTACAAAGAAATTCAAAAGATTTTTAAGAAAGAAGAAGCAAGCCGGACGAAAATTTTTAAATAATGGTGGAGCAAAAGAAGAAGGTAACAAAAAGGATATAATAATTTGTTATGAATGCAAAAAGCCAAGTCATATAAAATTCAAGTGTCCTCAACTCAAAAATTCAAGGAAAAAGACAAAAAGAAGGCCATGGTAGAGGCTTGGGGAGAAAGTGATGATAGTGGTTCTGAATAAAGTGATAATGAAGTTGTCAACCTATGCTTAATGGCAAAGGAAGACAATGAGGTATACGATACTTTTCATGAACATTTTTCTTATAAATAATTAAAAATACTTTTGAGAAATTACATGATGATCTTAAAAAATTAGACATAAAAAATGTAGCTCTCAAAAAGATTATTTCTTCTCTCTCTTAAGAAAATAAATATTTGAAAAATGAAAATAAAATTTTAAAAAGGAAAATTGAAGACTTATCTTCTAAACTTAAAACTTCAACTTCAAATTATTTGAAAAATAAAAATAATACTTTGAAAACAAAAGTTAAAAAATTGAATAATATTCTTTCAAAGTTTGTAAAAGGAAGAGAAAATTTGGATATGTTACCCGAAAAACAAAGATGTGTTTTTGACAAAGTTAGAATTGGATACAATCATTTTCAAAAGCAAAAGTTTTATAAAAATTTCTTTGTTAAAACGATATCATCTAGTAATCCACACTCTATATGTTATTATTGTCATAAGAAAGGTCATCAATCACATTCTTACCCACTTAAAATATATATATATATATATATATATATGTTGGAGTCAAACAAGTTTGGGTTCCTAAGAAAATTGTGAGTTCAAGTAACTTTCAAGCTAACCTCCATGGCCCCAAGAAAGTTTGGGTATCAAAAATCAATGGTTGATTTGTTTTTGTAGGTTCGCCTAAAATCTAAAAGAGTAAGACGGTTTCTTGATAGTGCTTACTCAAGGTATATGACCGATGAATAATCAATGTTTACAACTCTAGTACCTAAAGATGGAAGATATGTGAATTTTAGAGATAATAGCAAAGGAAATATTATCGGTATTGGTAGCATTGGTAAAAGTTATTTTCCTATTAATGAAAATGTTTTACTTGTTGAAAGCTTGAAACATAATTTGATTAGTATTAGCCAATTATGTGATAAAGGAAATAGAATTATTTTTAAAAATACTCATTGCATAATAGAAAATATCATAGATAATAAGTATGAAAATGTATACATCATTGATTTTAATGATATATCTTCTAGTGATGTACAATATTTTTCGGCTATGAGTGATAGTAATTAGTTATGGCACATAAGGCTTTCACATGCTAACATGGATTTGATTTCAAAACTTTCTAAAAATGATTTAGTCATTGGATTGTCAAAAATCAAATTTGAAAAAGATAAATTTTGTGATGTATGTCAAAAAGAAAAATAAACTAGAACTTCTTTAAATCTAAAAATATTATTTCTACCTCTAGTCCATTACAATTATTACATATGAATTTATTTGGTCCAACTAGGACAATTAGTTTGAGTGAAAAGCAATATGCACTTGTTATTGTTGATGATTATTTAAGATATACATGGACATTTTTTCTTGCACATAAAGATGATGCATTACACACTTTTAGAAAATTTTGTGAAAAAGTTCAAAATACAGAAGGTTTTACAATTACAACTATTAGAAGTGATCATGGTGGTGAATTTGACAATTTGAAATTTAAAAAATATTGTGATGAAAATGGTTTTGAACATAACTTTTCGGCACCAAGAACACCACAACAAAATAGTGCAGTAGAAAGAAAAAATAGAACTCTTGAAGAAATGGCTAGAAAAATGTTATGTGAAAATAATCTACTATAATATTTTTAGGCCGAAGCCGTTAATATCGCTTGTTATGTTATAAATTGTGCTACGATTAGGCCTATTCTTAAGAAAACCCCATACGAACTTTGGAAATGAAGAAAACCTAATATTAGTTATTTCCATGCTTTTGGATATAAATGTTTTGTTTTGAATAATAACAAAGATTATTTAGGTAAATTTGATGCTAAATCCGATGAGGTCATATTTTTTTGGTATTAATCTATACCTAATAAAAATTATAGAATTTTTAACAAAAGAATCTTAGTGGTGGAAGAATCTATTTATGTAGCATTTGATGAATCTAACAATGTTTCTTCCAAGAAAATTGCAAGTAACAATGATATAAATATTGAACAAAGTATGAAATTTCTTATCATTATGGAAAGAGAAGATTGATCTTTAAAGCAATCTTTCATAAAAAAGAATCAAGGAGAAAATTCAACTGAGTTTCCTCCAAGTGAAGAAGGATTCAAAGAAAATGCACAAAATTTACCAAAAGACTGAAAGTATGCACACAATCATCCTAAGGAGTTGATTATTAGTAATCCCTCACAAGGTATAAAAACTCATTGTTCTCTCCATAATATTTGTGATAATTTATTATTTTTATCTCAAATTGAACCTAAAAGTTTTAAAGAGGCTGAAAATGATGAAAGTTGGATATTAACTATGCAAGAAGAGTTAAATCAATTTGGAAAAAAAAAAAGGCTTGGACTTTAATTCCAAGACCTAATGACTATCCCGTAATTGGTACAAAATGAATTTTTAGAAACAAAATGAATGAATCCGGGGTTATTATTAGAAATAAAGCTCGACTGGTAACTCAAGGTTACAACCAAGAAGAATGAATTAATTTTGATGAAACATTTGCACCCGTAGCTTGACTTGAAGCTATTAGAATGTTACTTGCATTTGCATGTTTTAATAATTTCAAACTTTACTAAATGGATGTTAAAAGCACATTTTTAAATGGCTATATTTGAGAAGAGGTTTATGTTAAACAACCTCCTGGTTTTCAAAGTTATGATTTTCCAAATCACGTTTTCAAACTTACAAGAGTTTTATATGATTTAAAACAAGCTTCTAGAGTATGGTATGAAAGATTAAGTAAATTTTTTTATTGATAATAGCTTTTCAAAAGGAAAAATTGATACTACTCTTTTCATAAAATTTAAAGATCATGACATGTTAGTAGTGCAAATATATGTTGATGATATTATTTTTGGTGCTACTAATAAAGAGATGTGCAAAGAATTTTCTATATGTATGCAGGAAGAATTTGAAATGAGTATGCTGGGAGAATTAAATTTCTTTCTTGGACTCTAAATTAAGCAATCTAAGAAAGACATTTTTATCGATCAATCTTAGTACATAAAGGATTTATTAAAAAGGTTTAAAATTGAGAACTTAAAGCCTATTAGGACTCCAACAAGTACTACTACAAATCTTGACAAAGATGAAAACGGAAAGCCAGTAAATGAAAAAAAATATCGAGGTATGATTGGCTCATTAGTTTACTTAACTACTAGTAGACCCGATATCATGTTTAGTGTGTGCATGTTTGCTCAATTTCAATCATGCCCCAAAGAATCACATTTTACTGTTGTCAAAAAAATATTTCGTTATCTATTAGGAACACAAAATATAAGATTGTGGTATCCTAAAGACATCTTTCGGCTTAATTGGATATTTTGATGCGGACTATGTTGGTAGTAAAATTGATAGAAAAAGTACTAGTGGCACGTGTCAATTTCTTAGACACTCTTTAATCTCATGATTTAGTAAGAAACAAAATTCAGTTGTTTTATCCACTATTGAAGCAGAATATATTGCAGTAGAAAGTTGTTGTGTTCAAATTTTATGGATGAAACAACAATTAGAATATTTTGGATCACATTTTAATCATATTTCTATTAGATGTGATAATACTAGTATTATTAACTTGTCTAAAAATCCAATCCCACATTCTAGAACTCAACATATTAAAATTCGACATCATTTTATAAGAGATCACATTCAAAAAGGTGATATTGTTCTTGAATTTGTTAACACTAACCATCAATTAACTAATATTTTCACAAAATTCCTAAGTGAAGATAGATTTTGTTTTATAAGAAGAGAACTTGGTATATCTAATCCTATTATATAAATACCTGATGTTGATGAGTTTTTGCGAGAATGACAAATACTTCTATTCTCCTTTTTGTAAGGGGAGCATATACTTGTTTACTATGTTTCTTTTTGTTGATGATAAAGGGAGAGAAATATAGTGTCTTTAAAAGAGATTGAGATGTAGATATTGACTCATTAGGAGAAGTCAAGTAGTGAGGGGGAGATATAATTATTTTTTGACAAAATCTTGAGATCATTACCACATATATGTTTCTAAGCAATTAATGGTTGCCATCATAAAAAAGGGAGAGATTGTTAGTCTAAAGTTTTCATTAATTGATTTTGATGATAACAAATATAAATGTTTTAATGATTAAAAGTTGGTTAATCTCAAGATTTCATAATAAAGTATGTTTGATGTATTAGTTAAGATTTTTAAAGAATTTTACGTTAAAAGTTTAAATATATTGTGCATTTTAATGATAAATCATTTAATTTTTTATTTATATTTTAAATGTTAATTATCTAACATTTTTTAAAGTTATTATTAGTCCTGGACATAAAAGGAATGAATAGCATAAAGAAGAAGACTCAGTCAAAGATAATGACAAGAAAGCTCATTGGAGATAGTTTCAGTCTTATGTATATAACTTTTGGTCCCACCATTGGATTGATCTGATTTATGCGATATTGAAAATAACACTCAAATTTCTATAAATGGTATCTTATGAGGATTTCGTGAAGAGAATGTCTGGTGTGATAAATTGGAGCTAGAAAGTGACCCATTGGAGCAGAAATTCAAAATATGGCAGTTGGGAGATAGCCTTAGTAATCTGACCATATCTTTTGTTCCAGACATTCAAATGTACTGTTTCTTGAGGTTCTAAAAATTTGACTTCCATGTCTATAACTTTTCTTTTATAGATATTTTCAAATTTGAACGTTATAAGGGAGAAAATCGAGGTAGAAGTTAAGGCAACTCTGTAAAAATTCAAATATACCAATAATTATACTCTAAAAGTACCATCTGGATGCTTTAATTAGTTATTTGTTAACCTTAGAATAGGTTTAATTATATTATTTTTGTCCTAATTCGTTACTAACTTAGTTTTATGTATGTTTTCAGGAATTCTGGCTTAAAAAGGAGAAATTTGCGCAAAATTGGAAATGGCGTTCGAAGGGCGTTCGAATGGTTAGCAAGGGCATTCAAACAGTGCATAGTTGCATTCGAACGGTACGTCAAACGGTCTCACGCTAAATTCAGGTTTGAAGACCGTTCGATAGATTCAGAGAGCATAAAATTCGTTCGAAGAGCGTTCAAAGGCCGTTCGAACGGTGGGCTAGACCGTTCAAATGGTGCGGCGGGGTTTCCTATTATTTCTGTTGCCTATATAAGCTGGGATTGTTGTTATTATTGAAAAAATTGCTAGGGTTGATGTTTTTCTAGGGTTTTAGGAGTAGTTTAGAAGTAGATTAGAGGAGTTTATTTATAATTTTCATTCAGTTTTCAATGCCTGTAGTCAGATTACTCAGTCTTTCAATATATTTCTAATACAACTTTGCGTATCTACGATTATGATGAGTAGCTAGATTTCATCTCGGGATCAATTGTGAAGATTAATTGAAGATCTTGAATGAACGAAGGAGGTATGTTCTTGGTTTTAAAATTAAATTTTCTGATTTTCTTTCTTCTTCTTCTTCGTTCTAGAAACCTTCGAAAACCTAGGCGTCCTATTATGTTCGGTAACGCTTATGCGTGAATACCACACTCAATATATACGCTGTCTTGTAATGTTTATGCGTGAGTTGGGTTCAGTATATGCGCTACACAAACCGATGATGCACGTCCTTGATTCTAATAGCCCGATTTATTCTAGAAGTTGAAGTTTTAAAGAACTCTTGGTTTTATCGCTAAATCTTCCGAATTCGAGACTTGCGATGTCGTTGAAGGATTTGAGTTATTAAATTATCTCCTTCGGAATTTCAAGAGACGCAATTGATTGGATCGATTGACCCCGGGACTTTTTATTTCTTAGTTTAAATTACATAACAAATCTTTTCTCAACCTAGAATCAGATTTTTGTTTATTGAAGTGTTTTTCCTAAGATTTTTGATCCACGGTAAGTTTTTCTATTTACGTAAACTATCTTCCCTGTGGGATCGACCTTATACTTACGAGAAATTATTACTACATTGCAGTCATGAGTAGCTATTTTTATTCTTGGAACTAATTATGAAAATCACGTGATGGTATTGGAATGATCAATTAAGATTTGTCTTTTCATTCTAGATTTATTCGAAAACTTAGAGTTTTTACAAATGTTCGGTATATTGCATACACAGGCACGGGCATGTATATTTTATGCACGTAATGATTTTGTGTTTTGTAAACAAGTTTACGTTTAGGAGTATCGTAATTAATATACGAGTAGTGTAAAGTAAAGTAAATACTAGTTTACTTATCACTTTTTAATGGCTTGTATATTTTGTGTGGGTTCTCTAGCTGGTATGTTTTTATGTCTAAATCTCAGGTAGGGAATTAAGGCTCTTAATCTTAATCAGGAATGAATAACTTTTATATTCTTGGTAATCAAAATCTAGATCTTTTTGAAAATTTAGACTTTTAATTATGTTTGTCATACTTTCTGCCTTGACAAAGCAGCCAATATATGCAAACCGATGCGAAAAAAAATATTAACAAACTAACTAAAAATCTATTAGACCAAGTGGCAACCCAAGAGAGGGGTGAATTGGGTTTATAATTCAAAATTAAAATTTAAAATAATCTAATACACTTAATTTTCAAGTGGTGAGATGCAATAGAAAAGATATAAAATATTAAGCTAGATAAGTAATGAATAAGACAACCTTTGATATAATCAATGTGAGATTAGTACAATGGATTCAAGTGTGTGTATGTCAAGTATATTAAGACTATATATATAAGAAAGATATTAAGTAAGATATAAAGAGAGAAAAGAAAAGAGATCAAACACAATGATTTAAGGTGGTTCAGTTAACTCCTCTTATGCCAAACCTGTGTCCACCTCCAAGGCTCTTTCCTTGGACAAATCTACTATTCTTCAAATAGCTTTACACCACTAACTTTCCTGGTTGCTAGCAAATTTTTACACCAAGTGTTTTGTTCCAAAAACACTCAAAAAATAATCATTTCTTTTGCTCTCCAAAACAAAGCACCAAGAAAATATTTTTCTCCAAGTGTTCCTCTCAACCATTCAAGAAATACATCACAAGGGTTTAACAACCATTTTACAAATGATATAAGGAAGTTGAAGCTCACAACTATAGATATAAAACTCTTAAAGGTTGAATAAAACAATGAAGCTCAAAGATTAAATAGAATGATGAAGTAAAGCTCAAAACTTGAATACCTTGATAGATATCACTTTCTATACTTAATCTTTGTAATATGTTGTATGTCACTTGCTTATCTTGTATATCTCTATTTATAGAGGAATGATAGTGGATTATTTGCAGCTTAAAATCAACTTCTAGCCATTTGAGAAAGCATTGAAGATTTTTTCCCGTTAAGCTACTTGCTGTGAGATAGGTTTTTGAAATTTCTAATAAGATTCCTTCATTTCCACCTAAATTTTTGCATTGATAACGTTCGAATTTGAAAATGTCTATAAGATAAAGGTTGTGGACATGAAAATTAGCCTTTCAGAATAACAAGAATCAGGTCGATCCAATAATCAGATCAAAAGTTATGATCAAAATACTCAAACTGTCTCTTAGTTGGCATATTTGAATTTTTACAGAGTTACCTTTACTTCCACCTCGATTTGCTCCTTGATAACATTCGAATTTGAAAATAGCTATAAGAAAAAGGTTGTATACATGGAAGTCAGATTTTCAGAACCTCAAGAATTAGGTCGATCCAATGGTCAGATCAAAAGTTATGATCTAAATACTCAAACTGTCTCTCAGTTGGTTGATCGCTCTCTAAAAGGGTGATTGGTCTTTGCGCTTAATTGATGCATTGTGGGCCTATCGAACGGCTTACAAAACCATTCTAGGTGCCTCCCCGTACCGTCTTGTGTATGGGAAAGCATGTCACCTCCCGGTTGAGGTCGAACATAAGGCATATTGGGCTATTCGACAATATAATGAGGGGTTGGGTGAAACCGGCAACCACCGGAAGCTACAATTGAATGAGCTAGATGAAATACGAAATGATGCGTATGAAAATGCAAAAATTTCAAAGGCTAAAATGAAAGTCCGTCATGAACAACATATTCATCACAAATCTTTTCACGTTGGTCAAAAAGTTCTTCTCTACAATTCCTGGTTGCATCTCTTTCCGGAAAAGTTGAGGAGTAAATGGTCCGGCCCCTACCAAATTAGGGAAATCTTTCCCTATGGTGCTATTGAGGTGCAAAATCTTAAGAATGGCACACCTTTCGAGGTCAACGGGCAAAGGTTAAAGCCCTATTTCGAGCCTTTTCGAGGCGAGGTAGATTGTTTGGATCTCATTGATCCACCTATCTTGACTTGAAGATTGTCCTCTATGATCTCCCGCCCTCCCGTGGTTGTTGTCCTGGTCTCTTTCGTATTGTTGTTGCTTTGAGGACAACGCAACCTCTTAAGTGGGGGGTGGGGCGAGCTTGTTTGAGCTCGGTTTTTGTGTAAATTTGTGTATTTTGGTAGGTTTTCTTGTGTTCTTGTGCAGTTCTTGTAGTTGAAGTTAGTTTTTTTGTGTTTTGGTTTGAGTTTTCTGAGCTTTTCTGATTCAATTCGTATTTTTTTTAGAATTACCGTTCGGACGGTCCGTTTGGACGCTTTTGTCCGTCCGGACGGTGCGTCTGAATGCTGTTTTGACCGTTCGGACGGTGAATTCAGACGGTTCAGGGTTCATTTATTTCCCGTTCGAACGGTTTCCAGACGCGCATCGAACGCTCCGTTCAAACTCATTTTTTAGCGTCCGGACGCACTCCGGACGCGCGTCGAACGCTTGGCCAGCCCTATAAATAGGTGCGTCCGTATTGAGTTCAGACTCAATACAGACGCTATACGGGGAGTTTTTGAGAGTTTTGAGAGCTTTTGGATGATAGCGGAGCCCTGCCGGAGCCCGAGCATGCGCCCTTGACTCCTCCACCCTTGGTTTCATGCGTCCCTAGGTATTCCTATGCCTTTTCTAGTTTTATTTTATTCTTTACCTAGAGTTACTTTTAGGGTGTTTAGCGATTATGGTAGGCAGAGGGGCCCTAGGTGCCCTTTCGGCTGGCCCAGCTGAGGCTGGTCCAGCCCCAGCCTATGACGACACTCGTTTTGTGTCGAAGGATGCTTTCGAGGCATTCTCCCAGACTTGGATTAAGAGGGGTGTTGTACTTGAGCGCCAGATGGACCTAGAGCAGTTTAGGGACCCCGAGTTTTTGTGGGCACAGATCTTTGAGAGCCGGGGTTGGGTCCCTCTCACTACCTTCACGAGAGAGGCCATATTTACCTTGCTCGCCAAGTTTATGGCGAACGTGTCAGCCTATTGTATTACTCCAGGACACGAACAGATTATGTCCTGGGTTAAGGGGCATGACATTGGGATCACCCTCGGCACTTTTGCGGAGTTTTATAGACTGCCTAGGGTGGCAGACCCTTAGTATGGTTTCGTATCTAGGGGAGCCCCGGATGACTTCAGGGTCATTTTCGATGAGGTTTGCCTCCCAAGCACTGATTGGGGTATTCGTCGGGAGCTGCCGGTTAGCTCATTGCTCCCGATTTACTCCCCCTTGTACATTTTTTGTTGTCAGTCCGTTTACCCCATTACTAGACATTCTGAGATTAAGAGGGGTAGAACGAGTCTGTTCTGGGCCATTGGGACGGGTAGGACCATAGATCTCCCGTTATTTTAGTTTAGGGCCTTAGCGGAGGAGTGCTTGCACCCGTGTGCTCAGGGATCCATCCCCTTCGCGGTTCTTTTGACATGGGTGATCAAGGCTGCATTCGGGGCCCTTGCTGTTGGATTTCCTCGTCTCCCGCAGTCGAGGGAGGCCATCGA
Source organism: Euryodendron excelsum (assembly GCA_033060915.1). Taxonomy (NCBI): domain Eukaryota; kingdom Viridiplantae; phylum Streptophyta; class Magnoliopsida; order Ericales; family Pentaphylacaceae; genus Euryodendron; species Euryodendron excelsum. The sequence continues at coordinate 6,849,406 of CM065377.1, forward strand.
TAGATCCACCATCTAGCGGGGATTGAAATCTCGCAAACTGCAGCAGCAGTAGGAGCAGTTCTAGCCGTAGCCACAGCAGGAGCAGCCGAACCTTGCTGACTCAGACCAGTACGACCCAGATATTCATCAGCATCAGCATCAGCAGCAGCAGCAGCACTTTCAGCCACCGCAGATGCCCGATCCGACTTTACAGATGCTTGAGCAGATGCGGCAGACTTTAGATATGTTAGCTACGGGATTAGCACAGCAGTCTGCCGATATTACTAGGCTGGAGGCTATCCACGCAGCTCATTTTGCTACACTTGAGGGCCAGATCCGAGTCCAGTCTGAGCAGATCACCGCACTCCAGGGTCAGACCCGAGGCCAGACCAGGATCATAGAGGAGTTATTTGTTGAGGTCTGAGCCCTTAGGTCAGCTGTTGCACCACCTTCAGATGATGATGGAGATGAGTGATTAGAGTCCAGGATTTTGATGCCTTTTGTACACACATAGCATATCATTGCATCATATTTTGTATATTGTTTTGATATAATGGATTATGTTTAAGTTTTCTTTATTGTACATCATTTATTTTTGTATAACCTTTTTGTCTATCTTGTATTTTTGGATCATTTAGCTACAGGTGTGCTCAGATTTTAGTATATATTACTCACCTGTACCATTTTGATTGGGATTTTGGTATTGTATAGTTTTGGTATCAGTCTTCATTTCTCCCACACATCTATTTACATCTCTTTTTTATGTATGATTTGCTAGTTTTTGTGATGGATGTGTTGACCCCTCATTTTTATGCACTATACCACTGTTTTTGACATTAAGACCCAACTTGGATTGAGATGGACTCATTTTCTTACTTGTGACTCCATGGAAAGTGCTTAATTCATGCATTGGTAGAAAGTTATATACTTTTAGCACGAGTTATGCTATGTAACATATTTTTGCTACTCTACTTTGCATTTTCGTCCATATTTAGGGGAGATTATCACCTTGTGAGCTTTAGAGCATTTACCGTCTTTTCGAGAGTCTACATTTACTCAAAGATTGATCTTTCACCCTCATTTCTCTTAAATAAATTTTTTATGCTTGCATTTGGTTCATAAGATGAGTTCCGATCTTGACATTGACACTTTTCCTCTATGGAATATTATAATTTGGCATCTTTATGTAATTCTAAGCCCATATCCTTCTTGATAGCCATTATCCTGTTTATTTCACCATCTAACCCATTTATCATTTCATTTATCACCAACTTCTTCCTCGAAAGATATCACTGAAATTTTTGGTACTTCATACCCCCTTTTCTATGCTATGTTTGGGAAACGAAGATGTAGATATGAAAAAAAAAATCAAATAGAAGAAGAAGAAGAATAAGAGAAAAGAAAAAGAAGTGGGTATATGATGGAGAAGAAAAAAAAAAAAAAAAAAGAAGTTTTGATAATCATGCAAAGTGGCAACGAAGTCAAAGAAAAAGAGTTATAAAAATTGAAAATGTTTTTTGTTCGAATCTTTAGGTACATAACAAGGGAGGAGTTGGAAATTATATCTTTTCATCATCTCATAGACATGTGATGTGTTTTGTACTTACCTTTCATCATTCCTACTTTACCTCTTCGCCTTCCAAATCACTTAATCGATCCAAAGATACTTCATTATAATTTTCATTAGAGTAAAAGTTTTATCTTGTCAATTCTTTGAATCATCGCGCATCCATGAACATTCTTTCATGAAGTTATGCCAAAGGCGATACACATACATGTTGTCCGGTTCTGTGTTTTGGATATGTTCCCTTGTTTTGCCTTGTACAATTACTCCTTTGTTGAACATATCATTGTGTGAACCATGTGGATCTTTCATTCCAAGTGTATGCCCGGTGAGGATTCAATCAAAACTTTACGGTCCAGAAGTGCATAATTAAGTTCAATACATGTTGCTTAGCATTGGCTTATCATGCACACGCGCACAAACTTCGCTAGTGTATGAATTTTTGCATAAACTCCTACATGTGTTTGAGGTTTGAGATGCGTCCATCGATATCTTGAGTGGGTGGTGCATATTTTTTTTCTTTTATCGTCTTTATTTATCTCCTTTCTATAATACATTTTTGCTAGAGACTAGCAAAAGCTAAGTTGGGGGGGGTGTTGATTCCACTCTAAAAGTGTAATCTTTGTCCCCTAATTAATTGTTTGTTAGCCTCTATATGGGTATTAGAATAGGTTTTTAAGCAATAAATTGATCTAAAGTGGTTTTCTATGTGTATTGTAGGTTTTTGGTGATAAAATGGTGAAAATGGCTTAAAGAGAAGAAGTCCGTCCGGACCGACCGTTCGGACGATTTCCACCGTTCAGACGGTGCGTTCGGATGGATAAATAACCGTTCGGACGGTTAGTTCAGACGGGCAAATTAGCGTTCGGATGCTACGACGGAGAACGGAGTTCCAGAGTCGATTTTTCCCGTTCAAAGCCATTCCAGAGTCGTCTTTTCCTGTTCTAAACTATCACAGAGTCGTCTTTTCCCATTTGAAGAAATACAGAGCCGAGATTCTGCGTCTGAAGACCGTCCAAATGGTGAAATAACTGTCCGAACGATTACTCCACCGTCTGGACGATGCGTCCGGACGCTAATCAGACGGCTGTCGGACGCACTTCGGACGGTGAGCGCAGATTTGCCCTACAACCCAGCAATCGAAGAAAAGAGGAGTTTATGTTATGTTTTAGGGTTTCAGCCGCTAGTAGAGAGGGAAAAATAGGGGAAACCTTGTATTTTGCTTAGATTTATTTTACCTTGTTGTATTTGGGCTTTGGGAAGGGTTTAGTTATATTTCTAGTGGTTTTTAGTTGTAATCCTTCACATTTTCTCTAGTTCAATATATATATACACTTTTGATTTGAAGTCAAGAATGTTGTTTCTATACTTTGGGAAGCTTTCAACTATGGAATCTTCAAGCTAAGCTCATTGTTTGGGGACAAATGCGAAGATCTACCAAGAAAGGCATAGAAAATGAAAGGAGAATCCTCAATCTTGTTGAATATCTATTTTGCATCTTTTCTCTAATTATTTTAGAATTAATTGTTGTAGAAATGTTAGACCTATAATC
>CM065377.1:6862500-7232500 GCA_033060915.1 Euryodendron excelsum
AACATGGTATGCAGATTGAGACATGCATGGATGATATATAATATAACTCTTCTTAACCCCAAGTCGCATTAAATGATCAGTCTAAATGCTCAATTTGACCCAACACAATTGATTCAACTCAGATTTCTCGCTCAATACTTAAGTTCAAGACTTCATAGTCGCTTGATGGGACAAAAAATACTTTTTAGTGCCTAGAACACATGGTGAGACCTAAGTTTTGACCTTGACGTAAGTGCGGTCATAGGCAGAGCTATGTTGAAAACTGACCTAGGCTGTAGCTCTGGGTAGTCTAGCCTAAAAAAATATTTACTAGATATAAATTTATTAAAAATATAGTTTAGTCCAACCCATTGTAGCTCACCCTTTATATGATAGTCCACCCAACCTACTCCCACTCATCCCAATTTTAAATCCAACTATATAAAAAACCATCACCAACCCACTCCAGCACAAAGAGACTTCAGGATAGTTTGTTTTTTAGTTGCTCTTTTGCTCTTTTTGCTCTTTGTAGCCCAGACCACAAAAAAAAAAAAATTAAAAACATCAACATAAATCCAATGACTCAATTGCTTTGACAAATCACTACGAACAAGATCTCAAAGTGGAAAAGACCTCTTTGAGTGTAAGATTTAATATCTATAGATATATAATTGCTGTTTTATTTAATGTCTCACCGAAACTTTCCTATTCTTGATTTCTTTATGATGTTGAACTCTTGACATTCATTTATTGAAACCTTTATTGTAGTTGAGTATTTTCTGTTTGGATTGTGGATAGGTAGTTTTTGGTGCTTTTCACTTAAAACTTTTATTCTTTAGTTCTTTCTTTATTTTGCTTGAAACTATTCGATTTTGCATCGAGTTTTTTTTTTATCTTTTCTTATTTTTTTCCCCTTCTTTTATAAATTGCCTTTTGTTTTTATCCCTTAATTGATCATAACAATTTTGGAATCTCTAGCAAAATCCTCAACAGGCAACGATAACGACACAAATCCTAGGGGCAAAATCTGCTAACCAATGAACCTACCGACAAGCAATTTAGTAATCCCTAGACTGCTGATCTTGTCTTCTCATCACCAATCTACCGACCAAGTAAGTTCGATTCCCTTGGAAATATTTATTTTATTTAGGTCGAATGTGTTGCAATATGAATTGATTTTTTCACTCTCCATCTGGTGGTGCTTAATTTTGTCTTTGTTTATTTTTTTAATGTTATTTCAGTTTGTGGTGGATAAATATTTCCTACAAATATTTTTTTCCTTTATTTTCTGATTGCTTGTTTTGTCTATTTGAAATTATAAAATTTGTTATTTCATAACTTAGTTATTGTTCATGTAAAATGTAGATGATTAATCATAATGGCAAATGAAAGAAACAAGAAATGAAAAAAATATTCTTTCATTCTTCAAACTAAAAGTTGATATATGAAAAAAGTACTACACCATCTCCTTCTAATATTGACACTACACCATCTCCTTCTAATATTGACACTACAACATCTCCTTCTAATATTGATACTTCAATTTCAAATGTGGAACCTCCTCCTAAATTTCAAAGAGTCGAGTTTGATGATATTTTTCTTGAGTGGGATCTGAGCTTGCATATTGCTATATGGCAACATTCAGTTAATGCTGGGGATAAGATTAGATTAGCTTATATCAAGGTAGGACCATATTAACCTAATCTTTCTGAGTATCTACGGTCGGCATTAGGAAAACAATATCGCCGATTTTAATATCTTTGGTTTAAACAATTTTCTTGGTTAGAGTATTCCCCTTCAAAGGATGCAACATTATGTTTTTCATGCTTTCTTCTTTGAAATGAATACATCGACTCGCTGCACATTTACTATTGAAGAGTTTCGAAGTTGGAAGAGGGTTAATAATGGAAATAGATGTGCCTTTTTTAATCATGTAGGAGATCCTAATTCACCACATAACAATGCTGTCAAATCTGTTGAGGTTTTAGGGAATGTGGCTTGGCATATTGACAAAGTGATAAATGCACAAAGTTCAGAAAAATTCAAAAGAATAGATTGCGCCTTAGAACAACAATTGAGAGTGTTCGATGGCTTAGTTTGCAAGCATGTGCTTTTAGAGGTCATGATGAATCTTCTGATTCTAATAACCGTGGTAATTTAGTTTGCAATGATCAAGCCAATAGTTTTCCTATTCAATCTGTCCCAATCTCTATCAGAAATCTTCTCATCAAACTTGAATCTATTATTTAAAATAAGGTCAACCGTATCTTTGCAATATAATATGTCCTCCATTCTTGGCTTCCAAATTGCGTAATTCGTAGCCTTTAATTTAATCATTGCACCATGTGCATCCTCCATTTTAATTCACACAAAAATAACCAAAGCTCTGATACCAGTGATGGGTGGTCTTGGGCCTACCTCAATCCCAAAAGCTAGATCAAGAGGTGAGGCTTTCTCTTACACTTATAAACTGACCACCAGTCGCTTCCACACTGATGTGGGAAACCCCTAACAATCTCCCCCTCATATATCGGGCCTTGGGTCGGAGGCAAAGATAACGCATATCTCCCATGGACTGTTGGGCCAAGATTATTGGCGAACTTGGGCTCTAATACTAGTGATAGGTGATCTTAGGCCTATCTCAACCCCAAATGCTAGCTCAAATGGTGAGACTTTTCCTCACACTTATAAACTGACCACCGGCCCCTTCCACAACCGATCTAGGAAACCTTCAACAATCTCCCCCTTACACATCGGGCTTTAGGTCAGAGGCAAAGACAACTCATATCTCCCATGGACTGTTGGGCTAAGATTATTGGTAAACCTAGGCTTTGATACCAGTGATGGGTGGTCTTGGACCTAGCTCAATCCCAAAAACTAGTCCAAGGAGTGAGGCTTTCCCTCACACTTATGAACTAACCACCAGCTCATTCCACAACCGATGTGCGAAAGCCCCAACAAGTTTTACGCCATATATATATATATATATATATATGAATGCATATAGGAAGTTGCTCAAAATCCTAGGGCTGCCATGGCACCCGTCACCTTATATTTAGTTCCGCCACTAACCAAATTCTTTCAGGTACAGGAGTGTGTCACAATTCTTTCCCTTGTTTGTGAGACTCAATGAGTAGGGGAGGATATTAAAATTTTGATCAAAGGTTTCAAGGTCGAGTTGTCAAGGGAATGGATCAAAATCTAGAAAGAATTAAGTTTTTGTGGCTTTTGCTAGTCGCAAGGAGCAAATCCAAAGGAAACACATAAAGAGTACAAAGTAGCTCATTCTTATCCTCCAAACAATGATGAGGTGAAAGCAGTGGTGGACGAATGGATTGTTGATGGCGAACTAACACTCCTGGAGGCAAACATGTCTATCTCAAAGAAGGATAGTGAGAGTTTTTCATTATATCTATCACAAAAGCATGAAACATCCTACAGAGTATGCCAAAACAATGCAGAATTGTATTAAATTCAGACGAATTTTTTACCAACTAGGCCAGTCGAGCAATGCCAATCTTGTGAAAACCAAAGTCCATTATCCGAATCGCTACAAACCATCCTGAGGAATGTATGCACCTTAAAAGGTATGTACCATGAGCTATTTGAGAAACTCCAGTGCAATTGCATTTACTGAAGCTGACAGGAAATACCCATTTCCTTAATATTGGTCACTCTATGTCTCAACGTGTATCAATGGTAGAGTTCAGGAGAGCCTTTCATGATGAAAGTGTCTTAATAAAAATCATGCCTTATGCAGCATTGAGAAGACTAAGATCCACGAGATCCAGATAATCAAATGATTAGTTACGATTACCAGGTTTAGGGGAGCAAAGAAGGCAACCCTAGGAATGTTGTGGTGGATCTGGCTGTGGAACTAATTCGAGATGGAAAGAAATTTCGTATAATCGACGTGCATGTTAATTATCATACTATCCTAGGAAAAACTTGGATTCACAAGCACGGCCAGTCCCCTTGAGCTATCACAAAAGCATGAAAGGAAAATGTGGAGGAAACATTGTTGTCGTCGAAGTTTTAGATCAGTCTTTTGGGGTGAATGAGGCCCATTACTTAGATGCAAGAACTCTCTGCTGAAGAAGTCCCATACACCTCGAAACCTCGAGGGGTGAAAATTCCACGATGGGATGACATTATTGATGAATTTAACACTAAAGTAGCTATTTATGACGATGCATGGGTGTTGAACATCCACAAGGTGACTCCGAGACCAACCCCTCACCCGCATTTAGGATGCCACTAGCATCGAAAGGTAGTCTGCGGGGGCAAAGCATTCACAGGATGACTTTGATCCCTTACCAAGGGTGCCATCGGTACCATGGGTAAGGAAGGCATCAATAATAAAATCAATGCTAATTAAGCCTGAGCCAGCCCCTAAATGAATCCAAGACGTCCAAAGTCGCCACAAGAAGAACTAAAGGAGGTAAAACCACCACCAGGGTGAGGGATTCCCTTGACCTGGACCTGTGTTCATTAGCAAGTGTATTGCCTTGGAAGAAATAGAGCTCATTGAGATCCTAAAAAATACATTGACTTTTTTTCATGAATTATGACAAGATACCGGCCAAAATTCCACTTTTCTCTTGCACCACGTGGACTTGTTTCCAAACTCCAAGCCATACAAACAGCTGGAGAGCAAGTATCATCCCAATCTCGAGGACAAAATCAAATTGGGATTAAAAACACTCTAAAAAGACAACTTTATTAGAACAATAAATATCCATTGTGGCTCACCAACATTGTGCCTATTAAAAAGAAAAATTGCTAATTCAGGATTTGTATTGACTTGAAAAGACCTTAACAAAACCTGTCCGAAGGATAAATTTCCTTTACCATATGTAGATAAAGTTGTCGACCTCAGAGCACCAGATGTTTTTATTTACAAAGGGCTTTAGCGATTATAACCAAATCAAAATAACATAAAAGGATGCCGAGGAGACGGCATTCCGAATCCCGCTCAGCGATGTCATTTATACAAAGATATGATAACCATATTCCATGAAATGATTCACCATACTGTCGAAAATTACATAAACGGCCTAGTGGCCATGTCCAAAGAAGAGAGCGACCAGCTTGAGAATCTTGGGGTAATCTTCAAAATATGTTGAAATTTCAAACTGAGGAGAAACCCTTTTAAATGTGCCCACGCAGTCGCAACATACAGTTTTCTTGGGTTTCTCTACATAGACGTAGGGATTGAGGCAGATGACTTGAATATAATAAAAGCAATCACGAAAATGCCTCACCATATTCTCAGAAAACCATGAAGAGTTTCCTTGAAATTTTTTTGAATCTCGGCAACTCGTCCCAAAACTTAAAGAAGTTACCTTCGGTTGTAGCAGTTTGCTAAACAAGAATGTCAAGTTTGAGTGAAACAGTGAACACCAAAAGGCCTAAAGGCCTGGAACGATGACGGCACGACAAAAGACAAATTTGTAATCAAATTATTCTAACAAAAACAAATATTAATTTATCTTTCAAGTCAGGTGGAATCAACTGACCCCAATCCTTACTATGTGGCATCACCCGTCTATTGGTGGTGGCTCCACACATCTTTTGTCCATGTTTCCTGTGTAACAAAAAACTATACCCATCAACCTCTTTTAACCAATAATAAAAATCACCTTACAAAGTCACAAAAATCAATTTATAATCATCCAATATTGACAGCTATTATTTATTCAAAATAAGGTCCAACAAAACACTGAATATTCGAAAGCTGATAAGGTCCAACACACCACTAGATATCCATCTCCTCTGACCATTACACACACGAAACCAAAATGCAGGAGCCAAAAAAGCATGTCTAAGCGGTTTTCAATGTGTTTCCTACATCTATCACAAATCGGTATCTAACATCAACTTTCTTAAGGCGCTCCATTGCAGTGTTTACATAGTCCATTGGAATAACCTCAACATCTGCTGTTATGTTGTGTTTTGCTGCAAAATCAAACATCTCTTGTGTCTCCTTGATGCTTCCAATGCAACTCCCAGCCACTATCTTCCTTCCTGTCATCCAATATTTTGAATTAGAGATCATTTCTCATGTAACGGATTAACCAAAAAAAAAAAAAAAATATGAAAGGCATGATATCTTATACTAGGTACTGAATTATGCTAACTTAAACCCTGCAATATACTTGTGCCGACATTCCATAAACAAAATTAGTGATGTCAAATGATTACCTATAAGAAGAGGAAATACTGGAACCTCAAGTGGCTTCTCTTGTACACCCAGCCTGACAAGCTTTCCGTGAGACTTCAACAAACCAATCAATGGTAGGATAGGATGAGCTGCAGAGGCGGTATCAATGATACCATCCATTGTTCCCATAGCAGCCTGTTTATATAACGCATCCAATTAACAAGAACATCGGTCGATTACCAAGAATGCCCATTAAACATATCAGTATAATAAAGCCTTGGCAAATTGTTACCTGCATCTGATCTGGGTCATGACTAACCAAAAATGAATCAGCACCAAGGCGTTCAGTAGCATCCTTCTTCTTGCTAGGGGATGTACTGATGACTGACACTTTTACCCCAAAAGCCTTGGCAAATTTCACAGCTGCATGTCCCAAGCCACCAAGACCAACCACACCCACATGCATACCAGGCTTGTCAAGACCAAAATGTCTTAAGGGGCTATAAGTTGTGAGACCAGCACAAAGCAGAGGAGCACATGCTTCAAGAGGCAAATTATCAGGAATGCGAACTACGAAGTATTCATCAGCCACCATGATGTTAGAGTAACCTCCATATGTGGGTGTTCCATCATAGTAGGTGGAATTGTAGGTGGGGATCATTTGGGGGCAGTAGTTTTCAAGATCGTTAACACAGTTGTCGCAAGAGTGACATGATCCAACCAGGCCCCCCAACCCAACTTTGTCTCCAACTTTGAATTTCTGTACTTTGCTACCCACCTCTATCACTACACCCACAATCTCATGCCTGCATTGGTCAATTGAATTAACTTACATTAGATTGTATTAATTAAGGAGCAAGTATTTGAACATGCTATAGGAAAGAAATGTAATATACAATTTCATTTTACTTCATAACTTTTTCGTAACACAAGACACAAGTGAGTGTGTCCTACAAGCATTTATTAATGTGGATTCTATAATATGTCAATTGAAAATATTTGATATAGACATGGGGAAAACAACAAAGTAATAAGACAGTTTTTAGTTTTTTATTTTATTTTATTTTTTTCAATACAGCAAGAACTTCAGTTATATGTGGGGATTGAGGGGCGATGTTCGAGCTTTGCTTATGATGCAATTTTGCATGTATGTATAACCAAATATATAGAGAAAGATAGCGACGGAAGGTGCAATGATTACCCAGGGAGTTGAGGATAGGTGGTGTTGCCGTGTGCGTTGGTGATCTGGTTATAGTCCGAGTGACAGATCCCACAGTACAACACCTTTAACGTTACATCTTTCTCACCTGTTGCCCTGTAAACACCATTCATTTCCAAAACAAACAACATTTACACTTTCTCACGAAACACAACACAAAATATATATATATATATATATATAAAAACAAAAATAAAAATAAAACACTGCAGGAATTGATTTTTCTTTTTCAATGCCAAGTTATTAATTTATCGGCAGTTCCTTGGTATACACAATCAATCTGTTGAGAGGACGACATATTCGGATGTAAAGAAATATAGTTTTTAGGGTTTTGCCTTCTGGAGAATTTGAAGGGAGAGAGGAAACCAGATGCATCTCTGGCTGCCCATCCAAAGGCCTTCACTGGGTGTTGTTCCTCTGGTGACTTTGCCATCAGCTGACTTTCGTTTTCAAAGATGTAAACACAGTAACAAGAAAGAGACAGGGTTATGAAATCTGTATAGAGAGAGAGAGCACCAAGCAATGGATTTGTATTGGGGAGAGGTTCGTAGGTATGTATACCGTTGGGATCTCATCGGCTGGCGTAGGCTCTGAGATCAGCCAGCATGGTGTTTCTAGTGGGTGAGCTACAGCCAGTCGTAGTTTTTGCGCTCCATTTTTTATTTTTTTTGGAAAAATGTTTCAATCAATCAATATTAGGAAGAGGCTAAGAGGTCTTCCGGAATGGGAATGGTCTGCCCACACGTTTTGACCTTTGGAAGGATAGTCTAGTATATAGTAATTTACCTCAGGTGCATGACTGACCTTTGGAAGCCTTTTCTTCTGGAATGGGTAGATGCACACTAGTCATTTATTCAAATGGAATCAAATATTAGTAAGAGGCTAAGAGCCGCCTCTTCCGGAATGGGGAATGGTCTGCCCACAGGTTTTGACCTTTGGATGGATAATTTAGTATATAGTAATTTACCTCAGGCGCATGACTGGCCTTTGGAAGCCTTTTCTTCTGGAATGGGTGTGATGATGCAATGAATTTGCACCACTTTCTCGACCTTTGATGCAAACGGTTGAAGTGATGAATCTTCCCACTTGAGATACCAGTGCGGTACTTGTCAAAAACACTTCGATGCTAAAGTTAGGCCAGAGATAAATAAATAGAGTAACAATGCTCAAGAGTTCATGTGTTTTGTACCTCATTTGGAGATGATGGATGCCCTTTATATAGAGATGTAAGCTGGGAGTATGGCTTGGATCGTGGGCACATTAATGGGGAAGCTAATCGGGCCCTCAAATTGGGCACCAAGGAAGTTGGGAGCAAACCATCCCCCCACGTTGGGTTTCATGGACCATGCTCACAGTCATGGGCAGAACCGTCCTAATCATGAGATCGTGGGGGCTGATCTTCAAGCGAGAATCCCGGGGCACCTTAATGATGGTGTTTGCTAACCTGTCACGGTCCTGGCCTTCCAGGTCTTTCAATGCACCTAGTCAGAAGGGCAACTCTAGAGTGGTCGATTCGGGGACGCCGGTTGGCTCTCGCGGATCTGCCCAGTGAGGGCAAACCAGTTATACTTGTCACATTATCCGATGCCCCCAATTCCTTCGGTAGCTTGGGCCTGCCGGTCGGAATTCCAAAAGGCAAAGCATCGCTTTGAAAGCGCATTTATGGCGCCGTAACCCGTCATGATTATCACGTCTGTCAAATCGACGCAACCCTTAGGTTTATGCCACATGGCCTCGCAGAGTTGGTATTCATACTCTGATGGGACGTTGCAAATGTTGGTCATTCGATCCAAGAGCCCTGGATAGATCTTAGCCGCTAATTTTGAAAGAGGGGCCTATAAGACCTTGGCGGTTCGCCAAAAGGCCTCCTATTTTGCACACCTCTATCGAACTACCCAGCGACTGGCTTCTTTCATTTTTCTCCACCATTGTTGAATGCTCAATGTAATTCCAAGCCTTTCTCTCAACTTTTCCAAGTTCATTAAGGTATTTCAAGTGTGTGTGGATATATGTTTTGGCTCCTGCAAAAAGTCATCTGGTATTACGAGTAGAGGGTCAAGACTTTATACCCCTTAGGGTTTGTAAGTAACCCCTCCTTTGTCGAGTTTGTGTATTGGGGCATCTTAGATGCCTCCAAGTCTACTTTCGAGACCCTGCGCGAAATAAAGGACCTTAGGAGCATGAACCCCCAACCAATCACCCTATCATCCGGTTCTGAGCACACCGCCTCAATGGGTGCAGACATACATAATTGAGACTCAAGTAAGGTAGGGCATGTACAGTAATGGGGTTCAAGGTATTTCAACCAAATAGACTTTGGGTTGGATTTTCAAACCCCTTTCAGCTTCACTTGTTGAAAATATTTTACGTATCGCACATATTCGAACACTCCTCAATTTGCTTTCTTCCTCATCGAGAAATCAATTTAAGTGTTTCTTCTTGAGTCAGGTTGAGGTCGAATGTGGTTTTGGGCTAAGGGTGGCTATAGGCCCAGTAGCCTGTCTGGCCCACCTAGCCCTACCCCGTGGTTTTAAATTTTGGACAAGGTTTTTGGGCCTGTAGGGTTGGGAATTAGCAAGTTGGGCTTCAAAAGAGTAGGAGGCCTGTCTTGGCATGGCCCTATGCATGTTTTATTTTTATTTAAGAAAAAAATAAATATGGATTGGCTCTAAGAAGCGTTGTTGCCACCCAACTGCCGAGAACTTTACTATTGACTTGTATAAATTTTATTTTGGCCTTTTTTAGGTGGAGTCCGCCCGATATCGAGTTGGCCGTGCTCAAGCCAGCATATTTTTGTTATATTCTACTATAAACCTAGCTTTTCCATGAAATTGTTAGTAAATACTCATATTATTTATGTATAATATTTACACGTATGTATGAATAAAAACCTAGCTTTTCCATGAAATTGTTAATAAATACTCATATTATTTATGTATAATATTTACACGTATGTATGAATAAAAAAAATTATTTTGGTCAAGGTCTAAAACTTAATAAAAAATATTTATTTTTTTGAATTAGAGCATATAGTACACGTATCAAACATTTTACGTATTATACTTTTAAAAAAAACTCGATTAAAAATTAGATATAATTAATATAATTTTAGCATATTATTAATTTTATACTTTATATATTATTATAAAGTACAATTATTGACCATTAAACTCATTCGACTTTATCAATTATAAAAAAAAAAAAAACTTATATAGCTCATGATTTGTGTTTTTTTACTAGTATCATGTTATGTATATTTTTGATATTTTTTTAATACTATATTCAAATTATTAAACATACTTTTTTATAACTGCTTATTAATACTTATAATATTAAATTAAAAATTAAAATTAACAAATTAACTCATTCTTATATCAAGTATTGAAATCATAAAACAAAAAAAAATTATCTACCACTTTTTATAGCTGTTTGTTAACAATATATTTTAAAATTTTGATATATATGAAACAAAAATATCACCTACTAACATATATAAGAAGAAATTACTTATAAATGTTACCGTATTTTCTATTCCAACTTTTAAGTAATTTCCATATGATATCCGGATAAATATATCTTCGTATTTTTTACATTCACGTATTTTTTTTAATTTTATTTTTGTATTTTTTAAAAAAATCGTATTAAACCTATATATATTATATACTGTTCTTTTATCGTCCCGTATTTTACCATGCTAACTTTGGGGAGCTCCCTTCAGTTTTTTATATTATTGTGCGAATTATTTCTAAATACAGCATCCTATATATATGAGTTACTTTTACATGAGTCACTGAGTTCGAAATTTAGCAATCCTTTAGAGCTTGGAAGTTAGAAAATTTATCTCTTGTAAATTCCTTATTTCTAGTGTAGATAGTTTGCTCTGACTAGAGTAGAAAAAAAAACTAATCAAAATGTACATAAGCTGGCTCAGACATCTCTAACTACATAATCAAAAAATAAAAGAAATTTGGGTTTAATGTTCGAGAAGAATTTTTACACTCCAGTAGGGTTCTAGACTTTATCGGGTATGAGAATATCCAAATGGCATTGGGTTCGTTTCATGTTTTCGTCCCGACCCAAGCTGGTCGATAGTCTTGAAACCGGGCATTTAGATGTTTGCTTAGGTCCTTATTAACAAGCTTACTGGCAGTTAATAATAATACTAACTTAATTTTAGATTATTATATCCATTCAATGGGGTGCGCAAGGGCCGCGGTCCCCTAAAGTTTGGAAATTATACTTTATATCTTATAAATTTTTAGACATTTAGAATACAATATAGTGTATTATCTTCTAAAAAAAAATTGTAAATTCCCTTTTACCCTTGTAAAGTTTTGGATATGTATCATGCAATATATAGTGTATCTATTTTCAAAAATAAATAAATAAAACAAATTCTTGACCCTCCTTTTAGCAAAAACAATTTTATTGGCCCTCCTTAATAAAAATCCTGAGTCCACCACTATCTACCATAGTTTTATGGTCAAAATCTTCTATATTTACGTTAAAATGGATCTGTGTAGATGATCCCAAATATTTGAAATAAAGGCTTCAAGAGAGCATAACATGTTTGAGCAATGAAATGAAGCTTTTGTAGCATAAATGGAATCAACCATACTAGAAGTAACAATTGAATGGATAACCTTGCTCTCTCAGGTGATTAAATAATGAAAGGCATTGTTAATTCTGTAGTACTTAAATTTTTGAAGAGTAATCCTCCTAAACATTGATGAAGACTTGTCTTGTCTTAACTTTTCCCTAATTTTATGCTAACTATATAAAACATATAACACCGTGCTTGGCCGCTGAGTTGGATATATTTTTATAATCTACAAACTAGAAACAAAAAAAAAAAAAAGAAGAAGAAGAAATGTGTCATTACCTATATAATTCAATGGCGTCCCAATTGAGCTTTCACTTAGTCTTTTAAGAGTCTCAGTTGTTAACGTCATATGTTTAAATTACTTGAATATAACAAGCACATGTTATTGTCAGATATGTCTTGACTTTGATTGAGGGTCTGTTTGGTATCACTTATTTTAAGCTTTCTTCATTTGGCTTTTTTGGTTTATAAGTTAAAAAATTATTTTTTTTTTCTTTTTACTTTTATGAGCTAAACATAAGCAAAAAAGTAAAAACCAAAAAAACTAAAAAAAAAAATTGATTTTTTTTCTTATAAACTAAAAATTGAGCCCTTAAAGATAAAAAAAAATTGTTAAAAAGATCAAGTCATGTCACACCAAATCTTGCTTTGTACTACCTCATTAATTAAAGATTACTTTTGGAAAAAATTATCCCTAGGGCCTGTTTGGCATCAGTTCTATTGCCAAAAAATAAAGCACAATGAAAAGGCTTGTGAGCGAAACCAGAAGAAGAATAGTAGACCAAGTAATCTAGTTTTACAAGATAGAGGGCCATTACAAGATAGATAGTTTTACAAGTTCTTGTAATAGGGAACTCACTATATAAGGTGGAAATACATACACATATATTGACTTGAGGCTGCTCTATTGACTAAATAGGATAGTAATGAATCCATCTATCAAACATAAAATAACACTCCCTGCGATAGTACTCTAGAGCTGTGACCTGGACCCTGTAGAAGTAGTCAAAATGTACTAATCTTACAACTGTTCTTTAATCTTTGATTTGCACATGAAAGTGAAGAAAGTAATCAAGAGGGTTTTTCTTACTTTTACAGTTGCATATGTCAAACGATACCCATGCTCAGAATATTTTATTGTGTATCTGCATTGATCAAGTAGATTATTTAGAAATATTTACAAATTACCAATAAAAAAAACTTTTAAGATAATGAGAAATTTGGAATTGAACCAACTCACCCAGCAATTTGACCGTCGACAAACCATGGCCTCCAATCATTGACGATTGTCAAATTAGAGACTTTATCCAATTTACGGTACCCACAAATGGAACAACCATGTCACGGTCACCACTGTGGAGAACAGAGAAGAAATATGTTAGTGAGCAAAACTGGGACACTTTCGGCTCAAACTCGAGTAAATTTGCTTTAGTTCATCACAAGATCGATGAATAACTTAAGTTTTGCA
This sequence comes from Euryodendron excelsum, assembly GCA_033060915.1. NCBI lineage: Eukaryota > Viridiplantae > Streptophyta > Magnoliopsida > Ericales > Pentaphylacaceae > Euryodendron > Euryodendron excelsum. The sequence goes on from CM065377.1 coordinate 6,875,933, forward strand.
CATATTTTCAACCTTGCTTTTCAAGATGAATACTATATAATGAGTTGTATCTTTGGATCAGTTGATTCTCTATTATAATTTCAAAATACAGCCGAGATCATTGGAATTTATAAAAGCTTACCTCTCTACAAGCACTTCCAAGCCTAAACTTTTGAGTTCTTCATGAATGGGAACAACTGTCAAGACCTCTTTTGTGTATGATAAGCTCTTGTTGCATCTCTTCCAATTCCATACAGTTCCCTAATTGCGAGCAACCATTATCATAATATTTGTCATTCAGTGGGATAATATAAAGTGTATGTATGGAGGTTGTGATCATATACAAGTACTACTCTATATATAAACCCTTCGAACATGTAAAGCTTCTTGAACAGTATCATCATTTGACCACATGTAGGAGAGTGCATAATTAAACGTCTGCAAAAGAAGAGATCCTCGTTAGGCTTGGGATCATTTAAGAGATTGTCGTAGTGTCTTCAGTGAGAGAGAGAGAGAGAGAGATTACACGACACCAAAGGTTTGGGATCATTGGATGTGAGAGAAGGAAATCTGAAGGACCTTCTTTATCAAGAGATCTTCGTTCTGGTTCTTCTCCAGGTTCAGAAGTTGCAAAGACACATTTGGGTTCCAAAATGTCATTGCGAAACAGTTCTTTCACGCACTATAAATTCAAACAGTCGTTCAATTACATTTAAGCCTCCTAACGATTTTGATGAAGGAAATTCTTTGTGAACTAAAATTCAAAAAAAAAAAAAAAAAGAGGTGATCCCTCTAACCTTCTTGATATCACCAAGGGCAGTAATACATGCTGTATTTGCTGGGTCCACATTCACGTAGGTCTCATTGCAACCCTTTTTGGCATTCTGGAAAACCATTAAACAATTACAATTAGAGTAAGGGGCTAAACTTTGAATTTCTATTGAACTTTGATATCACATAGGTCTTATATCTCATGTAAAAGTTCATAATGAAGTGGGTATTGGTGATTGTTTCAGTGGAAGAGTTTGAAAATCACCTCATAGATCTCATCTGATATAAGTGCCATCCTGTGAGCAAATACTACTTTCGAATTCTCATCAATAACCGAATCTAACAAAAATAGATAAAATACATATATATATATATGAAAAATGTTACTCTAACAAAAAATTCGTACAAAATTTGTATGCAAACTAATGTGACAATAGTTGTTTCGTAATTAAAAGTCATTATGATGAGTATTTGTTTTGAATGAAAGGTTCTCATTAAGACACATCTCTTTGTACAGAAATTTTATATGAATTTTTTGTTTGTATAACATTACCCTGTATATGTAATATCATATTATCAGAACTCTTTTTGAACTTAATATCTAAAAAAATGTAATTATACTTAAATAAAATACCATATATATATATATATATATATTAATATCTATTTACATTTTAGAGATAGGATATGATTGTATAATTAATTATTATAAATTTTATATTAACTATTTATAATTTGAACAACTCTTATTCTCTCGTGTATTGCACGAATTGACACCTGAAATATATATATATAAGTGAAATCGTTTTGTCTCTGGCTAGGAGACATACACTGGTGTAAGCACAAGATTAGTGGCAATGGAATATTTAGGTTAGAGATCTGCAGTTAGTCTTAAGAATTTCTTGAGCTAATTAAGATCCTAAAACCCCTAAAAGGTTCCAATTGAATTTTATCAGTCTTTCTCCATTAAAATCCCTAAATAATAATACACCCAGTACTTCCATGTGAGGATTTAAACCCAAATTTTGTACTGTTTGGGAAACCAATTTAATTAGTCTCAAATTTCCTGGGAAACAATGTGGATTATGCAGGTCCAGATGTGTCTCTTGGCATCTTGTTCAACAAAAATCTGCTTAATCATGCCAATTTCACAAGAAAAAGCCACTGGGACTGATCTTAAATATCCCTCTATTTTCATGCTTTCCAAACATGAGATATTAAAATCAGCCCTAGCGTGAGCTGAAGAGCAACTCAGGAAATGTTATCCATTGAACCATTCGCACACTTTTTCCGGCAAACTGAACCAAAGCTAAAATTTTCCGAGCAAAGTGTCAGATTGTGATTCTCGTCTAAACCTAACTCCATGTCTTCCCCATAAAAATTTCTATTTGCTAAATAGCCCTAAACAATGTTGAATAGATTCTCTAACAAACATTTTTTTTAACCAAAAATTCAAAACCTAACAATCCGGTGCCACTCTAGGCAAAGAATGGGAAGTACCAGCAGTCGAGTCTGTGACAATTAGGTAGCCAACAGGAAAGGTCCCAGCAGTCAGTCTCCCGCCCCACCCCCCCCGGGGGAAAAAAAACAAACAAAATTATTCAATAGACAAATAACACATTGATTAGTGATGATCAATTCAGCTAAAATTAACCAAAATTGAGATGGGGGCCACTGCAGGCCGTCTTCGATCTGGGAAACACACTTGTAGTACAACATAACGGGTCTCAGTTACTTCAACGCAGCCTTAACTACAACTACATTATTCAAGGCCCACCAATACTTACCTATAGAGTCAAAAAACTGCCAATGACGGTTACTTGAATTAAATGGAGTGGAATGATAAATCTATTTCTCCGCGTCGTTGTCAATAAATCCGATTTAAATTTAGTGCATGCAGCACTTTATTATTTTTGTTTGTTTGTACCTCAGACATATGGAACAGTACTCTGCCTGTCCAAATATGTTGTAAGACACAGAACTCCAGAGAAGGTAACATTTTGTATGCACTATTTGTTGTACTTGAAAGAAAGCAAAACCAAACAGGACACAGTAAGAGGGACAAATTTTTAGTGTTAAGGTAATACTAATTACTACCATTAATATTTAAGCATTACAATATGGGACTCATCAATATATAAACGGTAAAAATTATAACAAAAATAATATCCTAAAAACATGGGTGCTGTCTATTTACTGGAATTTTTTTGCAGTAATAGAAACGTACCAACTTTGTAAATAAATCCATTGAAAGAAGAACAGCTAGGGCCGCCTGCGAGGCAAAGGAAAATGGGGTCCTCTTGAGGGTTCCCTTGTGACTCAATGAAATAGTAGAATAACTCGGAGTCATTAACACTAATGTGTCTGAAATAATAAATAAATAAATCTTTGTTGTAAGTAACTCCATCACCATTTCAAAATCAAAGAAAAAAAAATTGGTGAAAATTGACACTACCCAGTTTCAAGTTTAAAGGGAAGTTCACCTTCATATCCCGGTAAATACTTAACAATTTGACCACCGAGGACTGTCTGTGCTGAGATTAGTGCCAATAGGAGCAAGAAATGGATATAAACCATTCTAAATGGATATAAACCATCCTAACACAAAAACCTCTAGAACTGCCTGACTTTGTCTGGAGCTGCCTCTGAGCAGCAGCAGCTTCTGTTAGAAACATACCTATATCTTCAACTTCCAAGGGCCAAATTGAGACACTTCTTGAAGGGAAATGTAGATGGAATGATCATTGTATATGCTTTATATGTACATGTATATATATATATATACATATGCAACTGTAGGGTTACTACATAATAAATGAGCTCCCATTCTGCCTTTTGTCCTATCTGTTTATTTAGATGATGTTAGCGCAATCACATATGCACACGAGAAAAACAGTAAAGAACACGGAAATTTACGAGATTTTTCAAATTCAGGTACGTTCACAAGAGCAAGAGGGAGAGTCTTCCGTATTCATCTAATCTTCTAGGATTTACAATACGAGAATATATATAGATACCCGAAAACCCTAACAACAGTATTTAATCTATTTTTCTAAAATACCCTTATAACATTATACCATACTGCTCGTTCCACTCCGCTCAATACGCTTCACTCCTCTCAATCCGCTCAGCATCTGCCCTCTTTCTAAAACTTACTGATGTCTTTCCATATCAAACATATGAGCCACAAGTTTCAACAAATGATTCCTTTATTTGAGTGGTAAAAATGAAAGGAAGTCTGAAGTCAGTAGTGGTTGGGTCAGATACCTGGCTTCGACTCACCCTTTCTTTCATCAGAACTTTGACTATCTAATATACTTAAAACAAAATGTTGGGAAAGTCTATTGCTAGGGTAATTTTCGTATATGTAAGAGCAAAGTCTATGTGAATTGACAAAATTTCAGTTCTAGTCAAGACTCCTCGATAGGCTTAGAAAGATAATTTTGACCATTCTTTCTATATTATCATCCTTCAAAAAAGTCCAGATTTCCGGGCAATAGAACCACCTAATTAATATTGTGACTAAAAACTCTGATTGGAATTTTTTTCTTACTTTTCATTCTCTAAAAAATTTTTACTTTTTGTATCCAATTATGCAGGTGCATTGATAAAAGGTTGGTTTCTTGCCAATCTCCTTCCTCCACCTCTCTTCTGTTTTATCTTATATCTGTTTTTTCCTTTAGGCCTGGCCTAACTTGGGTTTCCATCTCAACGATGACTTCTCTTGTTCCTCTTCATTATTATTAATAAAATTTCTTAATTTTGCTCATAGAAAAATATCCATATGTAGAAGAATTGCACAAGAAAATATAACGTGTCATCTAACCCTAGATTTGTGAGCATTAAATCTACCAGAGCAGATTTAGCTGTTGGTCAGATAAAATTTTGACGACTTTAAAGTTGGTCTCGTAACGGTCATCCCATGCAATGCAAGTCCGACGTAGCTGTTCACGTGGGCTACCCGACAGTAATCTTGATGTTTTTCACCAAATCAATGTTCATTGGCCATTCACGTGACCGAAAGAAACGGTTTGGTACACTAAAACTTAACATATATATTGATGATTCCCTACCAAACTGTTATAAGCTTTGCATTTTTTTTTTTATGTAGGAAAGAAAGGCACAAGATCCAGCGGCCTTTTTCGAGAGAAAGTCCCTTACCTTAATATCATGTTCAGGTCGACCAGGCCAGATCATGAGTAAATAGAAAATAGAAAATCAAAAATGTCAATAATACTTGCTGTTCCAACTGCCTCCACAACAAAAAGTCAATCAAGAGAATGTGAAATGTGTCAAAATATTACGAACAGCTTTATTTTGTGCTTATAAACAATCCACAGTTTCTTCGCCGTGTCTCGGGTTCTCATTACATGACTAAAATACAATTAAGCTTATGTAATGCAAAACAAAGCTCGCCACATGAGGAGTATATTAGCTTGAGGCTGATATATATTGACTAAATAGGGTAGTAATGAATCCATCTATCAAACATGTAATAACATTCCCTGCGGTAGTACTCTGGAGCTGTGTGACCTGCTCCCTGTAGAAGGCAAAAGAACAAATCTTATAATTTTTGTATGATCTTTAATTTGTTCTTATCATAGTGAAAAAATTAAGTAATCAAGAGAATTTTTTTTTTTTTCTTACTTTTACTGTTGCATATGTCAGACGATACCCATTATTCTCATCATATTTTACTGTGTATCTGCATTAATCAAGCAGTTTACTTAGAAATATTTATGAATTACCAAATTAAAAACCTTTTAAGATCATGAGAAATTTGGAAAGTGAAACAACTCACCCGGCAACTTGACCGTCAACAAACCACGGCCTCCAATCACTGTCGACTGTCAAATTCAGAGATTTTATCCATTTCACAGTACCCACAAATGGAACAACCATGTCACGGTCACCACTGTGGAGAAGAGAGAAGAGAGAAGAAATATGTTAGCGAGCAAAGCTGGAACAATTATGGCGCGAACTCAACTAAATTTGCTTAAGCTCATCACAAGAGACAATTAATAATCTAAGTTTTGCATATATCTGCAGGTTCTTCAATTAGCTCTACCCCTCATAGAGGGAAATAAGGTTGTATCGAGTGATATTTGGAGTTAAGAAAGCTTACCTCTCTACAAGCACTTGTAAGTCTAATTTCTTTAGTTCTTCATGAACAGGGACAACAGTCAATATATCTTTTGTATATGATAAGCTCTGGTTGCATCTCGCCCAATTTAATACAGTTCCCTAATTGCCAACCATCATTGAATCTTTGTCATTGATCAATGGGATCGTATCAAGTATATATGTGACTCTGATCATAAGTATTCTATATACCTTTCGAACATGTAAAGCTTCTCGGACAGTCTCATCGTTTGACCATATGTAGGAGAGTGCATAATTAAAATTCTGCAAAAGGATTAAACCAGTTTCTCTTTCTAGCTCTCCACATTTCAAAACATTGTGTGTATATATATATACATATATGGAGAGAGAGAGAGAGAGAGAGAGAGAGAGAGAGAGAGAGAGAGAGAGAGATTACACGGCACCAAAGGTTTGGGATCATTGGAGGTGAGAGTAGGAAATCTGAAGGACCTTCTTCTTCAAGAGATCTTCGTTTTCGTTCTTTTCCAGGTTCAGCAGATTGAAAAACACATTTGGGTTCCAAAATGTCATTGCGAAACAGATCATTCACACACTGCAAATTCAAACAGTCCTTCAACCTTTAAGCCTAAAGAATTTGAAGTTTCTTTGTCAATCAGAATTCATAGAAAAGAAAAAAAAAAGTGATCATTCTAACCTTTTTGATATCACCAAGGGCAGTTATACATGCTGTATTTGCTGGGTCTACGTTCACGTAGGTCTCATAACAACCTTTTTTGGCATTCTGAAAACACATTGGAATTGGGGTAATCAGTTCTTATGAACTTAAATTTGACTTCCAATGATGAAGATGATAATATTTTGTATGCAACATCAACATTTAAGAACCAACAGACAAGAAGTTAAAAATAAGTAAAGAAAGATGAGCAACACAAACAAAACAAAGAGGAGGGTGCATGCTGAAGCCAGAATGAATATCCACGGGCAAAGAGACCTTTCTCGGTTTGCATCTAGATTACGTATTATATAGAACTAATTAATATGTTTAGTACGTACAAGAAAAAGTGCTACTATTGCTAAGTTTGGATCTTGGTTTTATGAATGTAGAGATTCATTTTTATGAATAACCAAATAACTATAGGTAACCAAACAGAACAATAATTCTTTTGACAAATAACTATACTTGTTCTTCTATTTTTATAACCCAACAAAAAAGTAGAGAAATTGAGTTTCACTTGGTTCTCAATTTCATTAACTTGCTTTTCATTTCCCTTTCTGTCCTCAAATTTAAGATCTAAACATTGCATAAAGTATCTAATATGGATGTTATGTTCAGAAAGAAGCGGATATATATGAGGTGATCTTTACAGTGGAAGAGTTTAAATCACCTCATAGATCTCATTGGATATAAGTGCCATCCTGTGAGCAAATACTATTTTGGAATTCTCATCAATAACTGAATCCGTTCTTGGGCTCCCAAGTAAGTACCCCTGACAGCATTTCAAAGAAAATTGATTTACACTATTGAAAGCCTTAATGGCCAATGAATTAGAAGAACCTTAAGGCTTGTTTGGATTAAAGATTTGATGAAAGTAAATAAAATGAAAAGAAAAGGAAAAGAAAAATGTAAAGAAAAAGCAAGCAAAAATCCTCTTTGCTTTTGTTCTCGTTTTTCTCGTTGTTTCATTTTTCTTAATAAATCCAAATTCAAAACACCGCATAAGAAATCTAACTAAAAGGTCTCCATGTATTGTTATTTAGACTATATGTACCTTGAGGTTCAGATATGGCTTGTCTCCATCTTTATTACCTGCCAGCCATAAACAAAAAACCAAGCTTAAAGAGTTGGAGAGACTTTATACTAGTTGTCACATGAATAAGTTACCATTTGCAATCTTTCTAGTGACCAAGGGGACAGTAATGCCTGAATAAGAGTCACCACCGATAAATAGTTGAACTGCAAGATATTCTGGGTGTTCATCAAACCACTGCAACGCAGCCATATTTCAGAAAATAAATAAATAAAAAATAAGCAAATTAACGAATGAATGGCCATTTAAAAGTTAATGAATGTGATTTTTGTTGTTTTGACCTTTTTGAGGAACTGGTAGGATTGTTCTGCTGATTTTGAGTCTGAGGTTGGCCAACCTTCTACGGTTCTTGAATAGGAGAACCCGGAGCCCACGGGTGCATCAAGAAATATCATGCTGGCAGTCTGAACAATTACGTTTACCGGCACAATTTTAATAACGCTTACGAAAAAAAATAATAATAACAAGAACGAGATGAAGTAGGATTTCACCTTTGTCCATGCGTATGGATAATATCTCAAATTTGGTAAACCCCCGGTGTAATTTTGAATGACAAACTCCATTGGACCTGCATGGAAAGAAGTGTGAAAAATAAATAAATCTGCTAAATATAACCTACATTGTCATACTCAAATAAAAGTGGCTTTTTTTAATTCTGTTTACAGAGACCTGAGGAAAATTTAATTAAAAGAAATTAATTAATGTCAAAATGAGAGGGACATTTAGGGGGAAAAACCCAGGATTACTGGCTTTCAAGGGACAAACAAGCAACAAAAGGCATCCTTTACTCCATTTCTAACTCAAAATGGTAGGGATGATGAGAAAGAAAGGTCGTCCCTTTTTCCATTCCTTCCAAAAATAAGTTAGAAAATTTGAATGGTACAAACAGTAACTGTCCCCAGATTATTGACTCAGAGGACAGCCATTGATTGGTGCTGATTATGATACAATCCAAAACTGAGATGGGGCCAACTGCAGGACATCATCGATCTGGAAGAACCCAAAAAGATGGTCCAGATATATATATATATATATATAGCATACATACCAACTTCGTAAATAAGTCCATTGAAAGAAGAACAGCCAGGGCCTCCTGTGAGCCATAGGAAAATGGGGTCCTCTTGAGGATTCCCTTGTGACTCAATGAAATAGTAGAACAACTCGGATTCATCAACACTAATGTACCTGAAAAGAAATAAAAATATAAACAAATCCAAAGCTAGTACAAAAGCCAAAGAGTCCATACAAAAAAGGGGGCTGAAAATTGACCTTACCCAGTTTCAAGATTAAAGGGAAGTTCACCGTCGTATCCCGGTAAATATTTCACAATTTGGCCACCGAGAGCTGCTTGTGCTGAGAGCATTACCAGCAGAAGCAGGAAATGGATACACACCCATCTAACACCAACGGCCCTAGAACTGCAAGACTCTGGTGGGAGCTGCTTCTGAGCAGCAGCTGCTTTTGTGAGAAACATGTATATCTATATCTGTATCTATATATCTGACCTTCCACAGCCAAAGTGATCAGGCACTTATTGGAGGGAAATGCAGATGGAATGATCATCTTGGGCTCTGGGTTTTGGCTTTTATATAAATATTTACATGATTTATTTATTTGATGAAAGGAGTCAATGGTGTTGTTTTAGATATGGATATATCCACCTGCTATTGGAACTAGAAACTTGGATTATAATAACTTTCTGACTTTCCTATCCAGTTAGCAGGGGCATCAAATTCAACATAAAGGCTGTAAATCCACAGGTGGAAGAGTTGCCTAAGAAAATTTACACAACAAATTTGAACTCGCAAATTTTTAGAAGAGCGCGCGGTTATTGCCAAACAATTTTACTTTTGTCAAAATAATATATAATTGTTAGAGTTTAATTTTGATGCACTAGCATTATAAAATTTATTTATACAAGCGAACACTAGAATGCAATATGTGTTCATAAATGACAAAATATTACAAGATTGAAGAATAACAAATTTTATATATACCTCGATATTTAAACGAACTTTGGCATCTCCAATATATTCCTTATTTTTGAAAATATTTGTTTTCAAATTTCTTGAAACAGATAGTTATGGCAGCAGCTACCATTTTCTCATTACACATATTAGTGTATGATACTATCTCCAAGCAAATAAGTCCAGTAATATTGGTTATATAAATTTAAAACAAACAAATTGCACCACATGGCATAATTTTATTGGATAGTGGACTTACACGGTAAGGACATGCTTTGTCACTGTTGGGTAGTCACGTGTCATCTAACCCTAAATTTGGTGGGCATTGCTATTACCAGAGCAGATTCAACTGTTAGTAGGAGCAAAATAAGATCTATTGGTGATTCACGTGGCCCTTGAAAACGGTTTGGTACACTAATGACTAAACTAAACATGTTACCAATCATAGCCCTACCAAACTGTCATAAGCTTAGCTTTATTTTTTAAAAATTTACAGACAAAAAACTAAAATTGATACATAAATCTCACTTGGTAAACCTACTTCCAAAAATTGTTTTTAAGAACTTTTTTTTTTAAACACTATTTTTAAAAATATAATTTTATATTGTTCTCTACAATTTTATAAACTGTTTCAGTAAGAAATAAGAAGGACAATGTTTTTAAATTTCTTATTATTTTTATTCTCTAAAACATGAAAAATGAGGATGAAAATTTTGAAACTCCTATTTTTCTACAGCCTGGTAGCAGAAGGAAGTAGTCTTTTCTTTTCTTTTTTTTCTTTTTTTTTTTTTTTTGGGTAAGCAAGAACTGAGGATTGTATGTATATATATGTATATAAAACTTACCAGGGATAAAGCCACCAAACAGGGGGCCACACAACAAGAGGTCAATCATTTTCATGGAATAAGTGATGGGGACTAAGTCAACCCTAATCCAATTCCAACATAAACCCCCTATCATAAAAATTCTACCACCTAACAGGTGGTTCATACAAGAAACCAACAGCCATGCCTTACCTTTGACTCTAAAACACAACATTGTATGGACACTGAAACATGGTATGCAGATTGAGACATGCATGGATGATATATAATATAACTCTTCTTAACCCCAAGTCACATTAAATTACCTGTCAAAATGCACAATTTGACCCAACACAATTGATTCAACTCGAATTTCGTGGCTCAATACTTAAGTTCGAGTTTTTATACCGCTTGACAAGGCTAAATATATTCTTTAGCACCCAAAGCACGTACTGAGACCGCTTTAACCCCTACATAGGTGCAGTTATAAGCAAAACTATGTTGAAGGCTGACCTAAGCTGTAGCTCTAAGTGGTCTAGACCAAAAAAATATTTACTAGTTTTAAATATATCAAAAATATAATTTAACACAACCCATTATTTTTTTACCCATCCCTTTATATGATAGTCCACCCAACCTACTCGACCTCATCCCAATTTCAAATCTAACCATATAGAAAACTATCACCAACCGACTCCCTCACAAAGAGACTTTAGGATAGTTTGTTTTTTAGTTGCTCTTTTGCTCTTTTTGCTCTCTGTAGCACGGACCACAAACAAAAATAAATAAATAAAAACATCAACATAAATCCAATGACTCAACAAATCACTACGATCAGGGTCTGAAAGCCGAAAAACCCTTTTTAAGTGTAAGATTTGATATCTGTGGATATATAATTGCTATTTGATTTAATGTCTCACCAAAACTTTTTGATTCTTGATTTCTGAACTCTTGACATTCATTCATTGAAACTTTTGTTATAGTTGAGTATTTTCTGTTTGGATTGTCGATAAGTAGTTTTTGGTGCTGTTTGATTTTGCTGACCCCTCTAAATGCTCAATTTGACCGAACAAAATTGATTCAGTGGGTAAGTATTCAGATTTTCTCACTCAATGCTTGAGTTCGAGTCTCTATGGCCATTTGGTAGGGGTTAAACATACTCTTTAGCGTCTAAAGCACTAAGCTTTGACCCCGACGTAGGTGTGATGAAGTCTCCAACAAATAGCTATGTGGTACTGAAGGCAATAGTCCATGACAAATGCGTGGAGTAGCCTATCTGAATATTTATTTCTTGGAACAAAAAAAAAAAAAAAAGGCAGCATTTGAGCAAAGCTGATAGAATTCATTAGTTTGGATCTTAAGTTTATTGAAAGAAATTGAAAGAAAAGAGCAATGAAATTCTTTGTATATATTCTTTTTTTTTTATGAGTAACCAAACAATAGGAAAATGGATTTTGGTTTATTCATTTTCTTCTTACTTTTTCTAGCACAATCAAATTAACAAAAGCAAGTAATTCAGCTTATCTTGCTTCATTTTCTTTTCCTTCACAAAATCAAGAACCAAAAAAAGCAAAAAACAGTCCATGAACTCTTTTACATAGAACTTGCTGTTGCTGCATGCATGGTTGACTCCTGAAGAACAATAATATATATATATATATATATATATATAATAAATGGATGATTGTGAATTTTTTAGTCATATATGATGAAGAGAGTTGTATGGAAGTAAGAAGAATTACATACTAATAGTTAGGTTTAATCAAATGTGAAAGCATTGCTTTGGGCTGATTTTAAGAGAGTGACAACATTTGTTGAAGCTAATATGTAGACTGCTCCAGAGAAAGGTTCAAAATGTCATAACTAGCAGGGCAAGATGTAAGAATATGACAAGAGAAAGAAAAAAAAAAAAAAAAAAAACAACAACAACAACAACAAAAAAAAGGAAATGCTGTTCAAAAAAAATTTTAGTTGTTCAAAAAAAAAAAACAACAAAAAGGAAATTAAAAAAGACTAAGATGAATGTCACATTCAAGAGTGATCCATCCACCAATGGTTCGTTTATCCAACCTGAAGAAGAATATTGATGCTATGATCATATCTTATATATCTATAAATTAAATTTGCTCGTGATCATCAAGGATTATATTGTGAGAGACAATATATGCTGCAATTCCATATATAAGCTGAATGAGAATCTTCTTTTTTACAAAAGGAAACCGAAATCAAGAAAGAAAAGAAAATTCTCTTGTCTAGTAATACACAATGTTCCTCCTCCTAACAGCATAGCTTCTGCTCCTGGGACACAACAAATCAGAACTGTTTGCTTGAACATCTTCTTCCTCAAATTCACAAGGCTTGTCCTCATCAATCCTCCCAATCCTTCCAACCCCAACACTATAACTCCTTCCCACACCAGTACTAGCCCCACCGGCCGGCCTTACCTCCTCCTGTTGCCGATCAACAATCATCTCCACTTTACTCCCCGCATGGCGCCTCTTAGACACGACTCTTACAAGCTCCCTAAGATCTTCATTATTGAGTTCATTTGATGAACTAACACCAAGGTTCCCAGGCAACTGGAGTAAGTACTGTGGAGTGGGACAAACCACGCTGCTACAACCGGTCTTCCCGGCACAGTTAAACAGGCAATTCATGTACAAATCCCTACCCTTCCTTAGAATCGTAACGGGCGAGCCTAAACATCCCATGAACTTGCTTTGCTTCTTTGCTTTGCCTCTCATGTTTGCACTTGTATGACTTCAGGTACAAGAAATGAAGAGGTATGAGAAGGGAGCTTAGAACGGAGAGCTAGAGATGAAGAATGGATGGAGAGGTAGTACAGATGAGACTCATATATAAGAGATGGTTTGTTTTGATCATTGGCTTGTTTCCTTCTTGGAAAGAGCTTTGTCAACTTCAAAGGCTTTTGGAATGATACGGCAAGCATTGAAGGGGGTCACATTCTTCGCCATTTCAAACGGATACAAGAACAAGAGGACGCATAGTAATGCCAAAATTGAAGAATTCTGAGAAAATAAGTAATCTATAAAATAAAAATTAACAAAATTAAAAAAAAAAAAAAAAACAGGCTTGTGTGTTATAATTCGGGGTAATTAATTATACAAGACGGTGATTGGAATATATGTGGACTGTCTTATTGTCTTTAAGTACGTGAAAGTTGGAAGACTTTAATATACAAAAGCTATTCAATGTAAGTTATACGTAACAAAATACAAAAGTATATATGTCATTAATTTTAAAAGTATGCACGATCATAGTATCATACAAATGCTGTTAGTATTGGGGATTGCATCCAAGTCTTCAACATATATTTTATACATAAATCCTAAATCTCTTCATGAGCTGTAGCTACTAGCTAGTGTTATTTTCTCTTTCAACTCTTAGAACTTAGACGTACTAGAAACGAAGATAGAAAGAAGATTAATGCCTTCAATCTAGAAAAATCCTAAAATCCACAAGGCAAAGAGGAGAAAATTCTCAATTTCATTAAAAAGAAATGATAATACATAAATTTGTTCGCTCCCTGGGGAAGCCTATTTATAAGTCCTATAAAAGTTGCAAAACCAGTAATGACATTCTAAGAACACTTCTAACCAAATATAGAAAATTTCTAGGACCTAAACCTCACCATGTGAAACTCAAAAAAAGCTATAAAAAAAATCGAAATAAACCTAACTCCTGAAAAATGAAAATGAGAAAATAAAAAATACAACGTTGAATACTTTCTAATCCATGCAACTTGTCCAACATCAAATTTTTCAGTAAAAAGTCTTACGTGAAGAACTTCAGTTTCGTAGAGCTGAATAGGTGGCTCAGAAGGTTGATGCTCTGAAATTTCAGTCTCCTGTACCTTTCGGTGAGAGGACTGCCACCCATATAATTTTAATGGGCTAGGCCGGAATGGGTTGGGCTCCAGAAGAGTCCTTTAGAATTTGGATTAACTCTTTGCTAAGGTTTTGAAACTTCAAGCTGGTCTGAGATTAGGAATTATGTGGACTATCAACTCCATGAAATTTATGGCTCGGTCTCCAAATTCAGCTCTATGTCGAGAAAACCTGGTGCTAAATGGGGCCATGTGATGTAGTTACTAACCCCAGTCAGACTATTGTGGTGAATCAGTCTTTGTTTTAATTTCTCTCTTCTTTCTAGTGGAAAAAAGAATAAGAATTAAATACAAGTCTTATATAGAAGTTGGTGTGATCTTAACAGCGTATATGTATATATCGACTGTTGAAGTGCTGTACTTGACCTACTAGACACTTTAAAAGTTTGAACAATGTCTTCACCTTCCAAGTTTATGCTACAATATCTCATCTCTCCCACAGAAGCTGAACTTAAATGGCAGAAGAAAAAAGAAAAAAAAAAAGCCAGATTTTCTAGTGATATTTTTCAAAGCAGCTTATCTCCATGTCCACAAGTCAAAATGTTATAACAACCTGGTTGGAAGTATGAGTTTTGACTTTGATGCTTCGAAGTAGCGTACATAATCAAATGCTTTGCAATTGCTTTCTAACGGTCAAAAGTTACAAGTTGCGTGTGAAGGTAGCACATTTGCGCTAGGCTTAAAGCACTGCCATTATATCAGTTTCTAACTTGAGATTCTCTTTTCCAACAAAGTTTCTCAACATCCAAACACTAATCCACCAAAAGTTAACCAACAGGTTAACCAAATTCTCATGTTCATTTATTCATCTTAAATTCCTTAAACCTATTCCATGTGCCCAAGTGAGTTTGATTCTATTCTCACAGAATTTGTGAAAGCTTTATATAAATATGATTCTTAGTTTTGATATATATTATTGGGATCTTTACTTAACAACTGAAGTTTTCAAGTCAAATGAGAACTTAACATGGTTTTACAATTCTTGTTCCACGAGGTGTTCTTGGGTCAAGTCTCATTGCACATATTGTTTAGCTTCAAAGTGTCCAGCATATATGACTATACGCGGTCTTATTTTTTTTATAGTCATTCAAATTAAAATGTAGTATTTAAATTCAATAGTTGTGACCGCTAGATGACATTGTTTGGTTGATAACTTTTCCGAACAAATACCTTAGTGTCTATATATATTATATGTTTTCTACATTTCATTTAATCGTTTTTTAAAATATTTTTCATGCATCATAAAGTTGTTGTAAGAGAGTACATCACAACTTTGGGTCACCATGCATACAAATTGCAATGTTACTTCTGTATGTGAATCGATCATTGTATCCTTGAAGACAAACATTCATTTAACCATAAGTACCATTGTGATAAACGAATTTTATCTTAAGGATAATGTCAAACACTGGCTTTAATCATCATCATTATTATGATATTTTCTATTTCTAGTACTATAAGTTTTGCATCCTTAGGTTCTAATTACATTAACACTAATTCAGGTTCTAATTACATTAACACTAATTCACACAGTGGGAATAACATGTACTGTTTTATTTGTGCAGCCGTGCGAGTCAAGATCACACGTGAGGTAAGGTGCTAGTCACACCTGAAGGAAGGTGCTAGAGGGCAATAGCTCGATATACATTGTTCAAATTTTTATCTAACATCTTAAGTTTCACTATTGGTGGATTATGACATAATATGTTATATCTGAACTCTTTATTTCTGACCCTCCATATCCAGCACTGTCTTGAGACCGCAGGATGCATTGAATAATCCACACCTCCAAAAGCATTAAGTCTAGCTTGAGTCACAATAATCCATCTCATTAGCTGGAATATTTAGCCAAGAAAGCAACAAAGATGTGTCGTATCAGAATTCTCCTTCCACTTATTAGATCCCATTAACAAAAATTAAAGATCAAAGGCTGGCCGTTGCTGAACCAAACTTTTTTTTTTTTTTTTTTTGGTCAAAACGATTAATTTCTTTGAATGAGTCTTGACGCGATGAATTATAAACAAAATAAAAGTCGTGTTCCATTCGTACGATAAACTTTGATTGAATGAATCCTAATCTCCATTGAGGCCACTTTCTCAGGATCCAATTAAAGAAATTGTCAGACACACAGATCATAAGAAAATATCTGTTTGGAAACAAAAACAAATTAAATACCAGCAATTTGTAGACATTGATTAATATGAAATCTTTATTGTTTTCGTTAAACTTCTTAAATCAATACCGAAACGGTTCCAAAGCCCCGAGAACGCCGACACACAGATCTGTGTTTCGACGCCGGAAAACGCAGAATCGGCCATCTCCTATATCTACACAGAAGAGATATATAGAACAGATGAAGACAGAGACAGAAATAGAGATAGAGAGACAGAACAAGAAAGTTGTAGAGAGAGGGAGAGAGAATGAAGCAGATCACTAGGAAATGCTACGCTTGCCCGGGCTATCAGCGACCTTGAGGGTCTTGTCGATGAGCTTACGAGCCTGGCGGCTGCGAATCTCCACCTTCACGCTAGCGCTCTTGTCCATCTTTATGTAGGGTTTCTTCTTCTTCTTCTTCAGGGATCGCACCTTCGACTTGATCGACTCTACCAAGTTCTCCAACTGGTTCGCCATTTTTATGCCTCTATATATATAATATATATCTATATATGTGATCTGGCTTCGACTTCTAAACACCACGGCTGCTCAACGCCTCTTCTGCTGCTGCACAGCTCTTATAAACGCGCAAAGTCAAGGAGGATTTGGGTTTTCCTCTACAATTCCTACAGTTAGTGATTGCCCATTTGCTATTTACAAGGAATGCACAGGAGACTCTCTCTCACTGCCGCCACCTCTCTCTCTCTCTCTCCTTCTCCTGGGTGGTGCCACTACTGCTTTGGTCAGTTGGCCTTTTTATGGATGGGACGGTGAACAAAAGTCCTTTGTTTCCCGATAAAATTACGGATTAGCCACTGCTAATTTCTGACGTCTTTTAATCTGAGTTCTCACCACCTACTCTCAAGTTGTACGTCTTCCTCATGTTATCTTTGCCGTACACTAGATCGTTTATAATAATTTCCCAACATCTTAATTTCTTTCCCTTTTCTTTCTCATTTTTACCTTAGTTCGGATTTGATGAATCCCAAAACAGTGTTTAAATACCTTAACTTGAATCCAAACACTGCTCTCTCTTTTTTCCATTTTAGTATGAATGTCTAGCTAAGTATTTTTTTTAACTTTTTTAACCGATTACTCTACCAAATTTAAAAAAATTACCTTTCACATGAATCATGTAAATTTTTTGTATTATATTAATGATGACTGACCATAAAAAATGTAAGCAAATATCAAACTTAAGTTTTCATATTCATCCAAATAGTCGATCTAAAATGAATGCATTCAGGATAAGATGACATTAATGAAACCAAAAAGGATTTTATCTTGCATAATGTAAGACAAGAGTAATGAATGCGGTGTTACGCACCGCATTTAATTTTATCCATTTTGAAAAATCTAAAATAAATTCTTACTTCCTAAAAACAGGGAACAATTTAATGGGAAGGCACCACCCCAATTTTTCTGTACCCCTTGTATTATGATTTTTACTTTCTATATATTTTATGAATCTCCTCTAGTTAAACATAAGTTTGAGTAACTGTAATTATTTAAGTCAAGATATATATATATATATATATATTTGGATGGCTTTAGTAGACTAGTTTCTATAAAAGTTTTTACAAAAAAAAAAAACTGATGATTTAGCCAAATCATATATCAAATGGCCAAGTCATGAATCATGAGTTAGCGTGTAATCTTTTGCTTTCTTAATGTATTTGTTGTTCTTGGGAGAGGAAAACATAGAGGTCCGAAAGTTAATGGTTAAGACTTAGGTCTGATTGGTATAGTTTTTTTTTTTTTGTTTTTGGTAACTTTTTTAGTTTGACTTTTTGGGTTTATAAACAAAAAAAACTAATTTTTTTTTACTTTTTTACTTTTATAAGTTAAAAATAAACAAAAAAATAAAAAAATAATATTTTTACTTATAAGTTAAAAAAAAAAACTAAGCTAAAAAATCCTATCAAACGACCTTAAACAAGATCACACTACTTTTTCACAAGATTGTGTGAAAGCGCAAGAAACAAAACTGAATTTGTTGTTAATATTAGTATACCAACTCATAAAAAGCTAACAAATCAAGGACAACGTAGTGTTGACTTATCAAAGTAACCTGTAAAGAAAGAAAGAGGGGTCCTGCTCATCGTTAAGACACAATTAATTAGAACCGACTACATTCAATGTTTAACCTTTTTAGTTGTTTGAAAATATTTTCATAAGAGCATGGGCATTTCCGGTACACTACAGAGTGTAAGTTGTTTTAAAAAAACTTAGCAATAAATTAAATGCTACAGTTCAGTGAGACCTGTTGAATTCAAAATCCAATAAAATATCCAAAAAAAAAAAAAATGAAGAGCAGACTCGATACAGCACTACATTAAAAAAAATAAAATAAATACATCTTAACAAGTGCCAGGCTTTTACCATTTTCCAAAAAGAGGGGAAAAAGAATTCCATATTTAAGACCACTTTACTAAGGATATTGCCAACATAAGCTCTTAGAGAACAGTTTAAGCACATAGCTTTTTTATTGTATAAAATTTTCAAAATCACAAATATACATATATAAATAGATATATGAACTCTACATTGTATACAACCAGACATTGTATACTTAATATGTGCCCTTATGAAAGAATTATGTGCATTTCATAGTTTGCTAATTGGAATTTACAAGCCAGGCCTGATTTTCAGCATGGATTCTTTCATTTTTTTAATTTAATTTTGACGCATAGGCAATATAAAATTGACTTATTTAGACAAAACAGCCACAAAAATGCTACATCTCCTCATAAGAGTTGCTTTTATTACTTTCCATGACCACGAGGCTTTGCCCGTGGTTAAGACATTCTCAACAAGCTCACCAAGTCTGGGGTCCTAACCCCAGTGACCCAACCCCTCGTCCCCTCCCAAATAAAAAATAAAAATGCATATATTTACCAAAAAATTTATATACACAAAAGAATGGTATAATTTGTTTTTCTTCGTCTTTTTATGCCTTGGCAAAATTAATAAAAGATCAATGGTTCAAGTTCGTTCTTTTTTTTCGTTTTGCTTAAGTGGGTGCAAATTCAGCACTAGCCATTGGTACCGAACAGGTAGCTTTCTCTATCTGCGGTGTAATAGTTGATTTGAACTTTGATTTCCATCCTCTTGACCTTTGATTCCCATGTAGAAAAGGAAGGCCAATGACTGTAGGAATGTGAAAATATTTGCCCAAATTTGACCAACGGCCACAGTGGGCTTGGACTTTTGTTGAAACTTTCAAATGCCGTAAACAATTAAACCAATTCATTGTGAGAATTTGCATTGACTGTCCTTGCAAAAGAAAATTTCCCATAACCCAATGACAAATGCTAACGTATGCAGTTAGGACAAATGCTTAACATGTGCCCACACTATTCTCTGTCCTCGTCTTTATAATAATTGCATTTTGGTCCTGATGTAGTTGTTCGTATTCTCATATTTCAAACCACAACGCCTACTATTTGAACTCATATTATTCAAAATATTACAGCTGCATCATTCTAATAGTGTTATTTGTACAAATATTCAAGAATAATTTTCTCCCATTGAAAAAACACATAATCCCATCTTCACTCTGCTATGAAGTTCGCAACAAAATAAAATCTCACCTGGTTGAACAAAGTTCTTACGAAACAATCGATTGTTTCTGTTAACGTTAACACAGTTTTATATGGGTTTTTTAATTACATATTTCACCCACTTTACCTAATGCAGTTCTACCTCAGTTTGAAGTCTTTCTTTTATAATTCAATTATAATTCTTATACCCATTACTCTGATAAATCAAATATAGAACTCTGAAAATTATCATATGCCCTCTTAGGCTCCCCTCTATCCTTTCCTCCTTAATTTCTCATTGTCTTCCCCTTACAAAATCTTTATCACTCTGGAAGTGCTTCATGTTATGGTTCTTCCAGTGATCCTATAATCAAGCCTAGACTTCTAGGACTTGCATGAATGGAAACGTAGCATTAAGTCAAAGTAATCAAGAACAAACCTATTTCACATACAATGACTTCAAAGGTCAGTGACTTAACTGTCATGTAAATACAAATTGATTGATTTCTGGTTCCTGTCCTAATAGTCACATATGGGTCGCATTTGTGTCACAAAATTGAATAAGCAGGATAATGAATCCCAAGACTACTATCCCGCAAATCTGGCATACGTTTGTAATTTCATGTTCTAATGTAATTTCACAAGGGCATAATTTCATGTTCCAAGGGTTACAAGGTCATTTCAGTACAGAGACATCAGGCATGTGCGACACCTTTCATTTTTTGCAGCAGCAGGCCATGGATGATCAAACTTCAATATATAAAACTATGTGCAGCAGGACCGGGAATCGAAGTCAATAAATGTTCCGATCAGAGTAATTAACAAATAAACAAAGTATAATCAAATCCGGATTACGTAAGGAAGACCCCAGAGATCCAAGACTGTGACCAGGTGATAATCGTTTTTAATTTAATTTAATTTTTTTAAGTTAGCTGCCCAGAAAAGTAAAAGACCTCCCTCGGTTATGCTCAATTCCACTCAAATATTTATTATATTCTATGGGGTCTTCTTACCTGTGTGTGTGTGTTTGTGTGTGAGTGTGTGTGTGTGTGTGTGCGTGTGTGTGTGAGAGAGAGAGAGAGAGGGGGCAGGGGGGTGTTGTACTTATTTGAAAGTAACTCAAGCAAGCATAAACAAGTATTTTTGGAGATTAAAGAAAACAATGTCACGGAAAAATAGAGTATTAAGGCAAAGGGTTTTGAGGAAAGCATACCCTAACAACCGGTATATTCCCCATAAACAACAATAAATTCAAAGGCAGTTATTTGAGACATACATGTTCACGATAATGCTCCTCTCAATCGTAAGCATCCAAAATTTTCATTTCCTGCTTGACAATGTGCATGCCATTTAATGTACGGTAAATTAAGTAATAGATCAACCCATGTTGAAGCCTACTAACACCATTCATGCAATCGCCAGTGCATGTCACATTCTTACACACAAGATTTGAGAAAAGTAAGCCAAATATTGCACATGGCAAGTTACAAACCCCTTCTTTCTATGCTACCATGTCACACGTGTATGTGAGGATGTTAAGTTATGCAATTCAATCATGTAGGCTTTCCAAGTTTGACTAAAACACAAAAGGAGAATTCATGACCCGACAGATTTGATAGAAGGTTGTTACTTCCTTGGACATTAGATCAGAAAGGTTGACCTTGATGGTCCTCAAAACCCCATATAAGCCTTTAGTCAACAATGAAAGGTATAAAGAAATGTAAGACAATAATAATCCATTCAAAGAACGAAAAAAATAAAGAAACCTAGAAGAGAGGCTAACTTTGAAATTTTACAAGAAAGAAACATAATTCTGCCTCAGATAGAGTGAGCCAAGAAAAACCTCCCCCAACCTGCGCAGCAAAGAATAACACAGTTAACATTTACCAGATAAAACGCTTCAGGGTTGTGTTGAATAGTTATCATTCAACCTAACAAAGTTCAATATAAAAAAAACAAAAGCACACAAATTGAGACCTGAATCATATTTAGACTGCAACTGCTAGGTAAAATTTCAAAATATGTCAAGGAATGGTGACCAATAAAAATCAGTGCAAAGAGGGCAGAATTTAGTACTATATGGGCCACACCGATCATTAGTTTCAATCCTCAATATAGCCAAGTTTAAGTAGATCAAATTTTTTTTTTTGGTACATCTGATGTGTGGTTTGAAGCATCTTTCTCAACGTCTCAACCAAGTACAAGTTCATTCAAGTTATTGTAAACTGTAAATTTCAAATTATAGATTTATCTGACAATCTTTTTAAATAAACCTTCCAAATTTCTCTTCATTAAAGTTACAATCTTGAAGTAGCCAAGAGTTGCAAATTAAACGAAATTTGATGTCAACTTTAAAACCATCGTCAAATGTTAATGATGCTTAAGCAACCTCAATAAAGATAAACAAAACTTGAAAACTAAGGGAAAGTTAATCTATGCTTTACAAGAAAATAAGATAAAAGCAGTTTTTAAAGGTGGATGGTGGAACGGAATGGTTGCAGACATACATAATTGAGACTCGAATGAGGTAGGGGCATGTACAGTAATGGGGTTCAAGGTATTTAGGCCAGAGAGACTTTGGGTTGGATTTTCAAACCCCTTTCAGCTTCACTTGTTGAAACTATCTGTCATGACTTGAACCAAACCCTTGACAACTCTAGTTAAATGTTTTGACTGTATTGAAAAAGACTAAATTAATGTCATGCAGAAAATGGAATCTATTTTTGTACATGAAAAAAAATGTAATATGATTATCAATGCTACAGAAGCTCGGGTGGACATGTTAGTTCTAGGTATGCATCCGGTTGTCAAATGAATCTAAACCTTAATAAGGACTTATATACATAACTAGATTGTCAACACTGCCTAGACAAGGGAATGGGGATATTTCAAAGACAAGGCTCACCCGTGACGACAGTTAAGAATTCAATGGTCGAGGTTCCCAAGAGTCAGACCACAACATTACAGTTGCCAAAAGTGCCATAGTGGCAGTTTCAACTCGTAGGCGATGTGGCCCCAGACCAACAGCAGTTGCACCTGCTTCTATAATCAAATCCAACTCTTTCTCAGTGAAGTCTGAAAAATCACATTACCAATGTCAACTGACAACCTCAGATTTTCAGAAAAAGAAAAAATACAACTCAAAATTAAATTTTAGAAATTTAGAAGCTAGCATTAAAACTGCATATTAGTCCTGATGCAAAATAAAGTTTATACAATCTAAAAAAATATAATTAGGCTATTGTTAAAATTAATATTCCAAAAATCCAAATCAAATAATTGCCATGTTATGTGAACTCAATTACAACCACCTAGTGCAGGATTTCATTTTATCTCCATCCAAGATAAGGATTTGGAGGTTGCTTATGTGAATATATAAATTGTAATAAAGCAAAGGAATAATATTACCAGCAAATAAGGAATGTAAGATACTAAGATTGGATTTGGGTCAGGAAAGGAATGTACTACCGTATGGATATGTTGCCAACATGATGTGAAGGAGATCTGAAAAATGTATGCAAAAAGGTAAGTCAAATATGTTGAGTTTGTTATTCCACCAAATTTTGATCTTTTAATTTCAAGGGTTAGGCACAGTATGACAAAATTGATTTGGCCATGATGGACTAGCTTTGCGGGTCTTATTTAGTGGTTGGGCCAGATTAGAAGTTATTGGTAAACCAAGTTTTTTTGTTCAAGAGTTTGCAAAATGAAGTCAGCAGTGCACAACTTTTTCAAGTTTGAGACCACAAGGAATGATTTATAGAAATCTTTCAACCCTATCATTTACATTGTGAGATATGTGAAGACAGTCCTCTCAGATCTCATCAGCGACTAAACATTGTAGTAGTAAATTTATCCCCCAATCTCATCTTCACAGCCTTGTCAAACCTTAACCACATAAACCAGAGCTCAAACATTATAGCCTAGATCTGAGGCAACCTAACTAGTCAAAACTTTGCTGCCAATCTATAAGATTCTATATCTGCGGACATGGATTAGTCCAGTGCACCACGGGACCTGCACACCTTGTCAGAAAAAAGATATAAGGACAATTCATTCAAAAAGTGAACCTTGAAAAATAAATACATTTCACTTCTATATGCAAATGATAACATCCCAGGGTTTCGGTTATTGATTCAATCTGGAGCATACTTTAACACTCCAATATAGAACCCCAAATCTAACAACTATCTACTAGGGACAATGGGCTCCGACATTGACAGATAATCTACTGACAGCATAAACTTTTTTCATTTGTAACCTATCTTTCCCTGATGTAAAAGCAGTGCTGAAGTTTGCAGTTTCAGAAATAATGAGATGCTGCCTGCCAATTTGAAATTGCTTTTCTAAGGCTGTTTGTATAATTTGTTTTCAAGATCTATTTATAAATATGAAGCAGGGGCAATATGGGATACATATGCGATACAATACAAACACATCAATACGTCAAATTCTAAAAACAACAGAGACTTATGATAAGAATATGCCAAGGACACACGCAAATAGATATCAGTATATTATGTGTTAGTTACGTAAATAAAGTGAAAAAGTTGTTTTACTATAATATAACCCTACACACCTCCTTTCTTTATAAATCTCTTTATCATTTTGGAATTTGCAAAGAAAAACAAAGGTTATGTTCTACAAACATGGACTTGGAATGAAATCCAATCCTATTTAATCTCACTTTTTCTTTTTTTTTGTTGGTTAAGGAAAACCTAAATTTAATTCTCCATGAAGTAGTCCAATTATTTGACAATCTTGTCCCGTGTTCCCTAACAATTATGCTTTGCTGGCCACATGTCAATGTTCAAGCTGTGCTACACACGTCACAAAGTATATGAGCAGTATCATATGCTCTTCAAAATTGTTATAAAATATTTTTAAAATTACAGATGCCTTTTTGAAGCACTGGACACCTATCCGTGAGTATCTGATAAAGATACCCTATAGATACGGAATGCATCAAATGTTTGTAACAATGTCTACCAAAGAAACTGGAAGTTTGCATACTCGCAGAAATGATGCTCTAAGAGCAAAGCACTTGTTATTTCTTATTCCTATTTTGTAATTGTGTTGTCATGGATATAATATCTACCAAATCCATTCTCATCAATGTAGGAATATGTTTCATATAAAGTAATACTTTTGATGAATTATCATATCAATACAATTAGACAACTAAGTCAAGCCTAGAACAGTCATATAATCATTTGTGAGCAAATTGTAGACTAGTTCCAACACAAAATCATCTTAACACTGATGAAAAAACATCAAATAAACCAAGGTCATAACTATGTGGCAAGAAATGGAGAGAGAGAGGAACTAATGTATCACATATACTAACCCCCTTCTGGTCCAATTATTATTGACCCACTCAATTCTTTTATAGACGAAGTAAGTGCACTAAAAACAGGGGCAGCCTCTGCTACAGCCACAAAAGATAGCTTTGAATGGGCAACCTAGAGATACAAAATAAGGTATAAGAACCACAAACAATTGGAGACAATAAAATTCGCTGCCACAGACATAGCAAGGAAACATATACATCAGACATGCAAACTACCAGTCTACCACTACACACTTACATAGTCTATACATACACGTATACATATACATATATTAAGTATACGCTTTTGCATAATTTTCATTTTTTCCATTGAAACAGAACCAACGTATTTGTCAAACCTCTTCTACAAACAAGGAGGAAGAAGTAACTTACAATAGGTATAAGGCCACCAATTTTGATGGGAGGATTCACGGTCATTTCATGTAGCCTTTGACCTATAACAGATATTAATCTTAAGAGAATTAAAATAATTAATAACTCCCATTATATTAACATTCATCCATCAAACACGCAATCTGAACGTAATCTCCAAATCCAAAAGCAAAGTCAATATTAGCAGGAGAGATCAAGCTCATGTTTCACTTCAAGTGGGAGGAAAACAAAATTTAACCAGTAACTTACACTGTTTAGCTGCAGCTAGAATGACACGTTGCAGTCTGTCCACCCGATTTTCTGAGATTGAAGGAGAACGTTCAGTCAGCAAAGGCGTCACACTACTAGCACCCAGCTCCTGGGACAAAGAGAGGAGAGAGGAAAGGAATAAAGTTTGCAACTAGAATCAAAACAAAAGAGTTATAGAGATGACATCAACAGATACATCTAAGACCTACCGTGCATTTTTCAACAAGCCAGTCAGCTCGACCACCTTTCAAAGTCCCTAAACAAAAACAGCTTAAAACATGTTATCTAAGAGTATGACAACCACTCACATGCATTAATTTTACTTATTATATCTAAAGCTCACCAAAAGCTGCAAACACATGCCATTGTGTGGTCTGAGGCAGAACTATTTTTTGATCTTCCAGTGCCACAAAATCCAGTCCAGTGCGTTCAATCCTCTGTATGCACCCTCCAATTAGACCTCCTTTCCCATTAAAGAGCTCTATCCTTGCATAGCAATATCAGAAAAATCATAAAGATATTATGCCAAACAAGTTACTAGAAATTGTTGGTTTCGAGAAGAAAACTTTCAAAAAAGATTTCACTCAAAACTTGAACTAATTCCCATTAGTTAATTTAATTCCAATTCAAGAGCAAGATTTACTGGATATGTTCATAACAAGGATAGCATATGGCAGAGGATGGGTTGTGCTTAAAGTTTCTCTGAATTGCAATATATTTAGAAATCAACCAAAGTTAGAAGGCAAACATACTCAATACAACTCAAAAGAAAGCCTTGCTCCAACTCTTTAGAGTCGACTATATGAATCCTATTTTGCCATTCTGCTCCAAGCCCTAATTTCAACTAAACCACATGCTATCATCTCTTTCCTCACCATCCCAACTCATTAAATTGGCCCTCCTGTTCTCCTATGTTACCCACAATGAGGACAACATCATTCTTCCTTGTTGGTACAATGATGTTGTCGACATCCAGCCATGCCCAGGAAGAGAGCTCAAATTTTGCATGAGTTGAGATAGTAAGGAAAGACATGGCAGCATTAGTTTAAGTAAGATTATGATCCTATAATAAAGCAGAATGTCTAATTATGATTCATTTAGCACACCCCAAACAGCCAAAATGCGAAAAACTCACTGCATATTTATCTATTTAAGAAACTCCTCCTAAGCGTGCCTAGCCTTATCTTTCACATAGGTAGCTGCAAGCCCAAAAAGCAAGAGGGTTGAGGTAGGAAGACAATAATCAAAAAAATTACAGTTGCATCACATTAACCAAGTCCAAGAATTAGGAAATAAGGACTGTTTAGTTGAATGGAGTCCATTACCTATTTTAAGCAGAAGAGTTATGTATCAACACTTCCACGGTTCAATATGGTCCCCAACTAGGATTGGACATATGTTTAGCATGTTCACAATAATTTTATTTTAATAGCTTGTATTGGATTCCCCTTCCACAAACATGTTTTGAAAGTAAAGACTTCATGCAGTATTCCACATGAAGAAGAGTACCTATCCTTGATGCTCAACCTAAGAACTTTAGTCATATGCCAAAACTCATCACCTTCTATACGAACAACACCACCCTGCTTTGTTTAAAGAAAAGAGTAAGCACAATATAGATGATCGAGCATAAACACAGAAATATAATAAAAATCCATTAAAAGTGTGACTCTGGATAAGGTATGATAGAAATTATTACAAAATATATGCCTGTGCGACTATATGTGCTTGTGTGTGTATATATACATATATATATATATATAGAGAGAGAGAGAGAGAGAGAGAGAGAGAGAGAGAGCCTTCGAGGGAGGGAGTTTTTCGGAGAAGAAGCGAGGAAGACCGCCACGGGACTGGTTGGAGTAATCCGAAGACAGTGAGAATGCGCGGAGACTCGATGCTTTCAGCCATGGACGGTTCACAAGGTCCGCAAAACGAGGTCGCAGTGATAGGGCTTTCATTGGGGCTTCGCCGCCCTGTAACCAGAGCCCCTCTGAAGTGCCGAAATGGAGTGGAGTGGAGCGCCCGCGCCGGGACCCGGGGCTCTAAGTTCCAAGAAGAGGGACCTGTAATATTTGTGATTTTCCCTTTCACCCCTAAAAAGAGTTTGTTTGTGATTTTTTAGATGGTGGTCTTCTTTTTCAAGATAAAATATAAAAATAAATACAAAAAATCTATTATCATAGGGCCTCTTAAAAATTAGATTTACCTTTTTATGATTGTCAAAGATAAGCCATGGAGAAAATTTTTCACTAATAACATTCAGACTTATGTTATGTTTAGATTTTGGATTAATTTAGAAAATAAAAAATGATATTACTTAGCATATTCGTTTTTATAAGTAATCAAACAAAATCCAACCAAAAATAAGTTTAGCCTTTTTCTATCTTTTTTTATTTTCTTTTCTTTTTTCTTGGTTAATCTAAAATCTAAACATAGTATTGTAACCTGCAAGAGAGTAATAGTTCACAATAAAAATATATAAAATTAATAAAACAAAGTACAAAGATTTTTGTTGGGCACTAACGGAACAACTTGATTCTAGTGCACTGCAACAATAAATTAACTCGATATGGAATATTTACACATACCTAAGTGGCCTTTGAGATTTGCTAGGGTGTAGCAAAACTTTAACCCCAAATATATATTACCTAAAATTTTTATCAAACTTTTAAATAGCTGTTTTAAGCCAAATAAATACAGTATCATAATCCCCAGTTGTTCCTATTTTTGTTTGAATGTAGGTCAGATGCATATAATTTTTAACAAAAAAAAAAAGCTTTTATTATGTCAATACCGAATTGCAAGTAGTCACAGACAATGGCCACTTTAAGAGTAATAGATGAGGAGCATAATTAACCTAATGGTGGTGGTGTGGTGCCCCATTAATACATGTGGTCAAAAGTGCAACTCACCCGCCCTCCGATGTACTAAAAAAATGGCCTTAGGTAGTTAAGCAATTGACTCATTTCCATTTATGGATTAAATTGTTGCTCAAATATTCATCCAATTTTATTAACTCAAGTAATTCATTTATCAAGAGACTAAAAACTACTAGGATTCCACCATTTACCACTAAATTCTCCTAATGCTATTTTTGGATATTAAATTTGTCAAGAGAGAAAAAAATATAAGAGAAATGAAATTAGTTTCTCCCTTCATTTTCTTTATCTACCTTTTTCTTTTCGTTTTTCTTTTTCCTTTTTTTTTAAATTCAAGATCTAAACAAACTGTAAAAATAATTCATAAATTTTCTAGGAAGATGATGATTATATTTTTGACCGGCTTTGTTGAGTAGATGAGCAGACCACCTTCTAAGATTAGATTGCCAATTCTTACCAACATATTAAGAAGAAATTTTTCTTTAACTATGGATAGATACCTCAAACAACATTTTGCATGCATTGGTCAACACATGAATACTAGTTTCAGGTGGCCAAGTTTTGGTCAACACATGGTCAAAATTTTTAAAATTGATTGATAATTTTGCCACATCATTAAATTTAATCAAATATAATCAGCAATCACGATTTCACTTAAAAGCGTGAGCACAGCAAAATCATAAACGTTTATTAATTTTCAACGTGTGGCCGCAATCTTTTCAATTGGACCTCTCCATTTCCTAAGGATTCAAATCTCATTATGTACCGTTCTCTTGTAGAACTGGGAAGTAATTTTTAAGATTTTAACCATTGGTTGACAAAAACTTGCCACCAAAAACAATTGACTAGTTCTCAGGCCATAAATCAATCATATGCATATATATATATATATATATGTACACGTAATCCCACATTGAGCATTTGCAAGAAAGAAGACCTGTTACATTGATCAGTCAACTAGCTACCAAAACTTAACAACTTAGAATCATCAACCTCATTAAGTTACATTCATTTTATAATTCTTTTTTATTCATATATTAATTTTATATTTATATTTTTTTATTTATACACAATTAAAGAGGAACAAATAGTGATAATACTTAACAAAGTATGAAAGTATATATTACTCCACTTAGATGAGTGGAGAATAAAGTTTCTTCACTTAATAAGTGAGATGATTATCTTCATCTAAATAATAATAAAAGTTAGTCTATTAAATTAGTGGAGAATAAAAAATTAGTAAAGTACTAAACCTATTTTTTTTACTTTATTCTATAAATAGTATATGTAAGTGAGAGGGTTTAAATATAAGTAACATTAAGAATAATGAAGAGAGAAGAGTAAATGTTACGAAGTTACTCTTGAAGATCAAGTACTAATATTTAGAGGAAGAATTTCAAGCATTAAATACTTAAGGTGAGTAATGGTGTATTTAGAGTAAAACGTACATATTTCCAACGCAAATGTTCTTTTTCTACAAGTTATATTTGAACAATATGTTTTTTAAACAAATGATAATATGTCTATGTTACTCTTCAAAACTAGTTATTATATTTTGATGCCAAGTCTTATATTAGTCTATCAAAAAAATTCATAGATTAAGTTTTGTATATAATGAATAAAATTTGAAAGTTATATGTGTCATACTCAGAAGTCATATATCGAGAGAACTTAAAATAAGCCGAAAAGCTTGATATGATTAGGAAGACGTTTCTCACAACTTCTTGTCGTTCTGTTATGCATCACTAGTGCATATATTTTGTTACGAATTCTCCGTTTAGTCGAGATTATGAGTACATTATGAATTGTATATATAATATTGATATTTAGATGCTTTTACAAGAGTATAAAACTAAATTAGCATCTTTTGAAAGGTATGTTTATGTATAGTATATGAATATCTCTTTTACTTGTTTCAAGATTTTATGCAAATGGTATTTATGTCATATATAAATCAAGTTTATAGTATATTTTGATACTTCAATTATTCTATTATTTACTGAGCTTGTACCTCATGTTTTTTTTTTAACATTTTTATGTAACCAAGATTGAGAGCTTAAGTTTGAAAAGTTGTTGGCTAAGCTACCTATGTGTGAATATCATGACGACTCGAGTTATATTTTGATTTGTAATAAATTTGAATTAGTAGATTTTTTTAAATTTGTGTCAAGACTATACTTGTGTAATGAAATTATGTTACGATGGTGATATAGGTATTTGCTTTATGTTTTCAAATAAATAAAAGAGTAAATCATGCTTTCGCATTATATTAAATGTATGTGATCAATCTTTTGGTTTAGTTCGACTTTAGGTAGCTAAGCTACTAGCTAATTATGATTCTTAATCTGCACAAAGTGAGTTTAGAATCGTGACAAAAACCTTTCCATTCTTCGTTTTATTTGGAGAATTGGTATTTCAAAAAAAAGCTATTGCTGAGGTTGGTTTCAGTTTCCGTATTTTTGGAAATAGAAACAATAAAAATTACAATGACACAATTAATGATGTAGTGTTGTTTCTGGTTCGATATGAATTTGATTTTTTTAGAATCGTTTCCCCTTTTTTCCCTCTATTTTGAAGGGCAAAAACAAATTTTGAAATGAAACCAAATGCTCTATTTGATGTTGTTTTCCAAACAGCCTCTTGTTGAGTAGCTAATACATGCATGGATAAAATTTGTCATGTAAGAATGACGTTCGTGATGAACTAAGATATTGTATATACATATATATAATATATCGATGTCGAAAAAAGAAGGAACACTACACAAGGACATTCATTATTCAAGTCAATGATAAGATAAACAGCCATCAATATCCCAGCCATGGGATTCTCACCCCAAATGTTGTCTTCCGCACTGCATGTAGTGGAGGCTAGGCTAGGCTAAAGGGCAAAACGTGTTGGAGGGACTATAATTTGGTTTCATAGTGATCAAGATAATATAAAGAGTAGAACATCTGCATGCAATATGTGGAGCCCTCAAATCCACTGCTCTTGATGCCAACATGTACACATACATACACATATATATAGAGAGAGATAGGGGGAGAGAATGTTTTATTCATGGCAGAAGGGTCCCAATCCTATCAGGATAGGTTACGTGCCATCCCCGTTTATTGCTTCAACACTTCATATATGAATATGCAGACCCACATAATATATATATATATATATATATATATGTGTTGGTCTTCTTTTTCAAGATAAAATATAAAAATAAATACAAAAAATCCATTATCATAGGGCCTCTTAAAAATTAGATTTACCTTTTTATGATTGTTAAAGATAAGCCGTGGAGAAAATTTTTCACTAATAACATTCAGACTTATGTCATGTTTAGATCTTGGATTAATCTAGAAAATAAAAAATGATATTACTTAGCATATTCGTTTTTATAAGTAATCAAACAAAATCCAACCAAAAATAAGTTTAGCCTTTTTCTATCTTTTTTTATTTTCTTTTTTTTTTCTTGATTAATCTAAAATCTAAACATAGTATTGTAATTAACCTGCAAGAGAGTAGTAGTTCACAATAAAAATATATAAAATTAATAAAACAAAGTACAAAGATTTTTGTTGGGCTCTAACTGAACAACTTGATTCTAGTGCACACTACAACAATAAAATTAACTCGATATGGAATATGTACAAATACCTAAGTGACCTTTTGAAATTTGCTAGGTTGTAGCAAAACTTTAACCCCAAAAATATATTACCCAAAAATTTTATCAAACTTTTAAATAGCTCGTTTAAGCCAAATAAATACAGTATCATAACCCCAGTTGTTCCTATTTTTGTTTGAATGTTGGTCATATGCATATAATTTTTAACCAAAAAAAAAAGAAGCTTTTATTATGTCAATACCGGATTGCAAGTAGTCATAGACAATGGCCACTTTAAGAGTAATAGATGTGGAGCATAATTAACCTAATGGCAGTGGCGTGATGCCCCATTAATACATGTGGTCAAAAATGCAACTCACCCTCCCTTTGATGTACCAAAAAAATGGCCTTAGGTAGTTAAGCAATTGACTCATTTCCATTTATGGATTAAATTGTTGCTCAAATATTCATCCAATTTTATTAACTCAAGTAATTCATTTATCAAGAGACTAAAAACTGCTAGGATTCCACCATTTACCACTAAATTCTCCTAATGCTATTTTTTGATATTAAATTTGTCAAGAGAGAGAAAAATATAAGAGAAATGAAATTAGTTTCTCCCTTCATTTTCTTTATCTATCTTTCTCTTTTCGTTTTTCTTTTTCTTTTCTTTTTAAATTCAAGATCCAAACAAACTGTAAAAATAATTCATAAATTTTCTATGAAGATGATGATTATATTTTTGACCCGCTTTGTTGAGTAGATGAACAGACCCCCTTCTAAGATTAGATTGCCAATTCTTACTAACACATTAAGAAGAAATTTTTCTTTAACTATGGATAGATACATCAAATAACATTTTGCATGCATTAGTCAACACATGAATACTAGTTTCAGGTGGCCAAGTTTTGGTCAACACATGGTCAAAATTTTTAAAATTGTTTGAAAATTTTGCCACATCATTAAATTTAATCAAATATAATCAGCAATCACGATTTCACTTAATAGCGTGAGCACAGCAAAATCATAAACGCATATCAATTTTCAACGTGTGGCCGCGATCTTTTCAATTGGGCCTCTCCATTTCCTAAGGATTCAAATCTGAATCACCTTATGTACCGTATTCTTCTAGAACTGGGAAGTAATTTTTAAGATTTTAACGATTGGTTGAAAAAAACTTGCCACCAAAAACAATTGACTCGTGCTCAGGGCATAAATCAATCATATGCGCGCGCGCACACATATATATATATATATATATATGTATGAACACGTAATCCCACATTGAGCATTTGCAAGAAAGAAGACCTGTTATATTGATCAGTCAACTCGCATCCAAAACTGTAACACCTTATAATCCTCACGCTTATTAAGTTAATCTCATTTTATAATTTTTTTTATGCATATCTTGATTTTATATTTATACTTTTTTATTTATACACAATTAAAGAGAAACAAATGGTGATATTACTTAGCAACGTAATTATAAAAGTATTACTCCACTTAGATAAGTGGAGAATAAAGTTTTTCTACCTAATAAGTGGAACGATTATCTTCATCTAAATGATAATGAAAATTAGCCTACTAAATTAGTAGAGAATAAAGAATTAGTAAAGTACTAAACCTACTTCCTTTATTTCATCATATAAATAGTATATGTAAATGAGATGGTTTGAATATAGATAAGCTTAAGCATAGTAAAGAGAGAAGAGTGAAGGTTAAAAAGTTGCTATTAAAGATCAAGTTTTAATCTTTAGAGGAGAAATTTCAAGCATTAAGTACTTGAGGTGAGTAATGATATATTTTAAGTAAAACGTACATATTTTCAACGCAAATGTTCTTTTTCTACAAGTTATATTTAAACAATATGTTTTTGAAACGAATGATAATATGTCTATGTTACTCTTTAAAAATAATTATTATACTAGGTGTCAACCGGTACAATGCACGAAAAATAACGCTTTAAAATTTACAATAAAAATGTTATAAGTGACTAATTCATAAAAATTAATATATTTTAAATCATGTATCACAGTTGACGTCCATCCATCAAACAAATAATGTCAATTAATAGATCATATTTTGTGGTATATATAACTTTTGAGCTCTATGGGGTTAAGTGGTTGAACTTTAATAATTTTTCCAAAGAATTTATGTAGTTGAATATTAGTGAATTGTTCTATGGATAAAAACCAAGTATATCTTATTAATTATGAAGTAGTTTAATAAAATTCAAAAAATCTTATCCATGATATCATCTATTATTTTAAATAAAAATTAAAAGAGATTTTAAGTATGCAATGAAAAATTATTTGGTAGGTCTCGATCCACTATTATTTTTAAATAAATTAAATGCAATAGACAACTTAATCAGAAACTTAATGGTTTCTTTTTAAAATATAAAACTTAATCAGATTAGTATTAATAAATACAATACTCAAGTAGAAAACTCGTACTGTCATACATATAAATACGTATAATCCCAAAAGGAACTCATACATATTTATACCTATAAAATAATTAATACGGATATTCATTTTATATAATTCTTTTTAAAATAGAATATGTGTAATAAATAGAAAACTTAATGGGATAAACATCTCCATTTATCTCTGTGACATGTTATTTTAAAAATATAAGAGCATACAAAGTGCCACCTAAAAAAGAAACAAAAATATTTTTGGCACTTGTAGAAGAGGTAAAATCCTATCATATCTCTAAAAAGGTTAACATTTATAGAATCTTATCATATCACTCTAGTCTTTGGTAGCTTTTATCATAATGGAAATCCCATTGTGTTTGCAAACTTATCTTTGATAGCTTCATGTGTTTGCAAGCTTATATTTCGATTTCTTTGGTGGATTATTTTGGCACTTGTAGAAGAGGTAAGGTTAACATTTATAGAATCTTATCATATCAAGCTAGTCTTTTGTAGCTTTTATCATAATGGAAATCCCATTGTGTTTGCAAACTTATCTTTGGTAGCTTTCATGTGTTTGCAAGCTTATAGTGGATTCACATGATCAAGGGGTAGTAATAAAGAGTCCTTTAATTTTAGTTAGCTTTCAATGATAGTTTAATATATTTGGATTAATACATATTATATAAAATTAAGTGATCTTTATCTCTGAATGATAGTATAATATCTTTGAATTTTATAATATATTTAATAGTTATCTAATTAATTGTCAACAAATTTAATAGTTATCTAGCAAATTGTCCCTATGACGTGACATTTTAAAAATATAAGCGTATTTAGAGTGCCACGTAGGAGTAAGGTAAATTATAAGGGCAAACACAACTTTTATATATATATATGATTTTGATACCAAGTATTGTATTATTCTATCAAGAAAATTCATGGATTAAATTTTTTATATAATGAGCAAGATTTGAAAGTGATATATGTCATACTCAGAGATCCTATATCGAGGGAATTTAAAATAAGCCGAAAGCTTGATATGATTAGGAAGACGTTTCTCACGACTTCTTGTTGTTCTGTTACGCATCACTAGTGCATATGTTTTGTAATGGATTCTCCGTTTAGCCGAGATCATGAGTACATTATGAATTATATATATAATGTTAAAATTTAGATGCTTTTACTAGTATAAAACTAAATTAGCATATTTTAAAAGGTATGTTTATGTTTAGTATATGGATATCTCTTTTACTTGTTTCAAGATTTTATGCAAATGGTATTTATGTCATATGTAAATTAAGTCCAAGGTATATTTTAATAATTCAATCATTCTATTATTTACTGGGTTTATAGCTCATATTTTTTTAAATATTTTCACGTAACCAAGATTAAGAACTTAAATTTGAAAAGTTGTTGGATAAGCTACCTCTGTATGAATGTCATAAAGATTCGAGTTATATTTTAATTTGTAATAAATTTAAATTAGTAGATTTTTCTAAATTTGTGTCAAGACTATACTTGTATAATAAAATTATTTGACAATAGTGATATAAGTATTTGTTTTATGTTTACTAATAAATAAAAGAGTAAATCATGCTTCCGCATTATATCAAATGCATGTAATTAATTTTTTGGTTTAGTTTGACTTTGGGTAATTAAGTTACTAGCCGATTATGATTCTTAATCTGCACAAAGTAAGTTTGGAATCGTGACAAAAACCTTCCCATTCTTCATTTTATTTTGAGAAGTGGTATTTCAAAAAAAAGCTATTGCTGAGGTTGGTTTTCAGTTTCCGTATTTTCGGAAATAGAAACAATAAAAATTACAATGACACAATTAATGATGCAGTGTTGTTTCTGGTTCGACATGAATTTGATTTTTTTAGAATCGTTTTCCCTCTTTTTTCCTCTATTTTGAAGGGCAAAAACAATTTTTGAAATGATACCAAATGCTCTATTTGGTGTTGTTCCCCAAACAGCCTCTTGTTGAGCAGCTAATATACGCATGGATAAAATTTATCATGTAACTATGACGTTCGTGATGAACTAAGATAATATATATATATATATATATAAAATATATGGATGTCGAAAAAAGGAGGAACACTACACAAGGACATTCATTATTCAAGTCAATGATAAGATAGACAGCCATCAATATCCCAGGCATGGGATTGTCACCCCAAATGTTTGAGTGTATTCCGCACTGCATGTAGTGGAGGCTAGGCTAGAGAGCAAAACATATTGGAGGGACTATAATGTGGCTTCATAGTGATCAAGATCAGATAAAGAGTAGTAAATCTGCTTGCAATATGTGGAGCCCTCTAATCCACTGCTCTTGATGCCAACATGTATACATACATACACACATATATAGAGAGAGAGAGAGAGACAGAGGGGGGAGAGGGTGTTTTATTCATGGCAGAGGGGTCCCAATCCTATCAGGATAGGTTACGTATCATCCCCCTTTATTGCTTCAACACTTCATATATAAATAAGCAGACCCACATAATATATATATATATACTTGCACATTACAACTGGAGCCCAAGCTCTTCAATAATGAAAGCAGTCTTGTTTTTTTTATTTTTTTATTTTTTTGTTTTGTGAAGAAGGGCTCGATGTGGACAACGTAATTACGGAAGAGAACTTGAAAAACGAGTCTAAACGAGGATAAGGATTAAAACCCCAAACGAGAGAGAGAGAGAGAGAGGTGCATGGGATGAAAATCAAGTTAGACAAAATAAGATAAGGATTAAAACCCCAAACATACTATTAATTGTACAATCTTCTATGTCAAATCCTCAAGGTCTAGAAGAGTAGCCGAAGAATACATCTCAATTAACGACACGCGTCTTAAGGGATTAGTCTCGCTTATAGGTGGAGACCACCTCGTCACCTATCTATAAATAGAAGAACTTTCTATGTCAATATTGTCAATAAACACTAATTTCCATGTCATCTAGAATCATGAAGGTTTCAGAAGTTCTTCTTAAGTTACAAATTTTGCAATAAACATTTTGACTAAGCCAACATACACCTGAATATTTCCAGAGTACTCCAGACCTTGTAGTGCAGGGGTCTCGTGCACCGAATTATTATTTTTATTATAATTAAAAAGATGACAAGCGGCTATATGGAATTAATTGTATTAGCATTAAGTACAAGACTTATTAGAAGTTTTTTTTGTTTATTTATTGAAGAGAAGGTTTTCATCTTCACAAAGTAATGCATAGAAAACATTGGGGAACAGATTAATCAGACCATATATATCTTTGATACCTAATTTTATTATAGAGAACCTGGTCAAGTAATGTAAGATAATGGTTTGAAATTTCAATCACAGGTGGTGGGATATGGCAATTATTAATTGCAAATAAAACAAGAAAATTAAAAAATATTGGTTCTTCACTTGTTTCATTTCCTCAACAACTACTTGTACTATCTTCATACTGGGAAACAAAAAATTGTGGAAAGTGAAAACATGTAAGCCATCTCTGCAACGTTCAATAGTATCTCGATACAAATCACTACACAAGTGTTTATATGCAGAAAATCGTCGTAAGGGAAGGATGAAGAAAGTAAAGAAGAATGATAATATTCAATCCAAGAATGAGGCCCTGAACTTGAAAATCTAAGCCAACAAAAAGACCAGAACATACAGTAAGCTACTGGCTTATGACTATATGAAGGATTGAATACATGAATCAAATATATATAACTATAACTATCTAAGGCATGAAAACGGATAATTTTCATGGCTGCTTCTGCTTCTGGGTGTATATATAGTCAACGTGGGCTGCTAGTGTTCTTCTCATCAAGCACTCTTCTTCTCCAACTCCTTCACAACTCTCCTCCACCTCAACTCCAACATCCTTTTGGGGGAAAAAAATAATGATAAACAAATGATCAATGTATAAGAAAACCCAGAAATATTTTGTTATAAAAAAACGATAAACATGTTTAAGTTCAGGAAATTAACGTACCCCATGTTGGGTTTTCATCGGAGTAACGTCGTGAAATGCAGGCTCCGGCCGGGCAGAGCATGTTAGCGTGAAGAAGAAGAATAGGAAGAGGGCTATCATGCAAAAGGTGCTGGCCTTTGACATCTTCTCTGATCTCATGATCAAATGTTCACAAATGCTAGAGACACTGGGAATGTATTTATAGACCCCATTACAATGTAAGGGGTCAGGTATGGGATTATAATATTGTTTTGTCGTTTGCAAAAATAACAAATGCTAGAAAACATTGGACGGCTCTAAATTGGGTACTCTTCTTCTTGGGGCCATTAAACTTCTAGAAGTGGCTTTGTAGTCTTAAAAAAGTTTTCACACTCACCTCCCGAATATCATCAATAATATTATACATAATCTCATTTCAAGGTCAACAGTTAGTTATTCCATGCAGAGATTCAGCTCTCATCTATGCTCAAATCAGAGTGGTTTTAAAACTTATTTTTCAGTAATTATGAATTTATTTATCCAACCCAAGTTGTTCCAGAAATTTAGACTTAAAATTCTATTTTGAAACACTACTTTCAAGACAAGTTTTAAATCACAAAAGTCGTATTTTTAACTTTCAGAGCAACTTGAGTTTTGTAAATTAATTTTGAAAACTTAAATTTAAGAAATAAGTTTTAAAACAACCTGGTCAATTAATTGTTGAGTTTATTGCATGAACCATTGCTAGTCAATCAATCACAAGACGCAAAGGGATTTGGTGGTTCTAGATTATGTTTAATCCA
The DNA here is from genome assembly GCA_033060915.1 of Euryodendron excelsum. Taxonomy (NCBI): domain Eukaryota; kingdom Viridiplantae; phylum Streptophyta; class Magnoliopsida; order Ericales; family Pentaphylacaceae; genus Euryodendron; species Euryodendron excelsum. The sequence continues at coordinate 6,915,583 of CM065377.1, forward strand.
TGTAGGTTTTCGCGCGGTCAACCTTGTTTTTCCATATGGTGCCGTGGATAATTAAACACATGCCCGTGTTAATCTCTAACGCTAGTTAATTTTTCCACCACCTAATTTCAAGAAAATATTATCCTATGACCACGATTACATTATGTTCTATAAGATGAGTTATCCCAAATCCATGGCCATGAAGGAAATGAAATCGCCATAAAACTCAACTTGACATACAAGAACAAAATTAATAAAAACGCAGCTTTTTCAACATCTTAATAAACACCCCCAAGATGCTTTTTTTTTTAAGTCACTTTTTTTGTTATATTTTTTTAAGAAGCTTATTTCACCTAAAAAAAAAACTATTCCCAAACGAGATTAATAGTTGTAGAAGACAAAAAAGAAGCATAAATGGTGAATTCCTATCATCAACATAATAATTCTGTGCCATGCTTATAGGTGACCACGGGAGGCATGATAATGGGATAGGCTCATGAAAGTCGAAAGAGGGTTGTGTGTAATGAATGATTCATCTTCTTTCTTTGGAGCAATGAAAAGTATTAGAGAGTTGACCCTTTTGTGCTCATTCAAGTGTTGGATGGGGCTGGGGTGGGCTTGAAAGTGGGTGGGTTTGAAAGAGAAATGTAAGAATTTGGGTAAGCCATCCACGACCATGAGTGCCATTTGACAAATCTAAAGGTGGAAAGAAGCTTCTCTGGTCAACATATTATGTTTCAACTTCACGACCAAGTAAAGATATATTTATATAACCCCATATTTATACAAACATATACAGTTATAGCTTCCTACACATCTTTAAATCTTCAAGAAGCAGCTTCTTCTCCAATTGAGGACAACTGTGATGTGCCCATTAATATTGTCATCCTCGGAAATGCAGTTGAGGGTTTGTTGTTGGACACTAAATCCACATGAGTTTCATGGGAAGAGGTAAGGAGAATAAAGAACCCTGGGACTACAAATTGCTCGAAGGATAATTTTATAATTTGGTCTTCAATCCTGAATCTCAAAATTGTTTTATTCCATCCTTTCCAAATTGCTTATCTCGACCCCTTTTCACAACCAAATATGAAATATGGCCGTACTCAAGATTACTATTCCAATCCTAAAAAACCACAAGCTCAAGTATCAATTTAGTGCTTAAAAGTGCAATCAGTGTGGATTAAAAAAAACCTCCACAACTGTTTTAATCGTATTCATAGTCCACCCATCTCAAACGAAGATGATTCCACCATTGTGAGATATGAATCAACAGCGAAAGATTGTAGATTTAGCAATCCACTTTGTATAAACAAGAAATTGGTAAGTGCCCCACTTTCTTCAAAACTGTAACCATTCAGTTCCACATATATTATGGATGATTGATTGCTTATTAACATTTGGATCATTTTAGCAAAATGAATTTTGTCTATACTGGCCAGTGGTTAGCTATCCCTAATGTTAAGTATGAGATTTTCAGTTCGACCATCCTCACACTTTCTTGTAGCCAATCATATCATAAATAGTAGTCTTACACGAGCTCGAGAAAGTAATTAGTCGAAGGCCTGAAGACTTTTTTTTTTTTTTTATTTTGTCTAAAGAAACAAACATAAGAAATAATGCACCTCCTAGAGTAGTGACCGTCCTAAACATGCTACCAATGTGGTTGATATTAAACAAGCCCCTAATTATTATCATGCCAAGTGCCAAATAATGGTACATCATGCTGATGATCAACTTGATGAGCATTATGTTTTAATTAAAGTCTACGTAAATGGAAGTATATGAAGAAGTCAAAAGAATTATTGTTCTTTTCACATTGCTTCCTAGAGCAATATACATGTAAAATGCCGTTTCTTTTCTTTTGTTTAATTTGATAGCTTCAACAAGCCCAGTTGAAAATGTTCCCATGCCTGTTTATTCCCAATGTCTTCACTTTATTCATAAGCCAATCTTTCATCTTAGTCGACTCAACAGCCATCTATCATAAAACCATTTAGAGAGGGACCTTCACGCCTGATCACAAATTTCTTAATCATAATTGCTGACCCCTAAATGGCGAAACATCCTTTTATCCCAGACATTCTTATGCTCTCTCTCTCTCTCTAATATGGGAGCAGAGAAGATAAAGTTAGACAACATGCAGTGTCATAATATCAGTTCTCTCCCTAACTATTTCTCTTCCCGTTTGCTCCATCAAATCTCCCCACTTGCGTATCCACTTCACCAATATTTCAATTTTTGATCAAAAACTTCTGTATAGTTTTAACCATGCAGGTGGTCATTTTTGGTAGTCATGTTGGACATGTATCAGACATGCTCTCTTCGGTGTCCTAATTATTTTTAACTTTTTTCTTGGCGAACACACTCCGGACATGCATGTTCATTTTTTGGACATCTCTAAGACATGATTAAATTGTTTCTTGATTTGCAAGCTATGAATCTAATTTACAGGGGATGGAGCGAGGGGCAAAAAGTTTCATCCGAACATCTAACGACCAGCAAAGGGCAAGAAAAAGAAGAAGAAAATGAGGAGAAAAGAGCAACGCCCAACATCGACACAACAACAATTCTGGGCAGCCGCAATGGTGCAGAAAAAGGAGAACAAAGCCAAAAAACCTACCAATTTGTTGCCGATCTGCTGGTTCGAGTTCAACTTCTCTTTTTTTTTCTTTTTTTTTTCCCGTCTTTTTCTCCTATTTGAAAAGATAGGCTGACTTCTTTTTCTTTTTGTCCTTTGCTCTCATTTTCTTCTATGAGAGTCATGACTTTTTTTTCTTTTATCTTTTAATATTGTTACTTTATTTTAAAGCTCTTCTTTTTCTTTTTTTGAAATCTGTACATCTTTGTAATGACTCTTCTTTTATATCTAGAAAAACAAGGATACTTAGATTGTTCTATTATATGTTGTTGTAGATCTCTTGGCCCAAGTAGATTACCATCAATTTAGGGTTAATGGGCTACTAACTGTAAACTCAAATGACTTAATGGGCTACTACTCGTAATCATTTACATATAATTAGATATAAAACTAATAAAAATAATATATAAAAAATATATTTTTGATATATAAAATATAAAAGTATAAATAATTTTACCGCTTCTCAACCATATCGTATCTTTTATTTTTTAAAAATTGTCATAACAGCATGCCATTCGTGCTTCTTAGCATTCAACCGAGACCAAAAGGAGAGACAGAACATTTATCTATCCACAATATGAAGGTACAGGGCCTTGAGACCCTAACCATCCGCTGCAATCGTATGAACTTTAAATAACATTGTAAAAATAAAAAATTTAAAAAAAAACTGCAAAGAAATAAGTCATTGCAAAAAACAAAAGACCTATTATATTGCAACCTCATATTTTTATGGGTGAACTCTCTAATCTCTCTCATAAAGATCAACCTAGGGAGAACAAGATTAACATAGATTATATAAACAATACTACATCCTCAATCCTCAGTAGTTTTTTTTTTTTTTTTGATAAGTAAAGATGTATAAAAAGAAACCGCCATAGAGTGGGCGAACTCTATACAAGAAAAGGAAGAGATGCCTATCTACTTACAGACGTATACAAACCCTCCAAAAAATCTAACAAAAAGGAAGAGCCAATAGGAGAACTCTGACCCAACCAACAAAATAGGGAAATGAGAATAGTTTCCTTTAAATTGAAAATAGGACTTTCTACACCTTCAAAACCTCTACAATTCCTCTCCCTCATGCACCACAATATACAGAGGCGAGCTGCTAACTAAGTTTGTTTTGCCATCATCCTTGGGCAACTATGACTCCAACAAGCCAAAAGGTACTTCAGAGAAGTAGGCATTACCCAAGTAATGCCAAAAAGACCAAACATCATTGTCATGCCCTGTAACTCGGCCTATGAAGATTTAAGATACATGACCGGCTAGTAGCAAGGCTAGCTAAGACCGCATTACATAAACTGATTAAACACATGTGCATAATCATTTAAAATAATACATAATTGCAGAAGTAGAATTTTTATAGTTTAAAACATCACTTGTGTCATACATGACAGAACTATGTCTAATCTAAAACATAAACGTACATATAGGCCTATTCGAAGCCGCCACAATTATATCATTTATAATATTACAAAATATTAGGATCCAGCCCAAATACACAAAACATAACATAAGCCCATAGGCCGTAACTCAAAATTCACATATGGCCTCCTTCTAGAGTTTTCCCGGTTAGATATCTAAAAACATTTGAGAAAACATAAGCTAATACTTAGTGAATAACAATGATGCACGAGAATCATATATATATATAAAAGTTGTGTTTGCCCTTATATTTTGTCTCTCTCTCCTACGTGGCGCTCTAAATGTTTAAATACTTTTAAAATGCCACGTCACAAGGATAATTTATTAGATAACTATTAAATTTATTATTTTATTAAACTTATTGTATTAGTTTTGTAAGATATATATATATATATATATATAAGATAAGATAAGATTAGTTTTGTCATATAAATAAGATATATATATAATATCAGATTATCAAAACTCTTTCTGAACTTAATATTATAATTAAATAAAATATATATATATATATATATATATATATATATCAATATCTATTTATATTTTAGAAATACAATACGATGTATTAGTTTTATAAGATATATATATATAAGATTAGTTTTGTAAGATAGATAATATATATCATGTCAGGACTTTTTCTGAACTTAATATCTAAAAATGTTATTATAATTAAATAAAATACCATATATGTCAATATCTATTTATATTTTAAAGATACGATATAATTGTATAATTAATTATTGTGAATTTTAAATTAACTATTTATGATTTGAACAATTCTTACTCTCGTGCATTGTACGGGTTAACACCTAGTAATACCATAAACTAGCATTTACATCTAGTGTACCGATATAGATAAACATTTATGCATATAGAGCATGAACTTGAAAACATGAAAGCATTGGTTTGAAATCATAGATAGCATGAGCATCCTATTGAAACATTTTATCGTTTTAACACATGACATCATAAAAGAGATGCGACATATATAACTTGTCATAAGCATTTAAACATATATTGGTTCTTATTCTAAAACACAAGTGTGCTACAACTCGACATCAGAGGTAAGCTCCAGAGGTAATCTTAAAGGTCACACATAGGGCTTTTTAGGCCATGGGACGTCTCCTGAATATGGCGATAGTTTATTTCACGTCCCCTACCATAGGACAATCGTTGCTAGTTTAAGGTCTTGTCACGAAAAATCTTAAATTGACGCCATACATTAGAAAAGTCTTGCATTTCTTTCATTTAAGCATTCTAGTTCATGGGTTTCAATTCACAACATAAATATAACTTACATGCCTTTAAAAGTATGACATTTATAATTGAACATAAATATTGATGCATTAAAAACATATGAAAAACATTGCATGATATGGAGTTAGAATTTAAAACATTTGAAAAATAATAGGATTTTACTCATGGCATATCATTACTCACCTCTAATTTGGAGCATGGAGCTGAATAAAAATACTCCTACATGTGGAACACATAAAATGATCAACCACATTGACTCCATGCTATAACTCAAAGAAAAGATAAGTAAACTCAAAGAGGAGGAGTATTGAAGTGTTAAAATCAAAGGGTAAAAGGATTGGAATAATTGGTGAGAAGTGCAAACACTTTTGACAAAATGGGTTGACTCATGGGGTAAAGCGGTAGACTCTTTTCTAAGAAAAATGAAGCTTTGAACTTTCTGAACAAAAGAGTCGACTTCTAAGGCAAAGGGGTTAACTCTCGAGACAAAAAGGTCAACTCTTAAGCTGAAGAAGTGAATCTGAAAATTCTTTGAACAAAAGAGTCGACTCCTGAGATAAAAGGGTTGACTTCTTTTTTTAAAACAATAAAAACCCAGATTTCAACCCAAATTCCCAAATCTCACTTAAATTAAAACCAAACTTCATCAAACATTTTTCAAACTCCTCAAATGCTCCTAGAGTCCAAAAATTGACCCAAGAAGACCACAATAACTTAAAATGAAACAAAATAAACAAGCCAATCAAAAGGATCTAAGGTTTAAAATCTCAAACTCAACATGTACAAATTTAGAAGTTTTATAAACCCTCACCTCAAACTCTTAACATAAGCTTATAAGGTTTCAAAATCTAACCAAATGAGACTAAAGGAATAGCCAAGCAATGCCCAAACATCACAACTCGCATAGATACACATATATACACATGTAAGTTAGGATTCGTACCTTTCTTCAAGTTTGTTCAAGTTCATCAATGGCTTCTCTTGACTTGGGTTAAGACTTTACAAGATTCTTCTTCCTTCAATTTTCTCCTTTCTTATTCTTCTTTCTTTTTCCTCTTCTCTTCTTCTTCTTTTTCTTCTTCTTCTTCTTTTTCTCAGCGAGTGTGTGTGTGCGCGCGCATTAGTGTAGGTGTGTAGTTAAAAGATACACATGGGAATTAATCTCATATGTCTCATACTATGAGCATATATTATAACATGCATTACCATTGATCATCTTGACCCAATGGCACATTAAAATAATACAAAATTTAAAAAAATTCACAGTAATTCAGATAATAGAAGTTCAGGATATTACAATCATACTCCAAATATCTCTAGCAACTCCAAACTCCAAATATCTCTAGCAACTCCAAATATCTCTAGCAACTGGGCAATACAAGAAAAGATGACTAACGAACTCGCCTTCGCACTTGCACATGTAACACCAAACTAACACTATCTTCCTCCTCCTTCTTAGCTTATTAGAGGTGAGAATAGCTTCAAAAGACGCCGACCAAACAAAAAATGCCACCTTAGGAGGAGCTTTTGTTTTTCAAACCCTTTTCCCATGGAAAAGCCTCTCCTTGACCACAAAGGCATCTATAAAAGGAACAAACAAACAAGGTACCTCTTTTGGAGGCTTTCAAAACCAACCTATCTTCTCCTTCCAACCCTATAGGTGTCGTTTGAAGATAGCTAAGGAATGAAGACATTGTTTCTAATTCCCAATCCTGTAAGTTTGTCCTAAAAATAAGGGCCCAAGCAAATGCCCTTGAAGGAGAGAGAGAAAAATAGTCGCACACCAAAGCCTCCTTGTCTGAGGCCATCTCAAAAAGTATTGAAATTCATCCCTTAACGGCTTGTGCCCACACCAACTATCAAGCCAGAAACGCACCCTGCTACCATCCCCAATTTTGTATGCTACTAGATTATAAAATCCTCCCACCTTTTCATGATCCCTTTCCAGAAACCCATTCTAAAGGAAGATGAGATCGCCCATGTGGTCCAACCATCCCTCTCAATCCCATATTTACAGGCTATGACTCTCTTTCAAAGGCCCTAGCTACCTATCACAAACTTCCACAACCATTTTCCAAGTAGAGCTCTATTGAATAGGCCAACCTTCCTAATGCCCACTCATCTATCCAAAGGCAAACACGCTAAATCCTAATTTACCAGATGATATTTAATTTCTTCCCCAAGGCCCTGTATAAAAAGTCTCTTTGAAGCTTCTTAAGCCTTTTTACTACCAAACAAGGCATAATAAACCGGAACATTGCGTACGTGGGAAGACTTGAGAGAGTACTGAAGCAAAGATTTAAAAGAGTGGCCTATAAAATAAATTAGAGATGACAATCCAAGAAACCTATTCAAAGTAACTGCACATTGAAAGACTTCCACAGTCCCACACCTACTTCACTCAAATAAACAAAGTTAACCTAAGATATTCAAACCTTAGATCCATTTGATTTACTTATTGGTTTAGCTTGATTTTAAGATATTGTAGTCTTCTTATGTCAATCTTTGAACCATAGAAGCATTGGAAGAGTTTGGTAAAGTTTGAATTTGAAAATCTAAGGCTTGGAGAAACTTTTGCACTTTTGCCTATCGTTCCAACGGTCAGGAGGTCATTCCAACAGTCAGAAACTTGTACTTTTCACTTTTGCCTATCGTTCTAACAGTGGATTGGCCATTCTAACAGCCTGATGCTTGAAAGTTCCGACACAGTTTAGTAAAACGAGTATTACTTGCTCTAAAAAACTCGGATTGATGTACCTTTTGAAACATTAGAAAGTAGACTCATAGACCTTTGTACTTATACAAAATTTGTACTCTAATTCCTTACATATTGGGAGATATGAAATTTTAAATTTGACCTAAAATTTCTGTCAGCAACATTATTCTTCAGAATTTTAGTCCATTTTTCATGGGACATAACTCCTTCATCTAGAATGTATTTTCGACCCATGACCTAACAAATTAAAAGCCTTTAAGTCTATTTTCAAGTGAAATTGACCTAGAATTTAGTCTCATTTTTTTTATAAAAATGAGATGCATTGAATGAACCTATGTTGAGGAATCAATATTTTAAAACTTAACTTTTATGATTCTTGCTTTGTATTGGAGTCTTGTGTTTGATGCTTCTATGTGCTCTATATGTAGAAACACCCTTATTTAGCACTAATTCTCAAGGATAGAAGTGAATAACAATATACCATGAGTAAAACCCTATTACTTTCCAAATGTTTTAAGTTCAACTCCATATCGTGCAATGTTTTTCTTTATGTTTTCAATACATCAATGTTTATGCTCAATTATAAATGTCACACTTTTAAATGCATCAATGTTTATGCTCAATTATAAATGTCATATTTTTAAATACATGCAAGTTATACTTATATTATGAATCAAAACTCATGGACTAGAATGTTTAAATAAAAGAGATGCAAGATTTTCAATGTATGGTGGCAACTCGAGGTCTTTTCATGATAAGACCTTAAACTCGCTTGATAGTCCTATGGTAGGGGACGTGAAATAAACTATTAACATATTGGGAGATGTTACTATGAAGTCTAGCTCATATGTCGAATTGTAACACACTTATATTTTTAGCACAAGAAGCAAGATATGTTCAAATACTTATGACAAGTTATGTTATGTTTTATCATGACTAAAGATATGTTGCATCTCTCTTTTACAATACCATGTTTTAAAATGATAGAATGTTTCAATACGATGCTTATGGTATCTATGATTTTCATGCTCAAAATGCATAAATGTTTATCTATATCGGTACACTAGATATAAATGTTAGTTCATGATATTTTTATGCTTGTGCATCATTGTTATTCACTAAGTATTAGTTTATATTTTTTCAAATATTTTCAGGTAGCCAATCCGGGAGGCCCTAGGAGAAAGTCATATGTAAATTTTGAGCTACGACCCATAGGCTTATGTTATGTTATGTGTTTTTATACTGGACCTTAATGTTTTGTAATGTTATAAATGATATAATTGTGGCGGCCTTGAATAGACTCATATGTACGTTTATGTTTTGAATTAGACACAGCTCTACCATGTATGACACAAGTTATGTTTTAGACTATAAAAATCTTACTTCTACATTTATGTATCATTTTAAATGATTATGCATAAGTGTTCAACCGATTTATGTAATAAGGCATTGGGTAGCCTTGCTATTGGCCGATCATGTACCCTAAATCTGCATAGACCTAGTTACAGGGCATGACATAGTATATTTCAGGTTCACCAAGGTGTGCATAACCTATTTTTGAGTTGAGAGTAATTCCAAGAGCAATTAATAACGCTCACCTAAAATCAACAGTGAAACAAGCAAACCTACAAAGGACTGACCCTGATAGAATCACATACATTTTCCATAATGAGAAGTATGCTCCAACCAATCTGATGGAAGCTTTTCCATGGGGTTAGGCTCTACAGTTGCTTCCTGAAATTTTAACAGAATCTATAATATCACAAAATCTATAAGGAAATGCAGTATTGAAGGAGCAGAAGAGATTTCCCAAAAAATGGAAAATAAAACAAAAGAAGTTACTCACTGGAACAACCGTAGTGCTAGCTAAAGATTGTTCACCAATCTGCTGCACGGGTACAACAGATGTTATGCTCTGGCATCCAGTCAGCAGCCTAGGATGTCCCCCAACAGGAAAACTAGACACATTAGTCTGGGATGTTGGCTGATCCTGGGTTAAGGCATCAGCATGTCTTTGTAGTTGGCCACCAGATGATCCACCAAACTGCAACAATGAAGAAGGGCTGAAGATGTTTGATTATCAAATTAACCAACTATGAGCTTGTAAAATCTTACAGTACATGACGAAGAGAGAGGCATTCGTGGGCCGCCTAAACCAACCACATAATTATTAAGAACCTGAGCATTTTGAAGTCTACATGATGATACAGATATACTTGGCCTGTTTGCCTGAACTCCTGCAATCGGTATTGCCTGTGGTGGCTGCAGACCAAGTCCACCCAGACCATGCCTTGTAGGTAGTTGCTGCCCTGGTTGAGAATACTGGAATTGCTGGCCATAAGAAGGCAATCCGATGTTTGTGTGGCCAACATGCTGAAAATGTTGAGAAGCCATTGGATTATAGGGCTATGATAGTTGTACTGGAACTGCAGGCAATGCGATCGGAGGTCGGAACTGCCACAAAGTTCAATTAATATAATTGCTAATCTGTATTTTATTTTAGCAGAAAAAGTAATAAGACTCCAACACAATCAGAGAAGAAGACTTTACTTGCATTGCCATGGACAAAGGGGCACCTTGAGGAGGACCCAGGGGCATAGAAGGATGAAGAGGCTATCCCAGCAACAAAAAGAGCAACAGCAATAAGCAAAAATATAGTAAATTCACAAAGATTAGCACGTAAGTAGTTCTAGAAGACAAGAGCTGGAGCTAATACTTAATTATCTACCCCATCCGTTAAGTGGATAGCCTTAGAAGGGAAGAGTATTATGTACTTTCAGACTGAAGTAGATGATTGAAATTTTAGAAAATACAAAAAATAGGTATATATATAAGCTCCTTTCTACTTATGTTATGTCATCGAACATCAATACAATGCACACACATTGCTGACCTTATTTTTGGTGCATGATACTGAATTTTAGGACAAAATCCATTTTGAGAAACAAGCTACAAGCACAACATTTGGAAATTTTCATTGCTAAAGCCAAAGAGGAAACTACAACCTACTAACCATTCATGCAGAAAGATAGAGATTCACATACCATCAAAGGTTCACCCAAAGAATAAGTTAAGAAAGGCAAACGTGTCATAGATATTTGTAGAACAATAAATCCGGTGTTCCTTCAAAAACTTTAAGCGCTTAAAAGGCCACAATGACTCGACCTTCTGTTCTTAAAAAGAATTAATAAAGCTGATTAAAACACTGAAGAGAGAGAGAGAGAGAGAGCACAGAATCTGCACATTGTCTGTTCATGAGAGAAATGAAAATAAGGATAGCCTCAAAGAGTGAGGAGTAAGCCCTACGAGCACAGTTGTCAACAGGTTAAGCAGAAGCAGGAAACAATAACAGAAATGAAAGCATGAGACCTGTTAAAATTCAATGGGAAATGGGAAGAAATAAGTGACTAGGAAACAAATTGAAAGCTTATAAAAACCTTAATAAGAAACTTCTTTAAAGTCAACAAGAAACACCACAAAAGTTGTCTGGTAAACAAGAAATTTAGGTAACAGTTGAAGAAATTTTGTATATCATTATTAGGAAAGACAACTAAAAAGAAAATGAAAAATTGGGTGAACTACACAAAGCATGCTTCTTGTAAGTTTATCTAGAGATCTCAAAAAATTTCTTATGAGCTCCCCAAGTTTCATAAACTTTCTTGAAGAGTTTCCATAGTCTTCCCTAGAATGTCTTCAAAGTTCTGTCCCAGCTTCTGAAACAAGTTTCCCGGTAATCAAGTTTCCCGTCTCAAAACATGTTTCCTAGCAATTATGCACAAGAGTGCCACCTTTCCTTCTAAAGTCTAAGCTTTGAGGTAAGAAAGTGAATAAGTGTGCTACAAATGATATCTTTAACGACTTCAAATCAAGACCTGAACTTATGAGCATCACAAGCCTTCTAAGGCCATTGGCATAAGAATTAAATCTCTAGAACAAATGTTTTGATGATACATAAAACGTATGAACTACAAAAAGTAATTCAGACGAACTACCTGCATGCCAGAAAGCTGAGCATTATTAGCCATGCCAGCAATGAGAAGACACAGGAAAGAACCACAGCCATCAGTACATGTTAGGGGTCTTTAAAAAAGCATGGTAGAATATTCAGTAACTACAGACTATAGTACTATCTAAACGGAAAGAAAATGGTATTTTAGGTAGTAACATTATGAACAACGATGGTTGTTAGGACTTAGGGACATACTATGCAAGACATTTTCATTTTGCCTTGAGCAAAGTGTATTAAACATTTTGCCACAACCAAAAGCGCAAACATGCCAAAAAAAAAAAAAATTCATGAGATATTGTATCAAAACAAAAGGAGAGAGATCTTGAACTATAAAATGTTGTCCTCAACTTTTTCAGCGATCAAACATGTCTGGAAAAGAAAGGTATCCTTTCTATTATGGAATACTGCTAGGCATAATCTGTGCCTATGGCAGTCCTTGCAAAATATAACTAAACATACATTAAACAGGCATTATGAAATCATACACTAAAATTTTAATTTTACAATACACTTTCTTCTGCAAACCAATATACTGGGAATAAGTTCAATAATTAAATGCATCAACATGCTTAGTATTTTTAATGAACAAAACATCAAAATCACAAAGCCACTGAAGCAAAGAATAGTTTAAGGCATAAAAAATCCTGAAACTAATTTGTAAAGCATAAAAAATTCATGAATCCCAATTCAATTTAGTCAAACCACTAAATAGCAAAAAGACCTACATTGCAGTCTTCCCAAGAACAAATTTTAAGATAACCAATCATACGTTCAAAAGGTAACTTACTGTGTAGGAATCACTTTCAGATAGTCTTATGTCACATCTCTGAGTTAAAATCTCAACCAAATGTGATTATCTAATTAAAAAAAAAATCATAGAGAAAAGAAAAAGAAAACTGGCAGGACCAAAATTACAAAATGACTTCTCACTTTTTTCTTCTTGCTTCTTTTCCTTATCTCTTGGGACAAAGGCACCATCTGCTTTAATAACATAATCTGACTTAGTTTTTGCATATTCAATTAGCTGCATCAAATCTCACACACAGTCAAAAATACACATGATATTGGAAAAAGATATTATAGATGAGCACATAGCCTAAAAGATTTTTGAACTACTCAAATTACTGATCAAACAGAAATAACACAGAGCAGAAAAGCAAAGGTATAATTTGCATGAGCAGTTTTTTGTGTTTTAGGATAATAAAACAAATCACATTGCTGGCAGTTTTTTTATCAGGTCAAAATATTCTAGATTTCAATGAATGAAGCAGTATATGTGGCCTAAAAGTGAGCCATAAGCACACATATGGTAATGTAGGATGCACTCAATTGAAGAGCCAATCTTCACCAATGTCCTGCCCATTTCCCAAGGGCTTATATAGGATTTGATCATTTTATCTGTCCTGGGGACTTCTAAGTATTGGTCAATTCATGACAATGATATTCCCATTAAAGGTCACAAAATTATGAATCAGAAATTCATAAAACTCCGTTTTCTTTTCAAGGTGAGACCCATCTAAAAATAACCAAACTTCTAAAGTGGGTTCCTAAAATCAACTAAAGATGTAACTTAATTTGAAGATTAAATTCAGTTTTCCACAAAAAATTGTGCAAAAAAGAAAAGAGAATTTCAGAAAAGGGAACAACAAAACCCATGATATTCTCTATAAAAGAAATGTTTGTCAGAATATTGAAAAAAACTTTCCAGATCCAGCTATTACTTCACTTCGTGTAGCAAACTACTGCTTAATGATATTTACACATGCGAAAGTAGACAATTCCCATTCCAAAAGTAGACAATTATAGCTCTAATTTCTAACCAAAACGTATTTACGATCAAGGAGGAAAAGAAGAAGTTAAAAAGCAATACAATGAGATCTAACCCAGTGAAAGCTCATTGAGATAATTCAAGTGGGCCGGGGAGTCCAAAAATTGTGAACTGTAAAGTTGAAGATGTAAATAAACAGGGGGAACAAACAGTGCTTTAAAGATAAGACAATGGCTGCAGATGCTTATGGCTTCCATGTCTCTGCAACAAATCAACCACATTGACCTCATAATTTCCAGAAGTTGGGACCTGAAAAGAGAAACCCCAAATCAATTGGTCCTCAAACACAATGTCAGAAAAAATCAAAACATGAATTTGTGTACATACTACAAAGGGAGAGAGAATTTTACCTGCATGCTCTTCAGTGAAATTTTTACAGGAATTGGTGTTCAATAGGAGACTCGCCCTTATCTGGGTCTGCCCATTTCCCCATCTCTCCTCCGTATCTTTCCTCTCTCTAACCCACTGCTTCTCTGTACAAACCACAAACCACTTCTCTTTTCGTCTGCCTCTCACCTACCACAGCCACTTCGACCATGGGTACTCCACCACCGAAGAGGGTGGTTTCGGGTGTGGCTAGTTTGTTGGGTCTACGGGTGCCTAGAGAAGGGAGAGCGGGTAGAGAGAGCAAGTGATTGGGTTGAGGAGAAGAGAAGGTAATGGCCTTGGTGGCCACTGTTCAAGCGTTTACAATGGGCGTTGGTCGGGGTGGCATGGTGGGCTTGTTGGTGGGAGTGCTACTAACAAGCGTTCACAGCGGGCTAGTCATGTAATGCTGAGATGTGATGGTGGTGGTGGCGGTGGTGGTGGTGAGAAGGCTGTGAGAGAGGGGGGGTGAAGTGGAGGTGTGTCTCTGATCTCCTGTTGGACAAGCGGAAAATATGGAAGAGACAAGGCTGTGGTGATTTGATGGGCATTTAATGCCCTGTTTCTTTAATCAAACGGATTTCTTTCAATAATAATATTTTTACTTTCAATGAGGTTAGCCTGCAAGCAAAAGGGAAACTAGAAAAGCACAGGGCATTTAATGTGATTAATCACAAATAGAAACAACATAGCCAGTGATTGCTAGAATTTATGCATTCTAATATTAGAGTCTATCCTGAATGGGTGGCTCAAGCCCAAGTCTAGAAAATGCTCTGCCTCTCTGCAAAAGAGTTCCATGATAAAAGCATATCAAATGCTTTAACATCCAGCAAGCATATACTCAAATTAGACCAGCTATAGAAATGATGTGCACCATAAAATCATACTAGTAAGTAGAGAAACCAAGAAGAGTTTCATTAAGGTCTGATCTTGAAGCAAAATAATAAAAGCATGCCTTTTGTTTCTAGAAATATGGAAGCCAGAGAAGCAAAATAAGTTGTGTGTGCCTGTTGTAGAAATAAAATAGCCAAAAGAACAGCAATGACAAGAAAATAAGCTTTTCTACAATAAAAAGTGAATTATACAACAGGCCTCATTAACAAATTCTGTGCATTGCTCAGACATCACCAATTTCGTCCATTTATTGCACAACAGATCGACAAGTGTTATCAAAAGTCAAGTCCTTGAAGGGGTAAAGCCATTAAGCAAATTTCTCTTTTGCAAGTTATACATGTCCACTGCCCAATCAAAGAGTCACCAAAGTTTTGCAAAATTTCCACACATTAGAAATGTCCAGTAAAAAAGTTTTGAACACAAAACAAACCTTTATCAAGGGAACAAGAGGAAGCTGAATAGATGTTGGATAACAGCCGGGATTGGCAACTAGACAAGCATCTTGGATTTTTCTTCTATAAATCTCCGTCAAACCATAGACAGCTTCTCTCTGGGTCCAGAAAAAATAAGAGAATTGTTGACCTGCAGACCAAAGAAAGTATAGGGGAAATAAAGGAGTAGTAGTTCTATGATAATTGTCAAAATTAAAGATGCCAAAGATTCTACATTGCACCCATGTACTTTAAGTTGGAAAAATGCATCAAAAACCACGCATCAGAAGTTTTTGTTAAAGAGATAGCGTACAAGAAAGATAAAAACATTATCCCCACCTTCAACTGTGGTGGCATTATGAGGTTGTCCATACCATTTTTCATATTCATTGATCTCTCGCAGCTGGAAGTCTGCATAATCATCCCAAATTATTTTGAATTGAGTAGAACTCAAGATCCTGAAAATACCTACAGGATGCATGTATGCAGATTCCCAAGAGAATGCAGACTTGAGAAGATGTGCATCCAAAGCATACTGCAGAAAGATCGACAATCTCTAACCCTTTAGGAAGAGCTTTGATAATTTCCTGCAAAAAATAAATAAATTAAGGACTAAATGTTAACAATAATGGCAAGTTTCATAAACTACTTATCAATAATCTGATTAATAAGGTTCTGAATCTATTCTTTATTTTTTCACAAAAATTTATAACGCTTAAGAAAATGTAGGACAGTAAAATTCATAGGACTCAAACTTGCTGGGTGAATGAGTAAAAAGATGTCATGGAATCACCTGTGTGGTTCCGTGTGGCAAACAACAAAACACAGCATCCACATTAAATCTGCATCCCTGATGGCTATCATATCTGGCAATGATGCAAAAATTGAGTAAATCAAACATTCTACTATCATGAAAATGATGCATGGAAAAGCACATTGATGGTATTTCAAAGCAGACGAATTTAATTTGAGTGTGTTGATTTTAAAAACTAGAATAAATGACCACCAGCTGCTTTATGGCTTCCACAGACATGAATAAGCGAATATTATGGCATAAAAATTTTAGAATGTCATACATACATTCCCTAATGACAAATGAACTCATTTCATTTGATAACCATATTATATGTGATTATGTTTTCTGCATATGGCATTGATCTTATTTCTCCGGAGGAATAATTAAATGTGAGACAATATAGAAGTTGGAAATTGCGATTGAAAAGAAGAGATAACATCTCCAATGAGATATTGTGATACAAAATTGTTGAAGTCCACCAATCAGATTAATGAGCATCAAGGAAACAGTACTATTATTCATCTAGTACATTACAGGGAAAAAAAATTCAAACAGAAAGAAAAACAAAGAAAGCTACTTGGAACTAACAAAACCTTTCAAACTACTCATATGATAAGAAAATTAGCTTTGAAGCCTTAAACAGATATAAAGATTCGTATTTGTGGAGCCAAATGAGGAAAATACTGATCCAATTGATTGGCCAGCTTTTCTATCAGCAGTCATCAGAGTAATGGAAAAACAAGGAAGGTTTACACGAAGTTGAACAATCTGCACAAGAAGGATCATCTAGTCTGTTAAGGAAATACAATTCAAGTATGCATCGATGTGCAGCATTACATTGTTGAGCAAATTATGCTGGTAGAAACTCACAAACAACTAATAAAATCAAAGACTTGAGCTAAAGGGTCAAACAGAGAAGCTTTAACTTTAGTAAATCTTTATCCATACAAGAATTTCTTGTCTGCCCTTTCTTTGCACATTTTATGAATGCATTGCCCAACTATATGGAGTTGCAAACAACATTATGCTTTGTCATTCAAGTTTGTAAGATATCTTGTCGACCACTATAGCAAAGACCATAAATGTGTCTAACCGGACTTTGTAAAGGTCCATTTTAGCACCCCAACCAGACTAAGGTCTTCAACATGAGAATTTTATCTCCTCAAAACACACATGTTCAGTCATCTGGTTCTCCACTTAGTCACTTGGGTATTTTTGCCATTTCAACAAAACAAAAGTTCAATTTGTTGGTCTCACTTTGTTCCTTAAAATCCAACAAACATAGTTTTATTAAGAAGCCATAACATTTCCACTTTAAGAACATAGCAGTAATCCTCACATGTAACATCTAAGCCTATGGTACCCTCTTATTGTGGCTTTGCTATATAGAGCTGGAAAAAGGTTAAAAAGGAAAGCAAAAGATAGAGAATGGTTGACAACATAACTTAGCAAACACCCCATCAAGAAAGGACAATAAACCCTCTAGAATTTCCTCAAACGTTAAAGCAGCTAAAGGAAGCTTAAATAAAGTTTACAGGAATTCACCAGACGAAGATAGGACAACAGGAAAATGTTTCTAATTCCTGATCAGAATCGAAGGAAAATTTGGAGTATAAATGAAACCTAAAATGAACAGCAGACATACCCACATGCATATGTGTATAGTATGACATATATATCCATATCATGAAAAGTTCAGCAATGTGTGGATAAATGCAAATTACAATGAAAGTCGTGGATGATTAAAAAGAGTGATTAGTATTTAGAATTTGTTCAAAAGAGTAAGCTCTACAGTCAAGTTTAGGTTTAACCATACACAAAAAACTATACATCAAAACAAAATATTTATGAATTCAAGGTTGGTGAGCGATCAATTCAACATCAACCACCACCACCACCACCACCCCCCCCCCCCCCCCCCCCCCCAGCCCTGCCCCGCCTGCCCCTCCCCCCCTTCTCTATCTGTTTTTCATGATCACCACACAAAAGAAAAAGAAAAGAGTCAATGGCATTAATTTGTAGCTCTAAGAAGGAAAGAAAGTAAATAATGTGTGAAGCGAGCACAAGTGGTACTTGATACCTCTGAACCAGTGTAACCACTGGCTCCAAGAACACCAATTCAAACTGTCTTTTCAGGCAACTGGGCTTTGTCTTTGCAAACTGCAAGCTCTGCA
Source organism: Euryodendron excelsum (assembly GCA_033060915.1). Taxonomy (NCBI): domain Eukaryota; kingdom Viridiplantae; phylum Streptophyta; class Magnoliopsida; order Ericales; family Pentaphylacaceae; genus Euryodendron; species Euryodendron excelsum. The sequence goes on from CM065377.1 coordinate 6,934,105, forward strand.
GTATTGGGACCACTGAATCTCAAACATATAGGGCCTTTGAACTTTCGCTTCCTCCTACAATTCAAATGCATGAATCGGAAATTCACACAATAATTTCCACTATCTCATGTATTCAAACTCACTTCTCACTTCTCACTTCCCCAAGACTTAAATTTTAACCATAATTTTAGTCCCAAAAAAATTAAAACAAGCACACGATTACGTTTCCCAGTCTGTTCTGTTGCTGAGAAAACTGCAGAAAGAAAAGAAACAAAGTAAAGCATCCCAGTTCCTGTTTGCAAACAAGTGAACAGTAAGTGCATTGTAACAGGATGACTTCAATTGAGTGCTGAGATTATTGGTGGGTTCAAATTTTGATTTTGAACAGTTTCTTTTCCTTCCGTTTTCTCATAAACCCAACAGAGCTGCAACTAGTTTACCTTCTGAAAACATCGTCGGTCGAAATATAGGGAACCGTAGGCGGCCGCAGAGCTCATTTTCAATGGAGAAACAGTAGAAATCGAAGACCTAAAAAAAAACAAAGGCTTCATGTTAAGGGCTATAGATACAGAAATTAGAAACTTTCAGGTGTCAACATACATATAAATATACACACACATGCTTTTGGACATAGGCATTTGCCTTTCAGGAATATGATACGTTAGAAACACAACTTAGGGATTTCTAAGGAAAGTGTGGGAAATGACTGGATAACGATTATCTTCTCTTTGAGTTCCCGGAAACAAACAAAGCATCTTTCAGAGAGCATCAATGGCAAAACCCCACAACTGAAAATTGGTGCTTTCAGATCGAGTGCTGCTGGTTTCACAGAAGTTAGGGTAGCTGGAACCTAAGGGAAATTGTTGTCTTTATAGTTCCATGCTTGTGAGTAATTTCAATTTTGACAGCCTTCCTTTTTTTTTTTTTGTAATATTTTTGTCATCATTCTTACTTTTATTGTATTTGATCTACTCTTATTGTAAAGCTAAAATTTGATGACAATATAATATTCAGAACTACCATAACACATCAAATTTGCCCTTACTTATCTGTACAGATTTTCTATAAGTGTAGCATTTTCCTATGTTTAATCAAAGATCAATGTTAGAAGGGAAGAAGCTAATTTTCCATTTCTTCTTTTTAGTTGGATTAAAAAAATAAGAAATAAATAAATAAACATTCATAAAAAAATTCATTTTTTGCATATGCATAGCTACCCCCAAAATAAATTTGTACAAGTAATTTCACTTCCCTTCATAAGACCAAGATCCAAATAGAGCATAAAAAAATTTATAAATTATAACCTTCAATTGCGGTAGAAATCATCCACTCACCCTATGATTTACCTGGTAGCCTAGAATCACTTTGGGAGTGGTTTTCAAGAGCACTCCATGGAGGGATGAGATTGATCGGAAACATGATGGAGGAGGAAATACACCAGAAGAAAGCCACCCAGAACAACACATGAATTAGAAAGAAAAAAAAATTTGAATTACAATGCACTTGAGCAGGAATACAGGCACAACATTACAAGGACCTTATGGTCCTAATGATTTACTGTGCCTGTATTTATTTACAAGGTGTAGATTGGGAAAGTTCCAAACAGATTCAATGGATATAAATTTTACAAAAAGAATATACAAAGAACAGAATAATCAATTTACAGCATGACCTGCTGAACAAAAGAATTGCTGAATTCAAATTTGCTTTAACTGCTAGCAAAAGGCTAACAATTTATCTGGACTCCCTCTCTCCCCCCATTTTAAACTGGAAAGGCTAACTATTTATCTTGGACTCTCTCTCCCCCCCCAGTTTAAACAAGAAATCAGCATTACCGATCTAAAAAAGAAAGAAATGGAGTCTGAGACAATCTATTTGAAGTATGGCAGTTCTCAGCTGCCCTTGAGCTCAATGGTGAGGATTGTGGCATGAGCTCAGGCAGTCTAATTTTTTCATTGGTAATTCTACTCTGCAAAAGAATTAAGAACATTTTTGTCCCAAGCGTTTTAGTCATTATCCTGAATGAGGTCACCAATCATTCCCTCCAAAATGTTCACAAAAATCTATCTCAAAATGGGAAAACAGAAAAAAAAAAAAGAGTAGAAGTAAAAAAGATAGTGTTTTCATTGACCTTAAATTTGACGTCTTGCAACTCTCTTTCCAGTGAAGGGACTCTGTTCTTGAGCTGCTCAGGTGCTTCTTCGGCCACAGAGACACTTATATTAGATGTTGTTCTTGTTATACCCGCAGCCTGCAAATTTCAATTCAAACAAAAGATAAGCTGAAGTAAAAAGGGTCTGGTCTAGGCTTTTCTCATTTCCGAGAGGGAAAAAAATAGCAAGGAACCAACTTTAACAAACCTTTAAAATGCTGGTGCACAAGCCCACTAACTTTTATGCCAGTTACAGCCTCTCCTCTTCAGTTTCCAGTTGCAGGTTCACAATTGACTGTTAGGCCTCATCTCTTTCTCCCTCTCTCAACAGACACATGCAAAATAAGTGCTTCGCTCACCTCAAACCGTTCCTCTCTCCCGTACTAACTTTCAGTATGTTATTCAATCGTTGCTCCTCATTGAAATTGATATAAGGGCTTCTCCCGTTAGTATTGAGAAAGTGAGCAAGCTCCTCCTTGGCGCATGTAAGAATAGCCTCTTTTCGTTGCAGCTTAATAATAAGGTCTTCATTCTGACATTTCAACAAATTGTTTTCCACCTGTTACATTTAATACATAGATCTTGCTGAACATTAGTTCGAAGTAAAAAGCAAAACCGACATTCTACTAACATTAGGAAGCCAAGACACCCCGAAAAGTTTGTCTAAGCCAAGTTCAATTGTTAACTCAAGATTCACTTAATGCCACCAAGAGAAGTAATTCCAAAAAATACGTTCCTCCCATGGTGTCTTGCCTTAATTTTGGCATGATGATGGATCCGCTGCTGGAGGGTTTGCTGGCCAGACAGCTGCTTTACTTCATTTTCGAGTTCCATGATCTTCTTCTTTTGATTTGCATTCTCCATCTATGGAAATTAGAAGCAGATACGCCAAATTAGGAAGAATATACAAGACATTTTATGAAGAATAATTTTTACCAAGTTACCAACACAAGAAAGCATTAAGACTTCCACCTTGAAAATTACATTTTCAGTTGTAAGTAACTGATCCCGCTACCATCTTGGCCTGTTTTCTGTCTATTTCTTTACCCATCTACAGTAAGACCTCAAAGCATATTAGACATGCTAGGAAAACAAAAAGAATTGATGAATCCTCAAATTTGATTTTTGGGGTCAAAGTTGCTTACTCACTAAACTCCTTGACCTGCTGCTTGAGCTTTATTACCTCCTGCTCCTGAATGAAACACACCATTCAAGGCAACAAAAAACACACACAAAAAACTCTCCAATTGATTTTCAGTGTTACTAAAGCCCGCTGTAGCTTAACTTGAGCTTCAACATTGTGAACTCGAGCCTTCGCTGATGCCTTTGCACTTGCAGATTATCCAGCAATGACTGACACTTACAAAATCAAAAAGACGAACATAATTGTGTAGATGTGAGAAGAGATTCTGTAAACAATGTTCATCAGCATCACCAACTCAAAACAACATACATATTCAAACGCATGACATCCTAGGAAAGGACAAAATTTAAGTAGACTTTTGGTTCTTGAAGAAATCTGAAGCACAGAAAATATAAATTTACACAATTGAATTGAATGAATCGGATAGAACTTTATAAACTTAGTGCATAATGGTCATATCCAACTTTAGTCCCAACAAGTCACGAGTTACATCACGGATCATGCTCTCAGCAACAGCTAAACTAGCATTCAGCATGAATATCTGGAAATTTACATAAATTAAATAGGGATAGTGATGCATACTGTCAATCTCAAAATAATATGCAGTGACATAATGATTCATCAAGCCTACCTCTTTTATTCGATTAGCAGCCAAGGCTTCAAGCTCTTCAATACTAAGTCTTCCAGCAGTGACTTCCTCATCCCTCACAAAATGTATTTTTTGTACCAAGCCCAATTCAATGCATTTGAAAGGGGAACCAGAACCCCTGGACGTTGACCCATTTTTCTCTAGTTTGCTTGATGATGAATTTGTTGCATGGGGAGAAGGGCCCTCAGGTTTGACTTGATCAATCATGGCTTCCAATGCCTGGAACTGTTCGCAAGTTCATAGATAACATAGTTGGAAACAATTTAAAAGAAACAAAAAAACTAATCCCATATCTGCCAACCCAACCACTTTTTAGAGAAATAAGTTTTAGGATTTTACCAATTCCAATCCACAAATACATGGGTTAACCTACCTTGTGCTTGTACTCACAAGCCTGGGCCTTTTCTCTAGTTTGCTTGATGATGAATCTGTTGCGTGGGGAGAAGGGCCCTCAGGTTTGACTTGATCAATCATGGCTTCCAATGCCTGGAACTGTTCACAAGTTCATAGATAACATAGTTGGAAACAATTTAAAAGAAACAAAAAAACTAATCCCATATCTACCAACCCAACCACTTTTCAGAGAAATAATTTTAGGATTGTACCAATTCCAATCCACAAATACATGGGGTTAACCTACCTTGTGCTTGTACTCACAAGCCTGGGCCTCTGCATGCAAATTCAGCTCTGTGATATGAGCTTTGCATTGGGCAATCTGTTAAAAAAAAAAACCACTCAAATGCTGGAGCCGTAATGAGAAACAATTGGGTTTCAAGTTATTTCCAAAAAGAAAAAACCCTTATGATCACAAAGTTGCATATAAATGCATGAAAGTACGTGAAGAACTTCACCTCTGCATCCCACGTATCTATTTCTCTCTCAAGGATTTGCATGTGCTGAAGTGCCTCTAGAAGGTTGTTCTCTTTCACATCAAAATGCCTGCAGAGAAATATAATATAATTGCTAATTTTTATTTTATTTTAGCAGAAAAAGTAATAGGTCTTCAGCACAATCAGAGAACAAGACGCTACATGCATTGACATGAACAGAGGAGCGCCTTGAGGTGGACCCAGGGGTATAGGAGGATGAAGAGGTTATCCCAGCAACAAAAAGAGCAACAGCAATAAGCAAAAAATATAGTAAATTCACAAAGATTAGCACATATGTAGTTCTAGAAAACAAGAGCCGGAGCTAATACTTTAATTATCCACCCCATCTGTTAAGGCCTCATTTGTTTTTGATATAGTATAAGGGTATAAGAGAGTAGTAATAAATAATACTTGGGACATTTAGTCCCATGAGAAGGTTAATGAGGATATTTTATACACCCTAATACCAACCATTACCATGTTTGGATTGACCCCCTTTTTTTTTTTTTTTTTTGGGGGGGGGGGGGGGGGGGGGGGGGGGGGGGGAGGTGGAGGTACAAGGACCTGCAATACTATCCCGTGTTTGGATTGACATGGTATTACCAGTACAAAAACAATAGATGTCCAGTAATGCCCTTATTTTACCAAGCATTATATCTTGCCATCCCCTTTACTACTTTCCAGATTTTCCACACTCCATTCACAACCACTTTCAACCTGCTTAAAAAAAATTTATAGAAAGATTTCAACCACAACTAGCAAACTGATGACTCAATTGCATACTCACCCAAATTGAAGCAGCCATCTTACCTCTACCACATTTTATAGGAAAAAAATAAAACCAAAATAGGTATAATACAATATCTGAAGAACAAATGAATGAAAATAAAATTGTCCAAGTGTTCCTTCCAACATAGGTCCAGGGCCACAGGTACGTAGTACTAACGAGCACCTGCATTACAAAAACACAAACAGCCACTAACACATAAATATATTTATGTGAGTAAATATGTTAATAATCAAGGCTCAGATTTGCATTTTGTCAAACAAATGGGACAGCGCCATGGCTGCAACCACAGTTGCCATGAGAGAGAAAGACATCTACGATGAGAAGCAATTACAGTTTTCGAAAGTGCCACTGCCGTAATGACATAAACCCAAACCAGCAGGTCATCCAAACCTCCCATTACTAGTGCAGCATGTCTAACTATTAGCACAATCTGTATCAAAAAATTACAAAACAAACAAACACAGCAGCAAAAAAATGGACAGAGGAGCGCCTTGAGGAGGACCCAGAGGTATAGCAGGATGAAGAGGCTATCCAAGAAACAAAAAGAGTAACAACAATAAGCAAAAAATATATTAAATTCACAAAGATTAGCACATAAGTAGTTCTAGAAGACAAGAGCCGAGCTAATACTTAATTATCCATCCCATCTATTAAGTGGATAGCCTTAGATGGGAAGAGTATTGTGTACTTTTGGACTGAAGTAAAAGAGCAGGTGATTGAAATTTTAGAAAATACAAAAAAAAAAACGCATATATATATAAGCTCTTTCAACTCATGTTATGTCATCGAACATCAATACAATTCACACACATTGCTGACCTTATTATTGGTGCATGGTACTGAATTTTAAGACAAAATCTGATTTTGAGAAACAAGCCACGAGCACAACATTTGAAAATTTTCATTGCTAAAGCCAAAAAGGAAACTACAACCTACTAATCATTCATGCTAAAAGATAGGAGTTTCACATAGCATCAAATATTAACCCAAAGAATAAATTAAGAAAGACAAACATGTCATAGATACTCATAGAAAAATAAATCCGGTGTTCCTTCAAAAATATTAAGCTCTTAAAACGCCACAATGGCTCTACCTTCTGTTCTTAAAAATAGTTAATAATGCTGATTAAAACACTGAAAAGAACATTCTATAATTGAAAACTTCGAACTTTGACTAAGACCATTCCCAATGTAAAATTAATCTCTAGGAGCATAGGAAAGTTAAGAAATCCAAAAGCACATGGGTACAAGATTTTAGCCTTCATGATAAGTTTCAATCATGAAGAAAGTGAGCTAATCATGGATGCTGCAAGGAATAAGTAGTACCAGAATATTTATAAGAAATATAATTACCTGTTCACAATGTTCTTTCCTCCAGCTGGAATCGCAAAGGGCTGCAGCACTCGATGTAGGGGAACATCCTTGTGCAGGACAAATCCAACATCATAACTTGATGAACACACAACTCGAATTGAGTTCTTCACCAGAAGTGGAACCCCTTCAGTTGCCCTCACACCAATATCATAGGAAGTCACAAAAATGTGATCAGAGCCCAAGGTTCTATTGCAGTAAGGGTGCTTGGATATCAAGCTATGTATATAATTCTAAACAATAATAGTCGTATTTTCATAGGAAATTCCATGCATACTACAGGACATAATTACAAACGGATGAGAGTACAAAGAGAAAAATCAACACCCTAATTCCATCCAGGTTAGCATATTTCGCGATTAGACTATGGACATTGAAATGTTTGCGTCCTATACTCTCATATGAAATATATCTAACTCAGCCATCTCACTAGAAAATATGTAGAGTCTCCTGAAATTGAAGAAAATGCAGCTAATGTTTTGCTACTATACACAATGGGCAAAAAATGCTGAGCAAACGAGTAAGATATTTAACATTTACCATCTGGCAAAGGTAGGTAAAATACCAGGCATTTCAAACTAAGACATTCACATTTAAGAAAGATTCACCAGTAAATTCCTCAATTTAAGAGAAAAGTTCCTCAGTTGAAACAATTGGTTGAGGTGAAACTTCAATTAAGCAAAAATCAATGAGAGGGTACATTTACTAGACCTATAATATCTTGAGGTAATCACTCAGTACCTCAACAATATCATTCCTGCAGAAAGGAAACAAGAAAGGACACTGTCCAATCAAATATAACAGATTTACAGATTTATTAAACAAAGGAGATCATTTCCAAATAAAATCCCTCAAGAGCTACTGATATGCACCAGAACAAATTGTGTATAAAGGGAAGAGGAAGGGAATATGGGTATATACATATGTAACAGAGATTTAAAAATCCTATAACAAATAAAGATTTTACATGGAACCAGATCAAGAAACACAGCAAGATTCACCTTGCAAAGCTACCCAATGCTCATTTCCACTTTACAGGGAGCCATAACAAGTTTACAACCAAAATGCATACTAAATATTGCACGATTCTCAACCTGATAAATTCGTAAATTCATGAATTATCAAGTTGAAATTACACAAGAGCCCACATGTTTGCACCATGGCTGCTGCTACTCACTTGAAAATGAGTATTTGAATACTCAATTACTAGTTACGACACAGTTATGAATATCCTTCAATCATCTTGAGTCCTAAATAATATCTTTAAGCAGACGTGACATAGATTTTGCATTCACAATCACCTGAATATACGTACCATCACTATTATGCATTTACGATGTAAACTATAAACCAAAAACCCTAACACCAGAACCTATTTCACAAAGCATGAATGGAGAAGAAACAAAGAAAACATAAATCAAACAAGAAACAATGGGAGTATACCTTTCCTCGCATTTTGTGACAAGAAATCGCTATAAAGAACAAGTGTGCTTGGTTTGGATCGTCAGTCCGAAACTGACTCTCCCGAATATTCTGGAAGAAGTACCCTTCGCTCGCATACTTCCCTTGAGACTCCTGGGCTTTTGGTATACGTATTTGGATCTCCGACATCACTCAAAACGGCGGCGATGACCTTTAAAGATGAAGAGGTGCGTGAAAGTGTGAGAAATCAGGGAACTCGAAAGCAAGATGAGAGAAAGTGAAAGCAAATGAGGGAATGATACCTTGTCAGAACCGATAGAGATGGACAGACGGTGAAGATTAATGGAGACGTACATTGCGATGATTAGGGCTAGGAAGGAGATGGCAAGGAAGCAGCTCTGGCGACAGAAAAGTGGAGGGAGAGAGGGCAGGTGAGAGAGTTTTCAACTTCGACGCATTGGGGAGAGAGAGCGAGAGAGAGACGTTGTGGATTGAAGGCCAGTTGCCTTTTCCACAGAGAGAGACGTTGTGGATTGAACTCCAGCAGCCTTTTCTAGAGAGAGAGAGAGAGATTGGGGAACGTGAGAAAGAGGCGGTGGGTTTAGGTAACAGAGTCGAGAGAAAATCAGAAGGAATAAAATTTAAATCGTTTTCTTGCGCGCGCATGCCGTTATGTTTTGAAGGCCAGTTGCCTTTTGTAGAGAGAGAGATTGGGGAATGTGGGAAAGTGGCGGCGGGTTTTCGTAACAGAGAGCGTTGAGAGAAGATAAGAAGGAACAAAACTTGAATCGTGTTCTTGCGCGCGCTTGCCGTTATAGCAGCTTATGGCGGTGGCTTGTGAATACAGCTCATGGCATTTTAGGTTTAAAAAAAAGTCGAAAAAGCTTAACTAATTAAAGAGTTCTAAAAAAAACTAATTTTGGTTTAAAAAACTAATAAAAACAAAACAAAATTAATTAAATACGTTGATCCAAACGGGAATCACATGCCTAAATTTCAGGTTAAGTCTATATATGATTGTTCCAATAAAAAATTAATGTACACATTATTCCACTTCTATATAAAAAATTAACGTTATGTTTAAAGCAATGATTTATTGAGAAAGAAATAAAATAAAATACTTTTAGTTCAATTCATTTTTTCATGGGCAAACAAACACATACAAAAAAATGTGTTGAGAAATGCTTATTCTCATTTTATTAGCTCAACCAAGCAAAACTTTTTTCTGTCATTTTATTTTTACGAACCAAAATCACTATACATTATGTTCTAGTAATTATGAAATTTGTTCTTCTCGTGATATTTCTAATGCTGACAAAGAAATTCCTTACAACTTTTTTTTTCAAGCTAATTAAACAAGTTGATCCAAAATCACAAACCTAAATTTTAGATTAAGTATTACTGTCAATTGAGTGTATATGTAATTGTTACAAGAAAAATATTTGTTTAACACATTATTTCACTTTTATATGAAAAGTTTACATTCTGTTGAAACAATAATTTATGGAGAAAGAAAGAAAGGATAATATAATATAATATTTTTATTTCCAATCACGTTTTCATGGGTAAACAAACACAAAAATATATATTTGTTTTGAAAAATTTTATTATATTTTTTGAGTAATTACACTTTATTCCTGTGATTTGACCTAAAATTAGATGACTCCTGCGGTTTTAGACTAAAGTGTAAATAGATGAAAACCGTTAGATTTAACAAAAATTTTATTATAGGGGTACTTTTGTCATTTTATTTCTAATTTAGAACGTTAAAAAGGTGATTTGACCCTTTTATGTAAAAATAAAGTGTTGTCTATTGAATTTTTTTTTATTTTTTTATTATTTCACCAAGTTGTCTTTTAGATGTTCTAATTTAAAGATATAAAATAACAAAAATAATCCTATGATAGAATTTCGATTAAATTTAATGTTTTCATTATCTTTTTGGCATAAAATGATTAAATCATCTTTTTAATATTCTAAAACCACATAGAATCTTGTGTTCACTTTTAAACTATAGGGGGTCATTTGATTTTGACTCAAACTAGAGAAAGTAAAATGTAATTACCCGTAATAATTTTTATTAAATTTAATGGTTTCCAACCATTTGCATTTTAATCCAAAATCACAGGAAGGTCATCTGTTCACTTTTAAAGTTTAAATCTGGTTTTCGATCAAATTACAGGGAGATAAAGTGTAATTACCCATATATTTTTCTTATCCTTTTCTTAGTTCAACCAAATAGTTGCAACTGATTGGTGAAATAAGTACTTTAATAGTGGACTTAGTTGTTGATATATAATGTTTTATGGTTGATGCGGGGTTTGGTATTTCCTAAAAAGACAAATTTTTAGTATATTATATTTCTCATTAAGTCAATGAAACATTTCTTATCGATTGGCAAAAACAAAAAAATAAATAATAATAAAGACCCCAATAATTTGTCATGTATTTTACAATATATTTAATTATAACCTTGTAAATAAACACGCTTTAGGTGTAAACACAATAGTAAAAATAAGGATAAAAGACAAACTAGCAAAATGTAATAGCCAGTGAATGGTATAATTTGATTAAATAAGATAAAGAGAGTTAAAATAGGTTATATTTAGATTTAGGCAACAAATAATAACCAGACAAATATTATGGTACATAAGACCGCGGGATATAGAGGTTTAATTGCAAAAGATAAGGCCTGTAAAAAGCTAAAGAACAATTAGAACACAAAATTCAACACCTAATTTGGAAATTATTGTAATTTTTTGATAATTTACAAAAATTATTGACAAGAGTAATAGAAGTTCTAGATTTGGAATACTGTTGAGATTGTATAAAGATTGCTGAGATTTGAATTATGAATGTTTATCACTCAAATTACAAAGTATTTGTCATTGTTAATTTGTGAAAATACTTATCTAAAATTGGTTTTAAATTATGGTAAAACATAAATCTAACGTAACAATTTTTTTTTGTGAAAAAAGGTAATGAGTTAAAAAAAAAACTATACTTGAGAAATATCATCGTTTATTTCATACAAAGTGGAAAAAGGAAAAGGAAAAAGAAAAAAAAAAAGACTTTTAGATTGATCATAAGTTATACACAAAGAAAGATTATTTTTCGATAAGTTAAGCAAAATATTAAATATCTCATGATTTTCTTTCTATGATGGTAGGAATGAAAATTGTTGTTATATTATTGGAAAAAAAAGTTTAAAAGACTCTCAAAATCACATAAACTACTCTTTAACCAAATTGAAAAAAAAAAAAAGAAGAAAAGTAAAGAAACTGGAAAAAGACTTACCTCCGCTCCAAGATTGTAACTTGTATTTGATTTTTCTCCCTCACTTTTTTTTTCTTTCCTAGAAAATAAATTGTTCATGTGATTTATGAGATTTATTTACTTATTTTCTTCTACAGTGATTTATGATTTATGAGAATCCGAATCAACGTGACCTACTTACCTACATAAATCCCAAATTCCAATAATTATCCAAAATAAAATTAAAAAAACACGAGAGAAATATAGCAACCACAAAATTTTCCATTTTCGTGAATTCATATTTTTTGGGGGGTTGCATTCTGTTGTCACTACCTCCACTATCCTATCCACCTGTTGAACTTCTCCAGACTAATCTCTATGTTTCTCTCTTCCCAATCGGAATCCCACTTCTACCGCAATCTCACCATGCTCTCCTTCAATTTTAAACTATTCTTCACCTCCTCCGATGGCCACCCTTTTCAGTTTTCACTACCTCGTGTTCAGTCTCGTCTTCTTCGTGGGTTTTCAAGAAAAACCCACGTTGTATGCTTTCTTCAAGTTACTATTTCCAAACAAGCATTTGGCAGAAAGAACCACCTCTCATTTTCTCTCTCCTACGCCCCCAATTCCAAGAGGCTTCTCAAGTTTTTGGTCAAAGCTGAGCAAGAAAATGAACCCTCTTCTTCCTCTGTTGCTGTCGTTTTGGAAAAACCCGAAAACGAGGCCACCCGGAAGGGAGATGTGTCTGCAGAGGGTGAATTGAGTAAAGAAAGTAAGTCAGAGGCTGAGGAGAGAGAGAAACAACAAGAACTGGAATGGAAGACTGATGAAGAATCCAAGAAGTTCATGGGTAATCCTTCGATTGAGGCCGCGATAAAGCATGAGAAGAAGAGGGCTGATAGGAAGCTCAAGAGCTTGACAGAGAGAGTAGTGATAATCCAATCGTGGAGTTGTTTAACAGACTGGTTCGTGACAATTTGACCAGAGAGGAGGAGAGGTTGGAGAAAGCGGAGCAAACTTGCAAGGCTCTTGATCTTAACAAGGTGCCACTGTTTCTATCACATTGGTTTATTGTATTGCGGATATGATTTATTGTTAATATGTATATGTATATATAGGCATTATATATGCATGTACGTATATTTGTGATTATATCTACATATCAGTATGTGTACGTATATGTAAATGTGGGGATTGTCTTTGTTCAAGTCCGGAGCAAGAAAAATGTGTAAATTTTCTGAGGATTCTGAAATGGCAGTTGAGAACCTGTTTTGGCTTTGATACATCAACCGATGCCAGGAGACTTGGAGATGGGGGAATTTTCATCGGAAATTTGAGGAAACCCGTTGAAGAAGTCATACCCAAATTGGAGCAAAAACTGTCAGAAGTTGCAGGGAGGGAGGTGATGTTATGGCTCATGGAGGAAAAAAATAATGACATTTCAATCGTTGATTTCAGCAACTTGAGTTTTTGTGGTTTGGAAGCAGTACAAGGTACATTTCTATGCTGTAGAATAGAGTTTGGAACTTACATAGGTGGTCACTTCTTAGAATTCAGCTTAATATGTGGATACTTCTACAGAATGACAGTTACATTTTTTGGGTCACCAAGACTTCAATTAGCAGATTACCCAGATTGGCAGATTGAAAGATCTATTGTTCTCACTCCACACTTTGTAATGGATAATCAATTAAGAGCGTCAAGTGCAGTTTTATTTCTAATTTTTCCTGTTGAAGAATCTTTAAAAAAAATTCCTTGAACTGAATTCTTTCAAATAATAATGCAATGCCGTGAAAGTAATTCGAATCTCTTGCCATTTACTTCCCGACATTGATAGGCTATGACTTTTCTTGCTTTGTCAAGAGCCTGTTTCTGCAACTGCTTTTAATTGCTTTCCCTTAGTGCATATTAATGAACCCTTTACATGTGGCACCAGTACTTATGCATATTTGAGAGCAGAACCCCATTGCACTGTACAAGAGTAGGGTTATGCTAGGTTTTGTTTGTGGGTTATTTCACAGGATACTTCAGATGTGATACAATTTTATGTTTCTCTTACCCATGTGGCCCCATATACTGTTTAATATAGTTCTGTAATCAATAATTGAATGGAAAACTTGTGATGGTTGGAAAGTGTACAACAATGATAAAAGTGGGCAAATTCACTCAATAATTTGCTGGTAAAACATTATTATCAAGTGTAATTCTTATGAGGTTGATTTTTCTCATTGAGAATTAAGAAGAAAAAAAAAAGAAAAAAAATTATTGAAGTGGAGAAAAAGCAATGCAAGCTATGTTCAGAATTCATAATTAGACAAAGATTGGCTATTATATAAGCGGGGACTTAGTCAAAAGCTTTTCAAGTTGTGTAATTTTTCAAGCAACTCTTGTGTCCTTCAAATAATGAGAACTGGAAGTTTCTTTCTCATGTCCTATAGGTTTGTTGTCATTTGTGTTTTGCAGATAGCTACGAGGGTAACAGCTGCTCGTTAAGGTGTTAAACTCAGCCCATCTTTTCTTGTGCCCTCTAATTGGACAGGATGCTTGAGAGTGATGAATAACTATGAGTCTCTGCTACCAAATAAAAAGGCACTTTTTGATATTCCTGTTGCATGCACAGCCAGTGCTTATCTGACATCACTAGTTCTTGCAATTGCTGCCTTTGTGGCTGATGGCAGCTTTAATGGGGGCGACAATGCCTTGTAAGTTTTCTTTGTGCCTTGTCAGACCAAAATTCTTGTTCTGAAGAAAAGGTTTTCACCTTTGTTTTTGTTGAGGATTTCTGAATCTCTTTGGCATTTGGCCCTACGAAGATAATGAAAGAAAAACCAATAGGTACGTGCAGTTGCATGTTTTTATATGTACATAGACTTGTTCATTAAGACAACTAATATGATTTCTGGCATTTCCACTTCAGTGCTTCTCATTTGTTGTTTCTTGTTTTCGTTCTTTTTTTGCAGGTCATAAGGCCTCAATTTTTATACAATAATCCTCTGCTTTCTTTCATCCAATTTGTTATTGGACCTTATGCAGATGATCTTGGGAATGTATTGCCTTATGCAGTTGAAGGTGTGGGGGTCCCTCTTGATCCCCTTGCTTTTGCCGGACAATTAGGTGAGTGTGTCGACTTTATTTGTTATTTATTCAACTGTCTGTGATAATCTGCTTTACGAGCTAGCCCATTTATATAATGATCCAAATTTCATAGATGAACATCCTTTCGTATGTACGCAACTTGTGATTGTAACATTGAAGGTTTGACTTCACTTAGTTATTGGAACTTAAATTGAAAAGGTTGTAACTGAAGTATGTTTCCCTTCAATAAATAATTATTTTTGTTCTTAACCAGGTAAAATAGTCGAAATATTGCACTCTCGTAATAACTCAGCTGTTTTTAGTTTCAAATGCATTTGCTATTTTCCTGCAATCACTATTCTTCGACTCCTGTAACTGATTTCTTTGACTTGATCACCAACTCTCATAAGTTTCGTTACTTTCGTAGGTCCTAATTGAGCTGCTCAACCAGTTAACCAGGAAAGTCTATTTTACTGAATTTCCATATGATAGCTCCAAATTTCTCCTAGTGAAACTCTTGCTTCTTTTTGTTTCTATTTTTAGTTTTTTGTCAGCCCATGATAATTGTCCTTAAAAAGAAAAAAACCAAGTCGTCAAGTAGCAACAAGCATCTGTTAGTCATTTGTGATGATACCAGTCACTCATCCCTGTAAATCTTCTTGACTGCCTCATCCCCACACTTCTGCAGGAATGGTAGTGACTTCTTTGAACTTGTTGCCGTGTGGAAGACTTGAAGGAGGCCGCATTGCACAAGCTATGTTCGGAGGAAGCACTGCTGCATTGTTATCTGTTGCCACTTCCCTCCTTCTAGGTATTGAAGGCCTGAGTGGAAGTGTCCTCTGTTTAGTATGGAGACTTTTTGCAACCTTCGTCCACAGTGGAGAAGTACCTGCCAACGACAAGATCACTTCTTTGGGAGATGCCCGGTATGCTTGGGGTTTTGTACTCGGCCTCATCTGTTTACTCTTTTTCCAAATGGAGGGGGCACTTTCTCCAGCCCATTATTAAGTGACCCATTTTTCAGGGGTGGTGAACTCTAAATAAATGATCTCTCTCTCTCTTTCTCTCTCTCTCTCTCTCTCTCTCTGTATGCAATGCTTAACATCTTACTGACATTAGAAAAAACCTGTATATAATATTGCAATTGTTAGTAAAATGAATTTTCTACTTCTAATTGTTCCAAAATAATAGACACAAGTGAATGGCTGAAACATGTCTTCATCCCATACATTCTTGGGTTCTTTACCTAAGAGGGATTTTTTTAATAAATATTTATTTATTAAGAATTTTTTTCAACTTATTTACAAGATCATGGTTAGGTGTTTTAATGAAAGTGTCATTGCAATGACGCTTTTAATATATTTTATGCAATTATATTTTTGTTTTGTGAGAATATGAATTGAATTTTCAAAAAAGAATAAATTAAAAAAACAAATAACTGAAAACATCTTTATCAATGATGTTTTTAACAGAATTAAAAGCGTCAACGCTAAAAACGCTTTTAGTAGGGCTTTTTAAATTTCAAATTAAAAAGATTTCTTTGGCATGATCAAAATGATAAGTATATTTTTGTACATATATTTATATATTATAAAGTATTTATGTACATATATTTATATATTATAAAGATACAGCCTCAATTGAACTCTTTGTCATGCTTCGTAATTCGGCCTATGCAAATTTAGGGTGCATGACTGGTCAGTAGCTTTGTTATCGAAGACTGTCTCATAAACAGGCTGAACATCTATGCATAATCATTTAAAATGATACATAACTGCGAAAATAAAATTTTAAACTTGAAATAAAACGTGCCATGTATGGCAAAATTATGTTTAATTCAAAACTAACATATCATATTGGCCTAGTCTAGGCCACCACAAATATATCATTTATAAATGGGTTACAAAACGTCGTAGGGTCTAGCCCTGAACAACACATTACGTAACAAAATGGCTCCTGGGCCCAAGATCGAACATTCATATAAAGGGCCTTCTCCTAAAGCCTCTCAATTTGGCTACTTAAAAATATTTTGAAAACGTAAGCTATACGCTTAATGAATAACAATGATGCATGAACATAAAATATCATGGACTAGTATTCATATATAATGTATAAAACAATAGAGAAATCATTTATGACATAAACTTTCAAATTGAAACGTTTCATCATTTCAAATCATAATATCATAAAAGTGAGATGCACCGTAACATTGTTTATTGTCAAAACACAGTATAACTTTTCATATAGCATCAAAACATATCATATGTGTGCTATAACTTGATATCAAAGTAAAACTTAGCATTAGCAACCTTAAAGGTTATGCAACATAGGGCTTAGAATCGAGGGACGTTTCTCAAACATGGCGATAGATTATTTCACGTCCCTGATCATAGGACCATCGTTGCTAGTTAAGGTATTGCCACGAAAGACTTCGAGTTGGCACTAATGCTTTCGAAATCATGCATCTCTTTCATTAAAACATTTTAGTCCATAAGTTTCAATTCATATCATAAGCAAAGTTTCATATGCATTTCAAGACATAATATTTATACTTGAATATAATCTTTGATGCATTGAAAGCAATGGAAAACAATGAAATGAAAAAATTTAAACTTGAAAGCATTTGAAAAATAATAAATTGCACTCATGGCATATCATTACTCATCTCTAATCTTGAGGGTTGTGCTGAATAAAGGTGTTCCTACATGTAAAACACATAAAAGGGTCGAACACATTGACTCTATGCTTTAACTTGAAGAAAAAAAGAAGTAAACTCATAGGGAAGGGGTGTTGAAGTGTTAAAACTAACGGTAAAAGGGTTAGTATAACTGATAAAAAAGGGTAGACACTTCTGACAAAAGGGTTGACTCGTGGAGCAAAGGGGTCGACTCTTTTTGCTGAAAAAATAAAACTCTGAACTTTCTAAACAAAAAGGTCTACTCTTGAGGCAAAAGGGTCGACTCTCTTTCTGAAAAAATAAAATTGTGAACTCTCTGGAAAAAAAAAAGGGTTGACTCTTGAGATAAAGGGGTTGACTCTTTTTCTACAAATGTAAATTGTGAACTCTCTGGAAAAAAAGGTAGACTCTTAGGGCAAAAAGGTAGACTCCTTTTTCTAGGAAAAATAAAAACCCACCCGAAAATTCTCAAATCTCACTCAACTCAAACCAAATTCCATCAATACTTTTCCAAACTCTTTCATTGCTTCTAAAATTCAAAGATTGACCCAAAAATGGGAATTTTCAACCGGAACTCCAAATCACTAGCATATGCTTCTAAAGCCTTAAAACCGAACCAAATAGGACTAAAAAATGTCTCCAATCACAACATAACACACACTCACACACACACACATATAGATATATATATATATATATATATATGCACATACAAGAGGTTAGGGTTCATACCTTTCTACCAAGCTTTCTTAAGTTTCAACAATGGCTTTTCTAGCTAGAGTTGAGCTATTCAATCTTCTTTCTTTCTCTTGACCTCCTCTTGCTCTTGCTCTTATTCTTCTTCTTCTTTCTCTCTCTAAGGCAAAAGCATTCCAGGGGGTTGTGTGCGTGGTGTGTGTGTTTGTGTATGTATCTAAATATTCATTAAAAGACTCTCAAGGGAAACAATTCTATGGTTTTCACACTTAAAACTTATATTACCACATAAGTAATAAGTGGTTAACTTGACTTTCAAGAACATAATAAAAAAAATGCAAAATTTAAAAAAATCATATTAAATTACAAAATAAAGGTCTAGGACATTACACTCTTTCTCTTGCTCCATTCATAAATAATATAAACTTTCATTCGAAGGAAGAAGATAGGTATATATATTAGAAAGACAGAATATTAATTAAACTATTCATCTCTCTTCAATTATAAATAATATAAACTTTCATTAGTTGAATGTAGGATAAAGAAGATAAGTATATATAGATATATTTACACATTACACAGTCACAATCTAAATTGAACACTCCATCTTGCTCCAATCATAAATCCTAGAAATATTCTCTATTTTTTTGGCCTCTTTTATTTGGTAGTAATGGAGTTCAATCAAACTCACTGTCTATTTCAATTCTAAGATTCAAAAAGTTGGCATTTTGATATACATTCAATGAATTTGTTTTTAAAATTTGGAATTCAAAGAGCCTACTAAAAGCGTTTTTAGCAACTAAAAGCGTTATTGATAAACACTTTTTTAGTTATTTATTTCTTTGATTTATTCTTTTTTTCGAAATTCTATTCTTATTATCACAAAAGGAAAATATTATCACAAAAAAATGGGTTAAAAACATCCACTACTACAAAATAGGCTATTTGCGACGGATTCTTTTGCGACGGCTGAAATGCCGTCACAAATACTTGTTATTTGTGACGGCAACGGTCCCAACGCCAAAAATGACTTTTTGCAACCGCCTAATTGCGATGGCAACATTGCTGTCGCGAAAAGTATAACAAAACGACGTCATTTTATAGTGTAAATGCGTCGCCCCTTTACTGCGAGTTATTTGCGACGGAATGATATGCTGTCGCAAAAGATTTTTACAAAATGACGTAGTTTTAACTTGTAAACGACGTAGTTTTGGGTTCTAAAATTGGTTTCCCCCCTTTTGCCCTGTTCCTTATTTTTCCCTTTAAACAATTGAAACCTAGGACAGGAACAACCTCACAGCCCTTACGCTCCTCAAACCTCTCCCTCTCCCTCTCACTCTCCCTCTTATTCTCGGCATTCACTGTCGACGGTGGCCTTGTCCCATCGTTCACCGTCAGTCAAATTGGATTTTCGTCGTTCACTGTTGCCACCAGGTAATCTTCTCTCTCTGGTTCTCTCTCTAACTTCTATCCCCATGTGCCATTATAGGCATTGCCACCTTTGCAATCACATCACTGACCGGAGTCCCGTCGTTTACAGCATAGGCGTTGCTAACTCTCTCTATCATTCGCTCTCTTTCTTGAGGTAAGGTTTTCTCTTTCTTTTCTGTGATATTTTTTGCAGTGGTGGGTGGTTGTGGGGGTGGCGTTGGAGGGGTGGGTGTCTGTGTTTGGTTGGGTGGAGGAGTGGCTATGGCTGGGTGTCGATTGTGTAGCCTGGGGGTAGATATGAGATTAGGGCAAAAGTGGTGGTGGATTAGATGGAATAAGGGGATGGAATGGGGAAGAAAGGTTCGGAAGTGGTGACTGTTGATGGTGGAGGGCTGGGGTGGGGTACAGGTGGAGGCGTTGGGGAGGGGATTGGAGGTGATGATTGGTGTTTAGTTGAATGCACTATATCTTTGAATATTTTGGTGCCTTGTATTTGTTTGACATAATGGTTGGCAGACATGTTTTATATTATCTATTGCTTGATTGAGTTAAATGGCAATGGCTTGATTCTTTTTTTTATTTTTTTCCTTGACTAAAGAAGCCAAACGGAGTCTCTCTTTATTGGGTGTTTTCCCAACTGCCACCATCTCTTTCATTTCCAGTTATTTCACTAACATCTGGTTTATGAACTCTTTGTCATCATCTATTATGGATTTGATTTTTTCTAAATGAAAATTTAATTTATTTATATGATCAAATGAATGTGGTAGATTGTTCATCTTTGAAATGGAGAGAGTGATATATAAATTTTTCTTAGCTGATGTGTGTCTACATTTTATAATTTGAATTTGTTATATAACTATTATTCTTCAATGAGTAAGTTCCTTCAATAGGAACAATTTGATATCTGTATTAAGTGGAGTGGTATAGCTCTGTTCTTAAAGTCTAGGTTTGGAAGTAATTGATGGTGAAATTTGTAAAAAGAATTTCTTTGGATGTTTATTATTAAATTTAAAATTTTGATTTTATATATGCTACTAATGACTGTTTTTTCCCTTTATGTTGCAAGATAATTTTGAAGGGCCAAATAATCAACACTCATCTGTTAGAAACGGTGGTACATCTGCATCTTCCCACAATGCTCTTCTTGGAAATTCAGTCAGTGCCATGGATGTTGACGTAACTATCAGTATACCCATTTCCATTTCGCCTGCTTCTCGCACCTTGTTGAAACCCAATGGCAACCCTCTTCTATTTGGTGACTCTCTCCTCCCAAAACGCCTTTCATTTGCTACCAGAAGAGTTTCTTTCACTGCAACAAGGGCTTTGCTTTTAACTATTAAAGAATCAGTCTTGAAGGATTTCCATGTAAGAAGAGCTCTCAAGGTATTATCCAGCTGCCTCCCACTTCCCCCACTTGCTATTATTTAGTTATCTCTTTAATCTTCCTTTAAGGAGTGTTTGCTTTCTGAGAAAACCTACAGACTGAGCAATGGGAAGAAACTTTGTAGTCTTGGACTCATCCTCTTGCCTGAACTGCTGAAACCCATCTTTCTTTAATTAATAGATATATATAATTTTCAGCTTTTTCTTGGGCACTTTCGTATGAATCCTTTTTTGGGTTTTAACTAGATTTTTACTCCATAGGCAATAAGTTATTTTACTCTGCTTTTTGTGTTAGCTGAAATTACAAATTTTTATAATAGAGGACTATCTCAATTCATGGATTGGACAAAGTTCACCCAATGGATATACTAAATTAAATTTGGTACTTACATATGCTAAAAGGATTAATGAAAGAAAATTGATAGACCTTCTACTAAAGGCAACCCAACCAATGTCCTAAACTAGTCCACCAAGGAAATGGAGTTCTTTTCTTTCTTCTTATCCTCCACCAATTGCAAGAACTTGATTCAGTGAATGATGCACTTCAGGAATCTTATTCTGCTTCCTCACTAGACTGTAAATTATCTGTTTTATAGTCTTTATTCTGACGTGTCTCAACACCTTCCATTACTTATCTGGATGTTGTTTCTCGCTTTCACATTAATCACACAGGGTGGAGCAACTCATGTGGACATAGCCTGTGACCTAGAGTTGGTGAAGCTTGTTGCTAGCTTGACTTCTCTTCTAGTAAATTCTTACTCTTTGGATTTGAATTGGTTGTTATATAGCCTGTGACCCAGAGTTGGAATCCTATTTATTTCCTTCTTTTTTAGATTGTTCATTAAACCTTTGATACTGTCATTTTTAGCTGGAGTGTTTCTTCTTGTGAAAATGTTAGTACATGCTGGAAGTAACCTGATTGAATTGGTCCAATAGTACTTTAGATGGGCTCCAGAATGTTTTATACTTGCGTGTTTTCGGCATATACACATTGGAGTTTCTTATTGTTCAAGTTCAATACATCATGATTATTCTGTAAATCTATATGATTGAAGGATCACTAGACTAAAATGTCCTGCTATTTTTCTACTAGATTCAGCTAAATGAATTATATCTTTTTCATGGTTTAGTCCATTGATAGGGTAAATTGTTAGATCTGGTGCATGTCTGTGTCTATGGTCTGAAATTATGTGCTTCATATGTTCTAGCAATGACCTCTCATGCTGATGCTTAATCTTCTCTATTTAATTTGAGACATATACACTCTTTCCCTGCCCTGATTATTGCCTTACATGGTACCATTGCTTGGCTTCAATGAACTTGACAGAGTAAAGTTTTAAAATACAAGCTATTGTTATTCAATTTTAAAATATGAGCTTGACAGAGTAAATTGTGTAATATATCTGATTGCTTGAATGGTGAAAATTACTTAATTTGAAACAAGTCTTTAAATTGAGAAACCCAAAGTTAAGTTGAATAGAATTCTTTAAATCCAAGACTTGACATTTGAAATCATGTATGCAGGGAACCTTTTGTAAACATTCCAAAATTTCCTTATCAATTTCAAACTTTATCGAACCCAAATGAAAATGTATAGAAGATGTATAGAAGTATAGTTACCCTTCAAACTATGGACACCATCTTCTATGGTTGTTTATTTTCTAATTTGTGCCCAAATGTTGTCAGGGAGATTTCCATGCTGGTTTAAACTTCGCAGCGGTTACAGAAGCCCCTGTTATTTTCTTGAATAATTTTTTTCTCAGACTTGCTCTTGCCCTTTTATTTTTATCTTGCTTAATTTTAAGGGGCTTGTTAAATTTTTTTTTATTTTTGTGTCTTTCTGTATACTCTTTTAAGATTTGAATTGGTGGATAAATACTAATTTTGTCTTTCAGGTGGTGATGTGGAAAGGAGAAATAGCTTCTTAGAGAGGTGTCGACTCCATCAACGGCCAAGCAAGCCCAATCCATGGTATTTGACAAAGTCTCAACATTTTCTAATCCATGGTATTTGCCTTACAAGAAACACTTCCAACTAGAGTTTCTTTTATATATTGTAATCAGGACCAAAGACAGAGAGTGTCAAAGATGCTAAATTCTTGAATTCATTTTCCGTAGCTTTTTTTTAGAATAACGTGTTTTTCAAACCTTTTGGGTATTAAAAGTCTCAAACCAGCTCGGAATTCCGTCAAACTCGACACGTAGTAAGATTTAGGCACGAGTGACGTGTGAGAACAAACGGCATGGTCGCCGGACTCCCGGTTTGAAAGTTGTAACACTTTTTTCCTCTCTATTCCTTTGCCTTTTTTTTAGAATAACGTGTTTTTTGAGCCGTTTGGGTACTAAAAGTCCCAAATGAGCTTGGAACTCTGTCAAACTAGACACGTAAGAAGGTTTAGGCATGGGTGACGTGTGCGAACAAATGGCACATTCGTCGGACTCCCGGTTTGAGAGTTGTAACACTTTTTTCCTCTCTTTTTCTTAGCTTTTTTTATTTTAAAATAACGTGTTTTTTGAGCCGTTTGGGTACTAAAACCCCCAAACAAGCTCGGAACTATGTCAAACTCGACATGTAATAAGGTTTAGGCACGAGTGACGTGTGGAAAACAAACGGTACGGTCGCCGAACTCCTGATTTGAGAGTTGTAACACTTTTTTCCTCTCTTTTTTTTAGTTTTTTTTTATTTTAGAATAACATGTTTTTCGAGCCGTTTGAATACTAAAAGCTCCAAACGAGCTCGGAACTCTGTCAAACTTGACATGTAGGAAGATTTAGGCACGAATGACGTGTCGAAATAAACGACACAGTCGCTGGACTCCCAGTTTGAGAGTTGTAACACTTTTTTCCTCTCTTTTCCTTAGCTTTTTTTTTATAATAACGTGTTTTTCGAGCCGTTTGGGTACTAAAAGTCTCAATTGAGCTCGGAACTTCGTCAAATTACTGCAAAGCTTTTGTTCAAAATGCTCAAAAACCTAACGCTTTATTAGAACGACCTCGCAAAGGCATTACAAATGTTGGAGAATCTGATGGCCGACATGTAGCTTGGCATTATTGTAATGTAAATTACCTTTTTTTTTCAATAAGCCTATATATTACATGCATATCTATTAATTTTCTTTATTGAGTCATTATCATATCTAATATTTTTATGTTTTCTTCTTTTTCAGGTTATTCATAAAGAATAGGTGGATGTTATTTTTGTATTAATTTATTTTGTAATAGACTAAAAATTGTTTTTCGTTGTATGAATTCTGGATTTGGGTCATTCTTTTTGGGAGAGTATATGTATGTACTTTGGTTTTGTTTTGGACTTTGGTGAAAGACAAAGGATTCTTGATTTATGTCATTCTTTTCGTGAGAGACTATGTACTTTGTTACTATTTTAGATTTTGGTGTTTGTTTGGATATATAGATGTTAAAATGATATATTAATTTAGTTAAGTCTTTTTTTTAAGCGTTTTGGTTTTAATGAATGCATGAATTTTATTTCTTTGATCATATTAAATGTATATTTTATCAGGTAAAATAAAAAATTACAAAAATCAATTCCAATATGAACCAAAAAAAAATTTTCATTTAAAAAAGTATTAGTGACTGCAATAACCGTCGCTAAAAGTGAAGTTCTGTCGCTAAATAAAATTAATTATCTAGTTGATTATTTGTATCGGCTAAATAACCGTCGCTAAAAGGTTTTTTTGTCGGTAGAAACCCTCAAAAGTAATGGTTACATTAAGTATTAGTGACGACTCAAAACCGTCGCAAAGACTATTAGCGACGGCATCTACACGGTCGCAAACATTTATTAGCGACGGCAGTACAGCTGTCGCAAAAAAATTCAGCCTGTCAGTCACCATTTGCGACGGGTTTTTTGCCGTCGCTAAAAGTCTCTCTCGCTCAGCCATCACTAATAAGTATTTGCGACGACATTTTAACAATTTGCGACGGCATAAAGCCGTCGCAAAAACCCTATTTTCTAGTAGTGGTCATTGCTAATGACGCTTTCATTAAAAGCGTTTAACCAGGGTCTTGTAATAAGTTTAAAAGGACTGGTTAAATATTTTTTTTTAAATAAATATCTTTTGGTAAAGAATCCAACATTCTTATGCTCTCCCTCTCTAATGTGGGAGCAGAGATGATAATTGAGACAACATGCAACGTCTTTAACATTCGTTCTCTCCCTAATTATTTCTATCTTCCCATTTGCTTTATCATATCTCCCCACTTACGTATCCACTTCACCAATATCTAATTTTTTTTGTCAAAAACTTCAGTGTAGTTTTGATTATGCAAGTGGCCACTTTTTTGTGGAACCCAATATTGAAGTTAATACTAATAATTGACCAAAATAGTCATGCAATAGCCTTTTAATGGTCATCTACACCTCCTACATAATCAAAACCTTATAGAAACATATATTGGATCTTTCAGTAGAGAGAGAGAGATCTTTCATGGAATCCACCCAATTGGGCTCCAATTGACGATAGCCTAGCACAGATAAGGCACCACCATCTTTTGGGGATATAAACTTTTGTTTGAGGCACAAAACACAAAGCAGTGCAATAGAGCATCCAGTGCAGGGCATTTCTAAATAAGAATGCTCTTGTTGAGCTAAATCTATTTAACACACTGAACGTCTATTATCTTGCAATTAAAGTTGGCTCCAAGGGAAGGAAATAACAAGCTATTTTTGGTGTCAAATTCGCGACAAAAGTTAGTAGAAAATTCAACCTGTCAAGCCTTGTAATGACACAAGTTACATTTTCTATAAAGCCATATTTTTTTTTTTTATAGTTTAAAACATAACTTGTGTCATATATGACAGAATTATGCCTAATTCAAAACATAAAGCCACATTTATATCATTTATAATATTAAAAAATATTACGCTCTCGCCCAAGTACACATAACATAACATAGGCCTTGGGTTGTAGCTCAAAATTCACATATGGCCTCCTTCTAGGGCCTTCTGGATTGGTTATTTGAAAACATTTGAGAAAATGTAAGTTAATGTTTAGTAAATAACAATGATGCACGAGCATAAAAATACCATGGACTAGCGTTTATATCTAGTGTACCGACATAGATAAACATTTATGCATATAGAGCATGAACTTAAAAATGTGAAATCACAAGCTTGAAATCATAGATGACATAAGCATCACATTGAAACATTCTATCATTTCAAAATGTGGTATTGTAAAAGAGAAATACTACGTATCATTGTTCGTGATAAAGCATAACATAACTTGTAATAAGCATTTAAACATATCTTGGTTCTTGTTCTAAAAGCATAAGTGTGCAACAACTCCACATATGAGCTAGGCTCTATAGTAATCCTCTTAGGTCACACATAAGCTTTTTAGGCCAAGGGATGTCTCCTACATGTCGATAGTTTATTTCACGTCCCCTATCGTAGGACTATAGGATGAGTTTAAGGTCTTGCCATAAAAAAATCTCGAGTTGGCACTATACATTTGAAATCTTGCATTTCTTTTATTTAAACATTCTAGTTTATGGATTTCGATTCGTAACATAAGTATAACTCGCATGCATTTAAAGTATGACATTCATAATTGAGCATAAACATTAATGCATTGAAATCATATGAAAAACGATACATGATATGAAGTTAAACTTAAAATATTTGGAAAGTAATAGGGTTTTACTCATGGCATATCATTACTCATCTCTATCCTTAAGGATTGGTACTAAACAAAGGTGTTCCTACACATAGAGTACATAGAAACATCAAATATAAGATCCCAATGCAAATCAAGAATCATAAAAGTTGAGGTTTAGAACATTGATCCCTCAACACCAGTTCATTCAATGTATCTCATTCTTATCACAAAAAATGAGACTACATTCTAGGTCAATTTTACTTGAAAATAGGGTTAAAGATCTTTAATTTGATAGGTCAAGGGTCGAAAATATATTTTGGATGAAAGAGTTATATCCCATGAAAAATGGACTAAAATTATAAAGAGCAATGTTGCTAACAAAAAATTTGGGTCAACTTTAAAATTCATTATCTCTCAATCTATAAGGAATTAGAGTACAAACTTTAGATGGTACAAAGGTTTATGATTCTACTTTCTAATTCTTCAAACAGTGCATTAATCCGAATTTTCTAGAGCAAGTTATGCCCATTTTATTAAATAGTATCGGAGTTATCAGGCACAAGACAGTTGGAACAACCAATCCACTATTGGAACTATTGGCAAAAGTGAATGATGCAAGTCTTTATCCATTAGAACGACCTCCCAGCCGTTGGAACGATAGGCAAAAGTGAAAAAAGCAAGTCTCTTACTGTTGGAATGACCTCCCAGCCGTTGGAACGATAGACAAAAGTGAAAAATACAAGTCTTTGACCGTTCCAACTGTCATAGCACCCGCACACAGCCGTTTGGGGGGGGGGGGGGGGGGCGGGGCGCTCTCCAAGCCTTAGACTTTCAAATCCAAACTCTACTAATGCTTCTAAGGTTCAAAAATTGACCTAAGAAGACTAAAATATCTCAAAATGAAGCTAAACCAACAAATAAATCAAAAGGATCTAAGGTCTGAATCTTTAAACCCAACATGCACAAATTTGGGGATTGTACAAACTCTCAAAATCTAACTAATTGAGACTCAAATGAGTCACCTAACACAACTATGTCATGTTCTCGTACATACACACTCAAGGATTAGAGTTCATAACTTTCTCTCCCAAGCTCTTCAAGCTCCAACAATAGTGATCTCCTTGTGGGGGTTGAGTTTCCCAAGTTTCAATCTTCTCTTAGCTTCTTTTCTCTTGATCTTCTTCTTTCCCTTCTCTTCTTCTTTTTTTTTTCTTCTTCTTCTTCTCTTCCTCTTCTACAGTAGGTGTGTGTAATTAGGAGATACATATAGAAATTAATCTCATATGTCTCACACTTGGAGCATATGTTACAACATGCATTATCATTGGTTATCTTGATCCAAAGGCACATTAAAATAATATAAAATTTAAAAAAAATCACATTAATTCAGATAATAGAGATTCGAGATATTACACATCTAACCTACAATGCACTGACACGCTACCCGTGTCTGACACGTCAAACATCGATACTCGTCAACTACACTCTCTCCTTAATCCTAATTATTTTTAATTTTTTTTCTTGCTAGACACTCTCCAAACATGCGTGTCTATTTTTTGAACACTTCTACGACATAGTTAACTTGTTTCTTGGTTTGTAGGTGCTATGAATCTCATTTCCAGAGAGAGGAAAAGAGGGAGAGAGGGGCACAAAGTTTCGTGCAAGCATCTAACAACCAACAAAGGACAAGAAAAAGAAGAAGAAGAAGAAGAGAGGGAGGAGGAGAAGCAACGCCCAACATCAATGCAGCAGTTCTGGGCAGTCACAGATTTGGGCAGCAGTAATGGTGGTGCAGAAGAAGAAGAAAGAAGAAAGAATAAAAACCTGTGAATCTGTTGCCTCAAGTTAAGCTTCTCTTTTCTTTTTTCGTCTTTTTTTTTCCCATAAATTATATTTGAGAAGACAAACTGACTTATTTTTCTTTTTATGCCGTGCTCTCCTTTTCTTCTCGGAGATTGTGACTCTTTCTTTTTTTTTTTTTTTAAGATTGCTACTTTCTTTTAATGGCTATTTTATTGTATTTAGAAAAACAGAATACTTGAATTGTTCTATTTTATTTTGTTACGGATTTCATGACCCCAGTGGGTTACTATAGATTTAGGGTTATTGGATAGCTTGTAAACCCAAGTGGCTTAATAAGCTATTATTCCTAATCATTTATATATAATTAAATACCTAACAAATAAAAAAACATGTATAATAAATAAACTTTTATTATAGGACATATAAAAATAGCAATAATTTTGTCGTGTTGCGATATCGTGTCCTTTTTCTTTAAAAATTGCTGTACGTGGCTTTTAACATCCAATCGAGACCAAAGGATGGAGAGAGAGAGAGAGATAGAGAGCGAGATTGCCTGAAGCTGCCATACTTTGACACATATTTATCCACAATATGAATGTTACAGGTACCTAAGAATCTAGCCATCAATGCAATCAAATGGCATGTCAATAACATTGTAAAATTAAAAAATCAGAAAAAAAAAACTGCAAAGAAATAAGTCATTGCTGAAAACATAGACCTATAAGTCATTCATGGGTAAACTTCTTTCTAATTTCTCTCGTAAAGATCAATCTGAGGAGAACCAAGATTAACAGAGACTATATACACAATTCTACATCCTCAATAGTTATTGAAGCAAAGACAATTTTGGTGTCGCATGAAAAGGGGCATAGGGAGTAATTGAGGGTCATAAATGTATAAACACAGACTCATGCATATTTTTGTAAGAATATGATATGACTTTAGTTTTGATGCACTGGTAGTGTATAACTTCTTTACATAAGCAAATATTAAAATGTAACATGTGTCCATAAATTTTGTTTCTTTATGTTATACTTAAATTTTAAAAGACACGTGTCACACTCTACTACTCTGTTCTACACTGTGATTGTAGAATTTTTAAACTCATATGATATCAGACACAATCTAGATTTATCCACAGCAACATACACGACTTGGTAGAATTCATGAGACTGCAGCCACACTCATCCATATACGAATGTAGAACATTCAATTTGCTTTCTGATTCCATCAGTGTTGTCATGGAAGTAAGTCCTTCAACACGAGAATTTTGGGACTTCGTTGTTTTGGTTGTCTACAATCAATTACAATATTGTCTGGACAAACCCTCCAACAACCTTTAGATTCTTTCCTAACTTTTGGTAGTCTCCAATCAATTATAAGATAGCCTGGACAGAAGGGAGACGTCTACTCTCTCTGTCTCTGTCTCTGTCTCTCTCTCTCACTGTATTCAAACTTCCATGAACTACTCCTTCCAGCTCCAGTTATCAAAAAGCTCATTTCCTGCAAAAGTTTCCTGAAACTCGTGCATTGCAAACATAAAGCTCAGAAAGATAGAGGTCAACAAGGATCTGGGACAGCAAAAAAGCAGCAGCATAATGCATTCAGAACTTGGTCATCTTTACCCAGCAGCACGATGCATTCAAGCTTCAAGGAAAATGTTGAAGGGAGCACCTTTCAAGCCTTAAAACTCCACCACCTGAGAGAACTAGAGGTAGAAAACAGAAATTCTTTGAATTTACACCACGGTCACCAAGAAAACAAAATTTTTCCAAGCTTTACTTGATTCCTCTCTTCTTGATTCAAATCTAAGTATCCTTACATAAAGCTAGCTACAGCAAAGGCAACCTTTGGATGCTGTTGTGACGCTTTGGTTAGGCTCGGTTGACTTTGTCAATGACACAAGCAAGGAGTTGACGAAGGAGAGAAGCCCCCCTGTTCTTGCTAGAGAGCTTACTGGCCCGCCCTTCATAGTCAGGACTGGGAGAATAGCATTTTCCTTGTCATAAAGTTAACAGGTAGCTACAAACACAAAACTTCAATGTGATATATGGAAGACAGCAAACAGCTCAGCCCAGTTCTCCAGCTTATAAATAGTCAGTTTTTTTCTCAGATGGATGAAAAATCGAAACAAACTCTTCAATTTTTCTTTATTATTAACAAAATCCTTTTGTGTGATAAAACAGTGCAACACTTCACTGCAGCAAAACAAGAAGAAACCACACCAATTTCCAGTTTCACTTTGCCCAGAAAAGCTAAAGAAGACACCGTATTGTCAGCATGTCAGCACATCTGTGCAGACTACTTGTACAACCACTGATTGAGAAGCAGAGCTGTGTTAGGAACACAGAATTCCAAGATGTCAAGTCTGGTTCACCTCAGTATCTGAAGCCCAAACAGGTATCAGTGCAAACGAAGCTACTTTTGTTTGATTGCATGAAGGAAGCGATAGACACTAATGGAAGGCAAAGGGAGGAGGCAGAGGAGCATTAGGGAAGTGTTCGTTCCTGAGGAGTTTCGAAAAGTCATCTGTGAGCAAATCTGCTCGGGAAAAGCAATATGGAGACGTTAAAAACATAACCCAACTGGTAGATTCGAATGTCCCTAAAACAACAGAGGAACGGAAAAATTTCCAACTACTGAACGAGGATATTTGAATAGAGACACCGGCCGGTGGGAGCGAGAAGTTTGGGATATGTTTGGTGTTTCTTCCATCAATCATCCGGATCTACGCCGTATATCAACAGATTATGGTTTCGAGGGTCATCCATTACGAAAAGACCTTCCTCTGAGTGGATATGTGGAAGTACGCTATGATGATCCAGAGAAACGTGTGGTTTCTGAACCCATTGAGATGACCCAAGAATTTCGCTATTTCGATTCTGCTAGTCTTTTTTGTCCCATGATTAAATGTCGTCTCTTCTCTCTTACTCTACACCGTCATTGAATTAGAAACAAAAATGAGATCAACTAATTTAGGCTCTTCTCAAATAAGTACAACACAAAACATCAGCCTACATTTTGAGAACTACAGCAATATAACTGGTAAAAGTTTTTGATTTTTGGGATCATCTGTAGATATCCTGAAGTGAAAACTTGAAAAAGCATACCTTCCTAGTGCTTCCAATCCAGATTCACAATATTACGATAGTTCAGGTAGCAGTTCTTCCCCCACTCTCCCACAAAACTAAACTACAAATTGATCAGACCAAATACTAGCAAATCCAATAGAGACCCCCACACCTGCATTCCAGGAATCTGCTCAGCTGCCTATAAAAATGTCTAGTCAAGCTAGATGCTATTCACTAAAAAATGTTAAATTTACCAACATCAAAACAAAATGATATTAGTGACTGAAAGTTAATGGACATTCTTTAAGACCATCCAAGGTTTATCAAAAACCTCAAAGTTTGTTCCTCAAAACCCCTTTAGTTTTCACAGACCCTAGTCAACAAGAAGCAAAAAGAGCTCTCAATTCCCCCATGATGCGCCTGATGAAAAGATCAGAACAACACTAGGACATTTAATGCCTCTTTTTCAGCACAATACTAACCTTCACTGGTACATTGGACTTCTCTGAAACTGTTGAATGATTGACCACCAATTCATGTAAAAGGTTAAGTTGTTATAGAGAGGGACAACTTAATTATTTACTTTTCACACGCCCCTCCATGTGTGGTGAAGCTCTTGATCATAAGCAGGCCAAATACGTGGTAATATTCATGGGTAGACAGTAAGATTTAAACTCAGACCTTTACCAGCTCTAGTACCATATTCAATTGTTGAACATTAATCTCTTATTTTCAGGGAGAAGTTCAAT
This sequence comes from Euryodendron excelsum, assembly GCA_033060915.1. Lineage (NCBI taxonomy): Eukaryota > Viridiplantae > Streptophyta > Magnoliopsida > Ericales > Pentaphylacaceae > Euryodendron > Euryodendron excelsum. The sequence goes on from CM065377.1 coordinate 6,966,243, forward strand.
GTTTATGGGAAGAGATAAATAATAAGTTGCCCCTCTCTCTATCAGCTTAAGCTTTTAGATGAATTGATCAAACATAATGATCAACAATTTATCTATATATATATATATATATATATATCTATATACAATGTAGAAAAGAAGGATAGTTGGATTTGTGGATCATCGTTTTATGAATTGCTCTATCACTTGCTTTTTGTGGCAAAAACTCATGCAACAGTTGGATTCAGATGGGTGAGGCCTGGCAATGCTAATATGACAAAGCAAACTGCTTTTTCAGGGGCTTGGCAAGAGAAGAAGGTGAAATGGGTGAACTTAGTGCTCATGTTTCCCGTGTTTCCTATAAAATAATGGAGGACTTAAATTAAGTGTGGAAAAAGTAAGGTTTTTGGCTTCTTTCAGCGCTAAAGTTACTAAGATGTTCAAAGTTGCATCCTTAATGTTAATCTTAAAAGGATGCATTTCAATTTTCTCCAACCAAAATCATGAGGCGAGAGAGGACCCAGAAATTTTGCCCGGGGGAGGGGGGACGTACGCAATGTTTTTTAGTGCTACCGGACCACTCAAATTTTTAAGCTTTACCGTGGAGGACCCGTTGAGCACTTAAAAAATAAAAATATAACAAAATAGTATCTAAAAATAATAATGACATTTTCCCACTGTTTTTTTTTTCCTATTGTAAATACATAAATATCCTGTTTTATTAACAATATAATAGTTTTTTTTATTTCAATTATAAAAACAGGGTAATGAAATCCTTACTATTGTTTCCAAAAGGGGAAAAAATATGTGGAGTATAAAGAGATTAATAACATTCCGAAGTACCACAAAAGTATAGAAATTAAATAAAATATATAAAAACAGGGTAATGAAATCCTTACCATTGTTCCCAAACAGGTATCACTGAACAAATACTAATATAAATAAATATGTGGAAGGTAAAGAAAAAAGTAATCCAAAAGGGTTAAGTTCAAATTAGAAAGAGTTCGACAAAAGTTGAAATGGGTAAAAAAAAATAGGAGAAACTTTTAGAAGGGTAACAAGGTATTATATGCATTTTAGTGGGGCTAATATACTACTTTTCAGTCACTCCAAGCTGGCCGGCATGTAATGTATGTCTCTAAAGACTTAGGGAGGAGGTGCCTTTTTTCATTTTGGGCATGAAAGGGGAATTGTGTGAATTATTGAATTGGCTCTTGGCAACATGCTCCCTTATTAGGCAAAAAGCAAAAATGTCAGATACTATGCATGTTTCCATCTCCTGAATCTACTGCATTAATGATACTCTAGCACATCCTTGGCTAAAAGGGTGACAAAAACCCTTGTGAGTGTGATAGCTGTCTTTTAAGGGCTCCGTGAGGTTATGTAGTAGGGTTTGTTTATAAGGAGCATTGCTTGGTGCAATGGTGAAAGCTCGGGCTTCCAACTGAGAAAACATGGGTTTGAGTTTGAGCGAAACAACTTTGCACATAGAAATGAAGGTTACATGTGTAGCGAATCTTATTCCTCCAAGCACTTTCAATTAACAGGAACTAACACAATAAGTAATGCCTTTTACATTTGTCCGTGTCATGGTTAGTGTTTTATGTATTACAAGGACCCAAGCCCGAGAAGAGGGTCACGGTTGGTAAGGGCAAACATAACAGTCACATTTACACCTAATTAGTTGGACCCCAGTGATAGCAATTAATATCTAACCAAAGAACATTTTTAATTGTAAATTCTGAACTTTGAGTAAGACCATTCCCTATGTAAAATTAATCTCTAGAAGCATAGGAAAGTTAAGAAATCCACAAGCACATGGGTACAAGATTTTAACCTTCATAATAAGAAAGTTCCATGTTTGGCTTTGAGGGCATTACCACTAATCTCTTGAATCAAACTATCAACAGCAGCTAAAATGAACCACCAAATCTTAAAGCCTTTGTTTGTTTACAAGAAAACTGGAGCATGGATCTCTGTCCTCTCCCATTTTGCTTTCTTTTATTTATTTATTTTTTTCTTTATTATCTTGGAACAATTAGAAGTAGAAAATTCATTTTACTAAAAATTGCAATATCATATACATGTGTTTCTCTAATGTAAGTAACATGTTAAGCATTGCCCACACACACGTACACAGAGAGAGAGAGAGAGAGAGAGAGAGAGAGAGAGAGAGATGTCATCTATTTACAGATCACCACCCCTGAAAAATGGATCACTAAAGAATGGGCTAGAGAAAGTGCCTCCTCCATTTGGGAAGAGAGTAAGGAAACAGATGAGGCCGAGTACAAAACCCCAAGCATACCGGTCATCTCCCAAAGGAGTGATCTCGTCCTTCGCAGGTACTTCTTCTCCACCGCGGAAGAAGGTTGCAAAAAGTCCCCATGCCAAACAGAGGACACTTCCACTAAGGCCTCCAATACCTAGAAGAAGTGAAGTGGCAAAAGATAACAAAGTAGCAGTGCTTCTCCCAAACATAGCTTGTGCAATGCGGCCTCCTTCAAGTCTTCCACATGGCAACAAGTTCAAAGAAGTCACCACCATTCCTGCAAAAGGGTGAGAATGAGGCAACAACTTCTACACGGATGACCGACTGGTATCATGGCATATGGCTGACAGAAACTGTGGTCTACTTGATGGCTTAGTTTTTTTTTTTTTTTTTTGAAGAGAAAGATATCCTCGGCTGGCAAACAATAGAAAACAGAAACAATGATGACGAAGAATTTCACTAGGGCAAACATTGTCACGACACTAGCCTACTAGTGTAGCTATCATATGAAAATTCAGGAAAATAGGCTTTCCCGGTTAACTGTTTAAGCAGCTCAATTAGGACTTAAAAAAATTATGAGAATGGTTGATCAAGTCACTTTCCCAGCAATCGCGATTCTTCAACTATTGTAACTGAGCTTTTATAGACTGCAGAAGTATTTGAAACTAGAAACAACAGAGTTATTTTGACTCTGCAATATTCCATCTATTTTATCTGGTTAAGAACAAAAATAATTATTCATTTCAGAGAAACATACTTCAGTTGCAACCAAGTAGCATTACCAACACGACATCAGGCAATATACTTCCAATTTACGTTCAACTCATGAGCATTGGTCCAATAACTAAGTCAAGCCTAGCCTTATAATCACAAGATGCGTGTATACAAAAGGATGTTCATCCATGAAATTCGGATCATTATATAAATGGGCTAGCTTGTAAAGAGATTATCTCAGATAGTTGAATAAATAACAAATAAAGTCAGCACACTCACCTAAGAGTCCGGCAAAAGCAAGGGGATCAACAGGCACTCCCACACCTTCTACTGCATAAGGCAATACATTCCCAAGATCATCCGCATATGGTCCAATAACAAATTGGATGAAAGAAAGCAGAGGATTATTGTAAAAAAATTGAGGCCTTATGTACCTGCAAAGAAAGAAAGAAAGAAAAAAAGAAACAACAAATGAACAGCTCTGAAGTGGAAGTGCCAGAAGTCATATTAGTTGTCTTAATGAACAAGTCCATGTACATATAATAACATGCAAATGCACATATATATTGGTTTTTCTTTCAATATCTTTGTAGGGCCAAATGGCAAAGAGATTCAGAAATCCTCACAAAAATGAAGGTGAAAACCTCTTCTTCAGAACAAGTATTTCGGTTTGACAAGGCACAAAGAAAACTTACAAGGCATTGTCGCCCCCATTAAAGCTGCCATCAGCCACAAAAGCAGCAATTGCAAGAACTAGTGATGTCAGATAAGCACTAGCTGTTCGTGCGACAGGAATATCAAAAAGTGCTTTTTTATTTGGCAGCAGAGACTCATAGTTATTCATCACTCCCAAGCATCCCGTCCAATTAGAGGGCACAAGAAAAGATGGGCTGAGTTTAACACCATAACGAGCAGCTGTTACCCTCGTAGCTATCTGCAAAACATAAATGATAACAAATGTACAGGACATGAGAAAGAAACTTCCAGTTCTCAATAAGTGAAAGACAAAGGAGTTGCTGGAAAAATTACACAACTTGCAAAGCTTTTGGTTAAGCCCCCATGTATAAAATAACTTGATATGAATTCACACATAAGCCCGTCTTTATCTTACATACATATTTTGAACATAGCTTGCATTGCTTTTCTCCCCATCAATAATTTTTCCTCTTATTACACTTGACAATGAATGACCGTAGGATTTTGCTAATAACATTTTACCAGCCAATTCTTGAGCGGATTTGTCCATTTTTATCATTTGCATATACTTTCCAACCATCAAAAGCTTTCCATCCAATTATAGATTACAGAAATATATTAAACAGCACATAGGGCCACATGGCTATCCAAGAGAAACGTACTGGTGTGGGGTCACATGTAAAGGGTTAATTAATATGCACTAAGAGAAAGCGGTTAAAAGCAGTTAGCAGAAACAGGCTCTTGACAAAGCAAGAAAAGTCATAGCCTATCAATTGTTGGGAAGTAAATTGAAAGATGCCTGTAGAAGGTAGACATATAACTGAGACTAAAATCCTATATCAGAAATTCGAATTACTTTCACAGCATTGCATTATCTTTGAAAGAATTCAGTTTAAGGAATTTTTTTTTAGGATTCTTCAACAGGAAAAATTAGTAATAAAACTGCACTTGACACTCTTAATTGATTATTCATTACAAAGTGTGGTGTGAGAACAATCGATATTTCTAAATGTCAATCTGGGTAATCTGCCAATTGAAGTCTTGTGACCCAAAAAAATGTAACTGTCATTCTGAACAAGGATCCATATGTTAAGCTGAATTCTAAGAAGTGACCTTTTCTAAATGTCAATCTGGGTAATCTGCTAATTGAAGTCTTGTGACCCAAAAAAATGTAACTGTCATTCTGAACAAGGATCCATATGTTAAGCTGAATTCTAAGAAGTGACCTCTTATTTACAATTTTACAAGTCACTAAGAACATGGTCCTCCTCTCTTTAGCTGTTAAAAATTTTTAAGTTGCCAATTACATTCTACAGCATACAAGTGTACCTTCTACTGCCTCCAAACCACAAAAACTCAAGTTGTTGAAACCAATAATAGAAAACTCAAGTGGTTAATATCCTCAGGGCTTTAGAATTAATGATTATATTCATGAGGTGACAAATTCGACAGACTAATGCATGAACACATACCTCGGAAACTCCTAAAATGGAAAGGAAGCCACCAAAGAGAGGCACAACGTTAGCTAGGTAGTCGTCAAATGTAGCATCAGGCTTGAGGAAGAAGCCACTCATCAAAGCTATTGTACCAAAAGTTGCAACACATAGAGCTACTGCACTAACATAACCCCAAGGAGTGCTCAGCTTGGTTAATTCGAACTGGAGATCCATCTCTTCTTTGGGTTGCACCATACAAACCTTAAAAACCAATAATCATAAATGGTAGGGTCATAAAGACGAATTGCAACAAAATAACAGAAGAGATCACAAAAAATGAAGAAAACAAGTTCTCGTTTATTCTGCAGGCAACTGAAGTTCTTCTTAATACACAGAAGACAACGTCATAGTCTGAAAGTTACATGGGAATAGCTTCAAACTACAAGAAATTGACCTTCAACTACCAACAGTCTAAGATATTAGTCCTAGTATGTTTCCTATAAATCATGCTTCCTCATCTCTGAGCAAGTAGGTCAGCATGTCTATAAATGAGAATATGGTTCATTACCAGAGGTTTGTGAGTGCACTGTGCATAGATGATATCATGATACAAAACTGATATGGCTGCAGGGCTATAGCCCATGCAATAAATTACGTAAATTTATTCAAAATTCCATGATGCAAGTAAAATCATTCGTGCTCGTGAAGGATAAATTATAGAGAGACAAATGCAATCTATAGGAAATGCAGCACCTAAAATGCGATCACTTAAATTAGGTTATGATTTCCCACAAAGAATCCTGACAACAAATTTAAGTAACAGAACTAGACATGTCCTAATCTTCAGGTACCTGTTTTGCAATGTCATTAGTTTTTTCCTCCATGAGCCATAATACCACCTCCCTCCCTGCAGCTTCTGACAGTTTTTGCTCCAATTTGGGTATGACTTCTTCAACGGGTTTCCTCAAATTTCCAATGAAAATTCCCCCATCTCCAAATCTCCTGACATCGGTCGCGAAAAATGTATCAAAGCCGAAACAGCTTCTCAACTGCCATTTCAGAATCCTCAGAAAAATTACACATTTTTCTAGCTCTGGACTTGAACACAGACAATCCCCACATTTCATATACGTACACGTACTCATATGTAGACATAAGCACATATATACGTACATGCCTATATAATGCTTATATATATATATACGTATTAACAATAAATCATATCCGTAATATAATAAATCCATGTGAGAGAAACAGGCACCTTGTTAAGATCAAGAGCCTTAAAAGTTTCCTCTGCTCTCTCCAACCTCTCCTTCTCTCTGGTCAATTTGTCACGAACCAGTCTGTTGAACAACTCCACGATTGGATTATCACTACTCTCTTTGTCAAGCTCTTTGAGCTTCCTATCAGCCCTCTTCTTCTCAAGCTTTATCGCGGCCTCAATCGAAGGATTACCCATGAACTTCTTGAACTCCTCATCGGTCTTCCAGTCTAGTTCTAGTTGTTTCTCTATCTTCTCGGCCTCAGACTTACTTTCTTTACTCAATTCACCCTCTGCAGACACATCTCCCTTCTGGGTGGACTCCTTTTCGGGTTTTTCCGAAACGACAACAACAGAGGAAGAAGAGGGTTCATTTTCTTGCTCAGCTTTGACCAAAAACTTGAGAATTCTCTTGGAATTGGGGGCGGAGGAGAGAGAAAATGAGAGGTGGTTCTTTCTGCCAAATGCTTGTTTGGAAAGAGTACTTGGAGAAAGCATACAACGTGGGTTTTTCTTGAGAGCCTGCGAAGAAGACGAGACTGAACACGAGGTAGTAAAAAGGGTGGCCATCGGAGGAGGTGAAGAATAGTTTGAAGTTGAAGGAGAGCATGGTGAGATCGCAGTAGAAATAAGATTCCGACTGGGAAGAGAGAAACATAGAGATTAGTCTGGAAACTTGGAGAAGTTCAACAGGTGGATTGGGTAGTGGAAGTCGTGACAACAGATTGCAACCCCACAAAAAATTTGAATTCACGAAAATGGAAAATCTTGTGGTTGCTATATTTCTCTCGTGTTTTTTTTTTTTTTTATTTTGGATAATTATTCGAATTTGGGATTTATGTAGGTAAGTAGGCGACGTTGATTCGGATTCTCATAAATCGCTGTAGAATAAAACAAGCAAATAACGCTCATAAATCACATGAACAATTTATTTTCTGAAAACGAAAAAAAAAATGAGGGAAAAAAATCAAATACGTGTCTTTTTTCGGTTTCTTTTCTTTTCTTTTTTTTTTTTCATCTGGTCAAAGAGTAGTTCATGTGATTTTGAGAGTCTTTTGAACTTTTTTCTCCTACAGTATAACAATAATTTTCATATTTACAATAGAATCGTGAGATATTTAATATTTTGCCTAATTTATTGGAAATTAATTTTTATTTCTGTATATAATTTATGATCAGTCTTAAAGTCATCTTTTTCTTTTTCCTTTTTTCACTTTGTATGAAATAAAGGATGATATTTCTCAAGTATAGTTTTCTTTTTTAAACTCATTACCTTTTTCACCAAAAAAAAAATTGTTATTCAAATCTCACCAATCTTTATAGAAATTAACAATGACAAATACTTTGTAATTTGAGTGATAAACATTCATAATTCAAACCAATTTTATCAAATTTTAAAACCAATTTTAGATAATTCATAATACCATTGAAAACCAATTTTAGATAAGCATTTTCACAAATTAACAATGACAAATATTTCGTAATTTGAGTGATAAACATTCATAATTCAAGTTTTACCAATCTTTATACAATTTCAACACTGTTCCAAATGTAGTATTTCTGTTGCTCTTGTCAATACATTTTGTAAACTATCTAAAAATTACAACAATGTCAAAATTAGATATTAAATTTTGTGTTCTAATTGTTCTTTAGCCTTTTACATGCCTTCTTTTTTGCAAATAAACCTCTATATCACATAGTCCCATGTATCATAATATTGTTTTGATCACTGTTCGTTGCCTAAATCTAAATATAACCTATTTTAACTCTCTTTATCTTATTTAATCAAATTATTCCATGCACTGTTTTTTAAATTTTGTTAGTTTGTCTTTTCATACTTTTACTATTGTACATTATTTATAAGGTTACAATAAAATACATTATAGAATACACGACAAATTATAGGGGTCTTTATTTACTTTTTATTTTTTTTCCAATCAATAATAGATGTTTCATTGACTTAATGAGAAATATATCATATTGAAAACTTGTCTTTGTTTTTTTTTTTAACAGGAGTATCTCCACTTTTGATGGGACTAATCAACTAACGCAACAATTCACTGGCACAACTTTTCACTTAAATCATAAGTTTAACTCCACAGAAAATTGAACCCGAGACTGTGTGTCTTATCACACAATTCATTTGCTCGCCTTTATCACTAGGTCAGCTCGTGAGTGAGTATTGAAAAATTATCTCTTTAAGAAAGACCAAACACCACATCACCATAAAACGCCTATATCAACAACTAAGTGCATTATTAAGGTACTTATTTCACCAATTAGCTGCTATTGTTTGGTTGAACTAAAAAAAAGATAAGAAAAATAGAATAGACATTTCTCAAAACATATATATACACACATATGTTTGTTTACCCATGAAAACGTGATTGGAAGTAAAAGTAGTATATTATATTACCCTTTCTTTCTCTCTTAATAAATTATTGCTTCAATGTAACGTAAAACTTTTCATATAAAAGTAAAATAATATGTAAAGCAATTTATTTCTGGTAACAATCGCATATGCACTCAATTGACAACCATACTGAACTTGAAATTTAAGTTTGCGTTTCTTGTTTGGATCAACTTATTTAATTAACTTACAAAAAGAGCTGTAAGAAATTTCTTTGTCAGCATTAAAAATATAATGGGAAGAACAAATTTCACAATTACTGAAATATATTGTATGGTGAATTTGGTTTGTGAAAATAAAATAAAAGAGAGAAGTTTTGTTTAGTTGAGTTAAGAAAATGAGAATAGGCATTTCTCAAAACAAATATTTTGTTTGTTGTGTGTTTGTTTACCCATTAAAAATAAATTGAAGTAAAAGTAATTTATTTTATTTTTCTTTATTTCTCTCTCAATAATTTTTTGCTTCAAACATAACGTAAACTTTTTACATAAAAGTATGAATAATGCGTAAAATAATTTTTTCTTGTAACAATCACATATAGACTTAATTGACAAACATACTTAACTTGAAATTTAGGTTTGTGATTCCCGTTTGGATTAACTTATTTAATTAACTTTGTTCATTTTATTAGTTTTTTTAATCAAAATTAATTTTTTTAAACTCTTTAGTTAGTTAAGCTTTTTCTGACTTTTTTTAATCTAAAAAGCCATAAGCTGCTATAACGGCATGCGCGCGCAAGAAAATGATTCAAGTTCTGTTCCTTCTGATATTCTCTCCCCCCCCTCTCTCTGGTACAAACCGCCACTTTCCCACATTCCCCAATCTCTCTCTCTCTAGAAAAGGCAACTGGCCTTCAATCCACAACGCGTGGAAGTGGAAACCCCTCTCGTTTTTATACCCAATGCGTAGAAGTGGAAACCTCTCTCACCTGCCCTCTCTCCATCCACTTTTCTCTCGCCAGAGCTGCTTCTTTGCCGTCGCCTTCCAACCCTAATCCTCGCAATGTACATCTCCATTAATCTTCACTGTCTCTCCATCCCTAACGGTTCTGACAAGATATCATTCCCTCATTTTCTTTCACTTTCTTTCATCCTGCTTTGGAGTTTCTAGATTTCTCACGTACGTCTTCATCTGTAAAGGTCTTCTTTGGCAAGTAAACCTGTTATCTGTTATATTTGCATGGGCAATGTCCTTTCTTATTTTTCTTTCTGCAGGAATGATATTGTTGAGGTACTAGCGATTACTTCAAGATATTATAGGCCAAGTAACTGTACCCTGTCATTGTTTTTTGCTTAATTGAAGTTTCACCTCAACCAATTGTTTCAACTTAGGAACTTTTCTCTTTAATCAAGGAATTTACTGGTGAATCTTTCTTAAATTTGTATGTCTTAGTTTGAAATGTCTGGCATTTTACCTAACTTTGCCAAATGGTAAATGTTGAATATCTTACTTGTTTGTTCAACCTTTTTTGGCCATTGTGTATAGTAGCGAAACATTAGCTGCAATTTCTTCAATTTCAGGAGACTCTACATATTTTCTGGTGAGATGGATGAGTTAGATATATTTCATACGAGAGTATAGGACGTAAACATGTCTATTTCCACAGCCTAATCTCGAAATACTCTAACCTGGATGGAATTAAGGTGTTGATTTCTCTCTCTATACTCTCATCCGTTTGTAATTATGTCCTGTAGTATGCACAGAATTTCCTATGAAAAAATGACTATTATTATTCAGAATTATGTACAGAGCTTGATACGAACGGTATTCGATTGATTTGAGCTCTATTGTCCCATCCTCTAACTCCAAGTATCCTTACTGCAATAGAACCTTGGGCACTGATCAATTTTTTGTGACTTGCTATGATGTTGGTGTGAGGGCAACTGAAGGGATTCCACTTCTGGTAAAGAACTCAAGTCGAGTTGTGTGTTCATCAAGTTACAATGTTGAATTTATCCCACACATGGCTGTTCCCCTACATTGAGTGCTGCAGCCCTTTGCGATTCCAGCTGGAGGAAAGAACACAGTGAACAGGTAATTATATTTCGTATAGATATTATGGTATTACTTAGTCCTTTCAGTATCCATGACTTACTTACTTCATGATTGAAACTTATCATGAAGGCCAAGGTCTTGTACCCATGTGCTTTTGGATTTCTTAACTTTCCTATGCTCCTAGAGATTAATTTTACATTGGGAATGGTATTAGTCAAAGTTCGAAGTTTTCAATTATAGAATGTTCTTTTTAGTGTTTTGACCAGCATTATTAATTGTTTGTAAGAACAGAAGACCAGACTTATTGTTCTACTAGTATCTATGACACGTTTTTCTTTCTTAATTTATTCTTCGGGTGAATCATATCGTTGATGGTATGTGAAACTCTTATCTTTTAGCATGAATGATTGGTAGGTTGTAGCTTCCTTGTTGGCTTTAGCAATGAAAATTTCCAAATGTTGTGCTTGTAGCTTGTTTCTCAAAATCAGATTTTGTCTTAAAATTCAGTGTCATGCACCAATAATAAGGTCAGCAATGTGTGTGCATTGTATTAATGTTCGATGACATAACATGAGTGGAAAGGAGCTTATATATATATATATATGTATATATATGCATGTTTTTTGAATTTTCTAAAATTTCAATCATATGTTATGTTACTTAGTCCAAAAGTACACAATACTCTTCCCTTCTAAGGCTATCCACTTAATAGATGGGGTGGATAATTAAGTATTAGCTCCAGTTCTTGTATTCTAGAACTACTAATCTGCTAATCTTTGTGAATTTAATATATTTTTTTGCTTAGTGCTGTTACTATTTTTGTTGCTGGGATAGCCTCTTCATCCTCCTATACCCCTGGGTCCTCCTCAAGGGGCTCCTCTGTCCATTTTTTTGCTGCTGTGTTTGTTTGTTTTGTAATTTTTTGATACAAATTGTGCTAATAGTTAGACATGCTGCACTGGTAATTGGAGGTTTGGATGACCTGCTGGTTGGGGTTTATGTCATTACGGCAGTGGCACTTACAAAAACTGTAAATTATATGTGAACCTATTTCATCCCTCGTTGAGTAAGGCTATGACAATGTTATAGATGAAAATCAGTCATCTGAGGGTAATCGTGTCTTGGCGGGGCAACTCAGAGGGTCTATGAGGGTTGTTTCTCATCATAGATGCCTTTCTCTCTCATGGCAACTGTGGTTGCAGCCATGGAGATGTCCCATTTGTCTGACAAAACACAAATCTGAGCCTTGATTATTAACATATCTGAGTGTTTTTTTTTTTTTTTGGTTTTTTTTGTAATGCAGGTGCTTGTTTGTAGTACTTCGTACCTGTGGTCATGGACCTGTGTTGGAAGCAACACTTAGACAACTTATTTTCATTCATTTGTTCTTCAGATATTGTATTATGCCTATTTTGGTTTTATTTTTTTCATGTAAAATGTGGTAAAGGTGAGATGGCTGCTTCAATTTGGGTATGTATGCAATTGAGTCATCAGTTTTCTAGTTGTGGTTGAAATCTTTCTATAAAAAATTTAAAGCAGTTTGAAAGTGGTTGTGAATGGAGTGTGGACATAAAATCTGGAAAGTAGGAGAGGGGATGGCAAGGTATAATGCTTGGTAAAATAAGGGCATCACTGGAAATCTATAGTTTTTGTACCAGTGATATCATGTCAATCCAAACATGGGATAGTATTGCAGGTCCTTGTAACTACTCCACACACCCCCCCCCCCCCCCCCCCCCCCCCCACACACCAAAAAAAAAAAAAAGTCCGGTCAATCCAAACATGGTAATGGTTGGTATTGGGGTGTATAAAATATCCTCATTAACCTTCTCTTAGGACTAAATGTCCCAAGTATTATTACTACTCTCTTATACCTTTATACTATACCAAAAACAAACGAGGCCTTAATGGATGGGGTGGATAATTAAGTATTAGCTCCGACTCTTGTCTTCTAGAACTACTTATGTGCTAATCTTTGTGAATTTGCTATATTTTTGCTTATTGTTGTTGCTCCTTTTGTTGCTGGGATAACCTCTTCATGCTCCTATACCCTGGGTCCTCCTCAAGGCACTCCTCTGTTCATGTCAATGCATGTAGGGTCTTCTTCTCTGATTGTGCTAAAGACCTATTACTGTTCAGCTAAAATAAATTACAAATTAGCAATTATATTATATTTCTCTGCAGGCATCCTGATGTGAAAGAGAACAACCTTCAACAAACACTTCAGCGCATGCAAATCCTTGAGAGAGAAATAGATGCGAGCGATGCAGAGGTGAAGTTCTTCACGTTAGTTTCATGCATTTATATGTAACTTTGCGATCATGAGGGTTTTTTCTTTTTGGAAATAACTTGAAACCCAATTATTTCTCATTATGGCTCCAGCATTAGAGTGTTTTTTTTTTAAAAAAGATTGCCCAATGCAAAGCTCATATCAAGGAGCTGAATTTCCATTCGGAGGCCCAGGCATGTGAGTACAAGCAAAAGGTAGGTTAACCCATGTATTTTGTGGATTGGAATTGCCAAAATCTTAAAACTTATTTCTCTGAAAAGTGGTTGGTTGGCAGATATGGGATTAGTTTGTTAGTGTCTTTTAAATTGTTACCAACTATGTTAACTATGTACTCGTGAACAGTTAAAGGCATTGGAAGCCATGATTGATCAAGTCAAACCTGAGTGCCCTTCTCCCCATGCAACAAATTCATCATCAAGCAAACTAGAGAAAAATGGGTCAAAGTCTAGGGGTTCTGGTTCCCCTTTCAAATGCATTGAATTGGGCTTGGTACAACAAATACATTTTGAGAGGGATGAGGAACTCACTGCTGGAAGACTTAGTATTGAAGAACTTGAAGCCTTGTCTGCCAATGGACTAGGAGACGTAGGCTTGATGAATCATTGTGTCACTGCATATTCTTTTGAGATTGACTGTATGCATCACTATCCCTATTTAATTTATGTAAATTTCCAGAAATTAATCCTGAATGCGAGATTAGCTGCTGCTTGGAGCATGACCCATGATGTAATTCGTGACTTGTTGGGACTAAAGTTGGATATGACCAATTATGCACTAACTTTATAAAGTTCTATCCCATTCATTCAGTTCAATTGTGTTATTTTATATTTTCTGTGCTTCAGAATTCTTCAAGAAACAAAGTCTACTTAAAGTTTGTCCTTTCCTAGGATGTCGTGCATTTGAAGATGTATGTTGTTCTCAGTTGGTGATGCTGATGAACATTGCTTACAGAATCTCCCCCCACATCTACACAATTATGCTCATCTTTTTTATTTTGTAAATGTCAGTCATTGCTGGATAATCAACAAGTGCAAAAGTTATCAGAGAAGGCTCAAGTTCATAATGTTGAAGCTCAAGTTAAGCTACACTTGGCTTCGATAGCACTGAAACTCACTTGGAGAGTTTTTGGTTGCCTTGAATGGTGCGTTTCATTCACGAGCAGAAGGTAATAAAGCTCAAGCATCAGCTCAAGGAGTTTATGGAGGAGAGGAGGGTGTAAGCAACTTTCACCCCAAAAATCAAATTTGAGGATTCATTAATTATTTTCATTTTCCTAGCATGTCTAATCTGCTTTGAGGTCTCACTCTAGATGGCTAAACAAATAGACAGAAAACGGACCAAGATGGTGGCAGCCAGGTTGCCTTGGAAAAACTTCATCAGCAAATTCAGTTACAACTGAAAATGAAATGTTCAAGCTGGAAGTGTTAACGTTTTCTTGTGTTGGTAACTTGGTAAAAATTATTCTTCATAAAATGTCTTGTATATTCGTCCTAATTTGGCGTCTGCTTCTGATTTCCATAGATGGAGAATGCAAATCAAAAGAAAAAGATCATGGAACTCGAAAAGTAAAGCAACTGTCTGGCCAGCAAACCCTCCAGTAACGGATCCATCATCATGCCAAAATTAAGGCAAGACACCATTGGAGGAACGCTTTTTGGAATTATTTCTCTTGGTGGCCTTAAGTGAATCTTGAGTTAACAATTGAACTTGGCTTAGAGTAACTTTTTCCTGGTGTCTGGGCTTCCTAATGTTAGTGAATATCGGTTTTGCTTTTTTACTTTGAACTAATGTTCAGCAAAATCTATATATTAAATGTAACAGGAGGAAAACAATTTTTTGAAAAGTCAGAATGAAGACCTTAGATTAAGCTGCAACGAAAAGAGGCTACTCTTACACGCATCAAGGAGGAGCTTGCTCACTTTCGCATTACTAACGGGAGAAGCGCCTATATCAATTTTAATGAGGAGCAACGGTTGAATAACATACTGAAGGTTATTACGGGAGAGAGAATGGTTTGACCTGAGCGAAACACTTCTTTTGCACGTGTTTGTTGAGAGAGGGAGAAAGAGATGAGGCCTAACAGTCGAGTGTGAACCTGCAACAGGAAACTGAAGAGGAGAGGCTGCAATTGGCACAAAAGTTAGTGGGCTTGTGCACCAGCATTTTAAAGGTTTGTTAAAGTTGATTACTTGCTATTTTATTCCCTCTCGGAAATGAGAAAAGCCTAGACCAGAAGCATTTTCATCCAAATAACCAAACCCTCTATACTTCAGCTTATTTTTTGTTTGAATTCAAATTTGCAGGCTGCTGGTATAACAAGACCAGCATCTGATATAAGTGTCTCTGTGGCCGAAGAAGCACTTGAGCAGCTCAAGAACAGAGTCCCTTCACTGGAAAGAGAGTTGCAAGACATCAAATTTGAGGTCAATGAAAACACACTATTTTTTACTTCTTTTTTTTCTTTCTGTTTTCCCCTTTTGAGATTGATTTTTGTGGACATTTTGGAGGGAATGATTGGTGACCTCATTCAGGATAATGACTGAATGCTTGGGACAAAGATGTTCTTAATTCTTTTGCAGAGTAGAATGACCAACGAAAAAAATTAGACTGTCTGAGCTCACGCCACAATCCTCACCATTGAGCTCAAGGGCAGCTAAGAACTGCCAAACATCAAATAGATTGTCTCAGACTCCATTTCTTTCTTTTTGAGATTGGTAATACTGATTTCCACTTTAAACTGGGGGGAGAGAGAGAGTCCAAGATAAATTGTTAGCCTTTTGCTAGCAGTTAAAGTAATTTTGAATTCAGCAATTCTGTTGTTCAGCAGGTCATGCTGTAAATTGGTTATTCTGTTCTTTGCATATTCTTTTTGTAAAATTTATATCCATTGAATCTGTTGGGCATTTTCCCAAGCTACACCTTGTAAATAAATACAGGCACAGTAAATCACAAGGACCATAAGGTCCTTGTAATGTTGTGCTTGTGTTCTTGCTGAAGTGCATTGTAATTCAAAAAACAATTTTCTTTCTAATTCATGTGCTCTGGGTGGCTTTCTTCTAGTGTATCTCCTCCTCCATGATGTTTCCGATCAATCTCATCCCTCTATGGAGTGCTCTTGAAAACCAGCCCCAAAGTGAGTCCAGGCTACCAGGTAAATCATAGGGTGAGTGGATGGCATCTACTGCAATTGAAGGTTATAATTTATAAATTTTTTAGTGCTCTATTTGGAGCTTGGCCTTTTGAAGGGAAGTGAAATTACTTGTACAAATTTATTTTGGGGTAACTATGCATATGCAAAAAATAAATTTTGTTATAAATGTTTATTTATTTATTTCTAATTTTTTTAATCCAACCAAAAAGAAAAAATGTAAAATTAGCTTTTTCCCTTCTAACACTGATTTATGATTAAACTTAGGAAAATGCTATTCTTATAAAAAATCTGTACGGATAAGTAGGGACAAATATGAAGTGTTATGGTAGTTCTGAATATTATATTGTCATCAAATTTTAGCTCTACAATAAGAGTAGATCAAATACAATAAAAGTAAGAATGATGAAAAAATATTACCAAAAAAAAAGGCTATGAAAATTGAAATTACTCACAAGCATGGAGCTAATAAAGACGCAACAGTTTTCCCTAGGTTGCAGGCTTGCAGCTACCTGAACTTCCGTGAGACCGGCAGCACTCAATCTGAAGCACCAATTTTCAGTTGTAGGGTTTCGCCATTGATGCTCTCTGAAAGATGTTTTGTTTCCTGGGAGCTCAAAGAGAAAATATAATCGTCATCCACTCATTTCCCATACTTTCCTTAGAAATCCCTAAGTTGTGATTCTTTATATCTGTTTAAGGCTGCAAAGCTGGGGTTCTTATCATATGAGTAGTTTGAAAGGTTTTGTTAGTTCCAAGTAGCTTTCTTTGCTTTTCTTTCTGTTTGAATTTTTTTTCCCTGTAATGCACTAGATGAATGATAGTACTGTTTCCTTGATGCTCATTAATCTGATTGGTGGACTTCAACAATTTTGTATCTCAATATCTGATTGAAAATGTTATCTCTTCTTTTCAATCGCAATTTCCAACTTTTATATTTTCTCACATTTAGTTATCCCTCCAGTTAAGATCAATGCCTCATGCAGAAAACATAATCACATATAACATGGTTATTAAATGAAATGAGTTCATTTGTCATTAGGGAATGTATGTATGACTTTGTAAAATTTATGCCATAATATTCGCATATTCATGTTTGTGGAAGCCATAAAGCAGCTGGTGGTCAGTTATTCTTGTTTTTTAAATCAACACACTCAAATTAAATTCGTTTGCCTTGAAATATCATCAATGTGCTTTTCCATGCATCATTTTCATGATAGTACAGTGTTTGATTCACTCAAGTTTTGCAGCATTTGCCAGATATGATAGCTATCAGGGATGCAGATTTTAATGTGGATGTTGTGTTTTGTTGTTTGCCACACACAGGTGATTCCATGACATCTTTTTACTCATTCACTCAGCAAGTTTGAGGCCTATGAAGTTTATTGTCCTATATAGTCTTAAGTGTTATAAATTTTTGGGGAAAAAATAGAGAATACATTCAGATCCTTATTAATCAGATAATTGATAAGTAGTTTATGAAGCTTGCCTTTATTGTTAATATTTAGTCTTTAATTTATTTATTTTTTACAGGAAAGCTCTTCCTAAAGGGTTAGAGATTGTTGATCTTTCTGCAGTATGCTTTGGATGCACGTCTTCTCAATTCTGCATTCTCTCATGAATCTGCATACATGCATCCTGTAGGTATTTTCAGGATCTTGAGTTCTATTCAATTCAAAATAATTTGAAATGATTATGCTGGACTTCCGGCTGCGAGAGATCAATGAATATGAAAAATGGTATGGACAACCTCATAGAGCCACCGGAGTTGCATAACAAAAACTTCTGATGCATGGTTTTCAATGCATTTTTCCTGTTTAAAACACATGGGTGCAATTTAGAATCTTTGGCATCTTTAATTGTGACAATTATCAGAGAACTACTACTCCTTTATTTCCGCTAAACTTCCTTTGGTCTGCAGGTGAAAAATTCTCTTGTTTTGTCCGGACCCAAAGAGAAGCTGTCTATGGTTTGACGGAGATTTATAGAAGAGAAATCCAAGATGCTTGTCTAGTTGCAAATCCTGGCTGTTATCCAATGTCTAATGTGTGAAAATTCTGCAAAACTTCGGTGACTCTTTGATTTGGCAGTGGACATGTATAACTTGCAAAAGAGAATTGTGCAATAAATTGGATGAAATTGGTGATGTCTGAGCAATGCATAGAATTTGTTAATTAGGCCTGTTGTATAATTCATTTTTTATTGTAGAAAAGCTTATTTCCTTGTCATTGCTGTTCTTTTGGCTATTTTATTTCTCAATTTTCTACAACAGGAACTCAGAACTTATTTTCCTTCTCTGGCATTCATAATTTTAGAAACAAAAGACATGCTTTTATTATTTTGCTTCAAGATCAGACCTAATGAAACTCTTCTTGGTTTCTCTACTTTCTAGTATGATTTTATGGTGCGCATCAGTTCTATAGCTGGTCTAATTTGAGTATATGCTTGGCTGGATGTTAAAGCATTTGATACGCGCATGTTATGAACCTCTTGTGCAGAGAGGCAGAGCATTTTCTAGACTTGGGCTTGAGACATCCATTCAGCATAGAAGCTAATCGTTAGAATGCGTAAGTTCTAGCGATCACTGGTTATGTTGTTTCTATTGGTGATTAATCACATTAAATGCCCTGTGCTTTTCTGTTTTCCCTTTTGCTTGCAGGCTAACCTCTTTGAAAGTAAAAATATTATTATTGAAAGAGATCCGTTAGGTCAAAGAAACAGGGCATTAAACGCCCATCAAATCACCACCGCCGTATCTCTTCCATCTCTTCCTCTTTTCCAACCAGAGATCAGAGACACACCTCCACTTCACCAAACCCCAACCAACCCACCCCCCCCAACACACAGCCTTCTCACCTACACGACGACCACCACCATCACTAGAGGCCATTACTTGGCTCTTTTGTAGCATCGGCTAATGTGCTTTGACTTGAGCCACCAGCTAGCCTTCATGATTTCCTGAAGCCGCTAACACCGTCGAACATCCATGAAGCCCTTATTTTTTCCTTTAGAAGAAAATCCAGTATCCATACTGACAGTGGTGCTAGATTTTTTTTATGTACTTTTTCTTATATGTATTTCTCTGTAATTCGTAAAGCTGTGTTACAGCATCACTAAAAATTGGAAGCAGCTGCGGTACCTCAAAGCCAAGGTTATTGTACCTTTAAGGGTAGTTTTATCACAAATATGTGACAATATTGTGGTAATTATGAGTCGTATTCATAGTAACTGTGGTTCATAAATATTTATGGTAAGCCAAAGGTGTGTACCTTAAGGGTAGTTGTTAGTTGGACTAATATTTGTCACAAAATATTACAACATTGTGATAAATATGGGTTATATTTAGTAACTATAGTTTATATTTGTGGAAACGGCTTCTATGCCAAAACCCGTCTATTATTTCAAAGATTTCCATTTAAAGGTAACATTTTTTTGCCAATTTTTTTTTTTTGTTGATTTGTCAAAGAGCTGAGATTACAAAGTATAATAAGTACCTTAGAAAGCCCTTCAAATGCAAGTTATCATAGATTGGTGATGTGTTCCATGTGCTTGGTGGTCGCGTATGGATGTTAACAAAACTTTGGAGACGAGATAAAAGCTAAATAAGAACATGTTAAAGTGTGGGTGAAGAAGTTATTCAATGCTTGTACATATATATATCTACCTGCTATTATAAGAGCGGAAGGACAAGAATTCTTCATCTATCAAAATTACTTGGCTGCCCTCCTTTACATGTATATGCAAACTTTTGTGATGGACTCTTAACAGCTGACCTACTCTCCCATGTGGCCCCACATGGCATTAACTATACATAGTTTACACTCCAAACTGGCCTGCAAGACATTGGTTTCATATAGCCCCTCTTCCTCCACGCGGTCTCTACTCTCCTATGTGATCTCACGTGGCATTAACTACAAATATTTTATACTCCAAATTTTACACTCCAAACCAGCTGCAAGTCATTGGTTTCATACGGCGTTCACCGCAATCGAAAGGGCAAACCCTTTATCACCAAATCTTTCGCTTTTCTCCATCGAAAAGGCAAACCCCTCACAGCCATATCACTTCGCGACTTCACCACCTTACCGACGGAACTCACTGTCCAATCGCCGACCTCATTGCAATAAACATGTTCTACATTCTTCTATCATCGTCAAAGCAACCAATCAAGTAATGACCCATTACCCAAACCACCACAATAGAACGACACCCAATTGTGTGGCTGTACATGCCTCTCTCACTATATAATTGCTCATTGATTTCAACAGACCCATTCACCAACAGATCAAACCACGAGATCAAAGTTGGTGCAGCATAATTGCAAGTCAGCTTTATTGAGGGTTGTTCTATTTTTGTTTCCCTCTTATTTTCTATTGATTGTGTGCATGTATATTGTGGTAATTAAGTTAGTTGTTCCATTTAATTCTTTTCCCTACTATTTTCTGTTTGATGCACGCATGACGTACTGTGTTAATTGAGCTGTATGCATGACATACTATAATAATTAAGCTGTTAATGAAGCAACTTAGTTGTGCTTGTTTTAACCTTTTCTCCTACGTTACCAAATATGATCCCAAAAATCTTATGGGCCTCTTGAAAATTTTGAAAAATGGAGCAAGCTAGGTTTTCGTCAGGTTATCTGGTCTATATGATTACTGCATAGAGCAAGGGAGACCCTGTTAAGTACATAAAGTAGGGGAGATTCTCAAGTAGCTAGAGGGCAAAAAAATCCATCAAGAAAATAGCTTTATAATTCCAAAATTTTAAATCCAAGTAAGTTCCTAGAAATTATAATGGGCAGTTGTTAGAGGACTACACATGAAAGAACCTAGAAGTTGTTTTGTAAGGATCCACAGGTTGGTCATGGGCATGTCGAGTTAAACTAATCATATTTTCGGACCCATATAACTTCAATCTTCGTTCTTCATCTTCCACATAAATTTCAAATACATATAAAAACCACAATATGCTCGAAGTTAAAGGTTTATGTGTCACACTACCTTATAAATTGCCAATATGGTAATTTTGTCTTGACCCCTGATTCTCTAAACCATGGCTACCACCTAATTGAGTACAATATATATCTGTAAATCTACTATGTTACTACAATTGGTAAGGATATTAACGATACAACGCCTTAGAGGATTGTGTGATAAGCATATTAATGATACAATGCCTTAGTAGATTGTGACAACATAAGCAAATTGTCAAGGCTGAATGGTGTGTAGTCTAATAGTAATTATTGTATCAACTGTTGACTCCACGCCTTGATTTTGACGATAACTAAACCTTGTATTAGTTTACTAATATATTTAATTAGTGTGCAGATTAATAAGGATTATAATTTACACTTAAAGTCTAATACATATCAAATTAGATGCACAACAAGACAAGAGTCAAGCAATGCACCAAAACAAAGCAATGACACCTATTCAAATATCAAACCAATGATTTGAATTCGAAGAGATTGAAGGTGTTCAAAAGAAGATTTCATCAAGTGTGCAAAGACTCGATGAAGTTGACTTGAATTCAAAGAGATTGAAGGTGATTCAAATGAAGAATTCATCATGTGTGCAAAGACTCCTTAAAGAATCCAAGAGAATATTTAAAAAACCAAATTAAATTTAATCCAAATTGAATTAAGGACATTCTTGAATAATCACAATGGATTAAAGACTTTGAAGTATCATCATACCCTAAAGAGAAGACTCCTTGAATATCTTAAAGTGTTTTTTAAGTCATATTTGATCAAGGAAGGCTTGGAAGAATTTTTCTGGGTAATGTGTCGACACATGGAGACAGAGAGCAACTTTTGAAGAATGCAGGCTTGATGTGTCGACACATGAAGCCAAGTGTTGACACATAGGGACTAACGACTATATTTTTAAATATTATAATGAACTGAACTCGCATTAAATGAGCCTCCAACTACCTCCAACGGGTGAAATCAGTTTAGAACCATATATACAAGTCTCTAAATGCATTTATGGACAAGAGATACAACATTCATTGATTGATTGAGCTGAAAATTCTCTTTGCCTTCAAGTTGGCATTTAGTGAGCTATTCAATTCCTATCTACTCTTCATAGAGAGTTTATATTTCATTTATATATCTTTCATATACTTGTAAGTGAGAGTTTGAGTATTCTTCTTAAAAAAAAAAACACTTGTAAGTTGAAATGGATCTTGGACAAAATCACTTGGTGGCTGTAAGAATTTGAGAAGAAGTTCTTGTGTAAAAGTGAACTGAGCACTTTGGAAATCAGCATCTACTTTGTAATTGGAGATTGCATAGTGGAAGAAGATTTCAAGAGGATATTGGGGTGAGGACGTAGACCACAAGTTATGGTTAAACCTCAGTAATTCTTGGTGTGCTTTCTTGTGCTCTGTTTTCATTTCATTATTGCTTACATTGCATTGCATATATCTTGAATTACTGTTCCATTAATTAGATTAATTTTAATTAATCTTAATTGCTTTAATTTTTTAAAAACCCAATTTACCCTCCTCTTGGGTTGCCTTTTGGGCCCACATCGACAATGTGCTCTTATGATAGATAGACTACCTACTCATAATATGATTGCGACATCCATAGCTTTGCCAAGTCGAACGAACATGTCTAAAATAGGAATACGTTTACTACAATATCAAACCAGAAATTCACGTACTGTATTTTTTACCATACATTGTTGTCTTCAGAATATAGGCTGGTGTTGATTTACACCACTTTTAATAGTTGTTCACATAGTTTCGCCAAAAAGTTAAGAGAAAGAGCCAAGGAAAATACGGTAGTAAAAGCAAGTTTGTAAACCAAACAAAGACAATGAGTTCTGAGGAAAAAAAGTAGCAAGAAAGAAAGAAAAGGAGGGAAGCATATGCTGCATTGTCAGCTAAAAAAGAGCTAAAATATCAAGAAAAAGACGAGAACATTATGTGCGAAAGAAAAATGCATGCAAAGTTCGAACACTAGTGTACCACCTGAATGCAAACAATATAGCACGTTTGAATTTGGTAAGTAGTATGAATTTTAGCAGGATGCACTATGAATGTTCGTGCACAAAGCTCTAATCTACGTATAAACAACGTAGGTTCCACGTCCGAACAACCACATGATGTTACCCTTTCGAAGAACATACATATAGAGCATGATTCGCCAAAAATGGTTTAGTATACAATTGGAACAAAAAAACTTTAATGTCATAGACCTTTCCTTACCAAAGTGTTGTGATTGCTTTTGATAAGTATTTCATAACAACTGATAGTTCCAACTCATAGCAGGAGAAACATAATAAGACAACAAAAGCGAGGTAGTGTATTGTAGTCAAAACATTTTATAGGATTCTGTTGCCTCACAATATAGCTATAATTTTCATTTCTCGATACATGTAGTTCCGTTTGTACTTGGCAGAAATATACCTTTGGAAGCATTTGTTTTTGAACAATGCCCGATTTGCACACATTGTGGAGCAAAAACATTCATCTACGAATCAAATGGATTTTGTTGCTATACTGGAGAGGTGCATTTAGCTAAAAATGACGTCCTAACAACCTTTTACGAACTATTCACATTTGACAATGAAGATGCTATTCAATTTAGACAGTGTGTTAGAACATATAACAACACATTTGCATTTACATCCCTTGGAGTGAAGTATGATAAGAATTTAAGGCAGAAAAATAGAGGCATATATACTTTCAAGGTTCAAGATCAAATGTATCATTTCATCAAAGAGTTGTTCCCTTCAGACGACCAGCCTTCTCATCTGTAATTGTATTTTTATGACACTGAACATGAAGTTGACAATAAGACGAACCACTCGTCGAAATTATAGGAGGATCTTGTAATAAAGTTGATGAATATATTAAGTGTGAATCCCTATACTAAGTTTTTTCGAAGCCTTAAAAATGTGGAAGATATCGATAGTAGACATATCTTCATAAGATCTACTTCAGATATAGATTAGAAAGTTTATAATACACCAACATCTTCACAAGTTGCTAGAATTTGGATCGAAAATAGTAACAACGCCCAACCTGGAGAACGTGTTATACTTGTATTCACATATGCGGGACATAGTCATCGAGTTAACTATTATTTTGGATGTTACGATCCTTTACATTATCCATTGCTATTTCCACATGGAGAATCTGGATGGCATGAAGGAATATCAAAAAAATGTAAAGGGCCTAAAATAACAAACAGCAAAAGACAACATATTGTGAGTTCAAGTCTAACCTCTCCCGAAGATATATTTATGAAAGAACAAATGGTTATGTTATTCTGTTAAGTTGCTCTTTTCATTTGACCTTAAATTCATACTAAACAACTGATCGATTGCTTGCTTGTTTTATTTGACCATCAATATATGATAAAAGAAATGATTACTATGACAACTCTATAGAAAAAAGAGTCTAAAAGAAAACTCGTGTCCTATCGTGTATACTGTTGTTATAAGCTACAAATAAGGCCTTTTAGACCATCTATGTTGTTGCATTCAGGACGTCTCCTCAAGCAATATGTAGTTGATATGTAGATCAAGTTTGAAAGTAGTCGTTTGGACTTCATACGTAATGATCAACACAATATATGTGCTGATTTATATCAAGGAATTATTGACAGTGTAAATCTTGGGGCGGACCGTGGCTTTAAAGTTGGAAGAAGAATTGTGTTTCCAGTATCATTTATAGCTGGCCCAAGAGATATGCATCATCGTAATCTTGACACATTGACACTGGTTTAGAAATTTGAAAAGCCAGATATTTTCGTGACAATGACTTGCAATCCTGCATGGCTCAAAATAAAAAGAAAATTAGCACATGGAGAAGAACAAAAAAATAGGCCAGATCTAATTGTAAGAGTTTTCAGAGCAAAGTTAAAGGAACTAAAGGTTGATTTGTTAAAAAGAAATATTTTTGGCTGTGTTGCTGCTTATACATATGTTGTCAAGTATCAAAAGAGAGGACTACCCCATGTTCATTTTCTACTAATACTAGCTTCCAAAGATAAGATAACAACTCCAGATATGTATGATAGTTTGTCTCTGCAGAACTTTCTGACAAACAAGAGCATCCTCGCCTTTTCAAGATGGTGGTACAACATATGATGCATGGACCTTATGGCAGCTTGAATAAGAATAATATTTGTATGAAAAATAGATGTTGCAAAAATCATTATCCTCAAGAGTTCTGCACAATCACAACTCAAGCCAAAAACTCATATCCACTATATAAATGGAGAGATGCTGGAATTCAAAGTAAAAGTGCGAAATGCCTCTTTGGATAATCGTTGAGTCGTTCCATAAAATCCCTATTTATTAGCCAAGTACGATTGTCATATGAATGTTAAGATTTGCTTAATAATTAAGGCAGTTAAATACTTGTACAAGTACATCTATAAAGAACATGATCGAATTTTATTTCAAATGGGTACTGACAATGAGTCTCAACCAATTAATGAGATACAACAATATCAAGCTGCAAGATGGGTGTCTCCTCCTAAAGCAATTTGGAGAATTTACAAGTTTCATTTGAATGAAATACATCCATCTGTTAAAACATTGCAGTTACACCTTGAAGGTATGCAAATTGTTGGTTTTCAAGGCAATCAAAACTTACAGGATATTATGCAGAACGAACGAGCATCAAGGTCTATGTTAACTGAGTATTCTCACATTAATCTTATTGATGATAACGCAACTCGTTACTTGTATAAAGACTTTCCTGAACACTACGTATAGGATGAAAGATATAGAATGTAGACCCCTCAAAAAATTAGAGATGCCATTAGAAGAGTAGTCGTTGCAAACCCCGCCGAAGGGGAGAGATATTATTTGAGGTGCTTGTTGAATCATGTTAAAGGAGCGACATCATATGAATATCTTAAAACTGTAAATGGAGTCCAATACAGTACATTTCGAGAGGCAACCGAGCAACTGGGGTTACTAGAATTAGACAACAGTATTGAGGAGTGCTTGTAGGAAGCTACATCATTTCAAATGCCTTCTAGACGCTTATTCACAACATTACTCGTATATTGTTCACCTTAAAACCCAAAAACATTATGGGAGAAATTCAAAGATGCAATGGCTAAGGATTTTCAAGCATTAGGAATGCAAAAACTTGATGTTCGGTCGAGAGTGCTAAAAAGAATAAATAAGTACTTGGAATCTATGGGTAAAAATCTATGAAATTTTGACCTACCAAACTTTGTAGAGAATGAAGAATAAAAAGTTCAAAGACAAATCATTGAGGAAATGAACATTCCAGTATCTGAAGACGACATGGCAACAATCACAAAATTGAACGAGGAACAACAAAGTGCATTTGATGTAATTCTAACACGAATTCGAGAAGGACAAAGTGGTGCATTCTTTATAGACGGCCTCGGAAGATTTGGAAAAACATTTTTGTATCGCGCTTTACTTGCTGTGATTAGACACGAATGTTGCATAGCACTAACTACAACAACATCAGGAGTTACAGCTTCGATTCTACCTAGAGGTCTTACAGCACACTCGAGATTTAAAATTCTAATAGATACTATAGATTCAAAAGCTTGCAACATTTTAAAGCAAAGAAACCTATCAGAATTACTTTGAAAAGTAAAACTCATAGTATGGGACGAAGTGTCCATAGCAAAGAAACAAGCTATTGAAGCACTTAATCTCGTACTGCAAGATGTCATGGAACCAAATGCATTATTCGATGGAAAAGTTATTGTTTTTGGTGGAGATTTTAGACAAATCTTACATGTTGTGCCACATGGTGGTAAAGAAGAAACTATTGAAGCAAGTTTTATGAAATCTAAAATTTGGACCAAAATAGAGACGTATGACTAAAGCAAAATATGAGGGCACAATGTGATCTGTTATGTGGTCAATTTTTATTGTGTGTTGGTAATGGAACAGAGAAAGCTACGTCAGATGGAGGAATTCAGATACCTCAAAGCATGCTTATCAATTTCAAAGACGATGCCAGCTCAAGAAGCGAACTTATCGATACTACTTTCCCAAACCTCCTTGAAAGCACAAATGAAACGGATTTCATGACAAACAGAGCAATTTGGACAACTAAAAATGATTTCGTGGATGAGATAAATGAATTGCTGATTACAAAATTTATAGGGGATTGCCAGACATACCGTAGATTTGACTCGACTGTTGATGGCATACAACAATTTCAACAACAAGAATTCCTTAATTCCTTGACTCCGAACGGCTTACCACTATATAGAATATTTCTAAAGAAAAATTCCCCCATCATGTTGTTACGAAACATTGATCATTTTCCAGGACTTTGCAACGATACACGTCTATTATGCAAAAATTTTGACACCAATGTAATTGATCCAGAGATTGCGGTCAAACATCACAAGGGTGAAAGGGTATTTCTTCCTCGCATCCCTTTGCAACTAGTAGAGAACGTAAAGTATCTATTTCCTTTCATAAGAAAGCAATTTTCAGTCAAACTATGCTTTGCAATGATAATCAATAAGTCTCAAGGGAAAACCTTGGAACATGTGGGCATTTACCTACGAGACTAGTCTTCTCTCATGGCCAATTATATGTTGCATTGTCGAGAGCAAAATCAACTCGTACAATTAAGATGCTTATAAAACCACTTTCAGATGACAATAATAATAGCATGTGCACAAAAAATGTTGTATTCACCGAGTTACTACCTTTAGCCTGCACACAATAATTATCCTAAGGCATTGTCATGTATGTCGTTCATTTTGTTTCCATGCTACTTTTTTGTTTTGGTGAAGGGCAAAATGAGTGTTTGTAGCTTTGCATAATCGAATGATGAAAGCAATTATATATCTTATTTCTACTAACACATTGCTTTCATAATTATCATACTCAGTTTTGACATCTTAAATTAATGGTTGTTTGTCTTATTGTATGAAATGTTGTGTTACATATCTTTCGCATACAAATCTACTCACTTTTGACATCTTAAATTAATGGTAGTTTGTCTTATTGTTTGAAATGTTGTGTTACATATCTTTCCCATACAAATCTACATTATCACAATTATAATTTAACATGTTTCTTAATAAAATTTCTCAAGGATGGAGAGACCATACATGTTTCTTTGTGATGTCTCTGATCGAACTATTAAATGGACAGTGAAAATAAAAGTTATTCGAATCACAGACCCTTCGGGCTCAATGGATGGGAAATCAACTTATAAGAGACTAACTCTAATGGATGAAAAGGTAAGCTTCTCCATTTAAGTTTTTTTACTTTAATTACAATTAATATTACACAAAGGTTATGATAATAATATTTCTCAATGTTGCACAGGGAATGAAAATGCAGACGACCATATTTGAGAATGAATTCGAACAATTTGAGGACAGCTTAAGTACTAACAAGACATATTATGTTTCCAGAGGTGTTTTAACCAAAGTTAGTCTCAAGTATAAACAAACTATGATGGATGAGCATGATTGCCAAATGACCATCAAGAGATATACAAAATTTGAAGAAGTTGAAAATGGGAACATAGACACACCTGCAAGAGAATATAATTTTCTTCCCTTTACAAAGCTTTAACAATCATCACTTCCATACCAATACAGATTGGTAAAAAAAAATTTTGTTATACATTTGTCATATACACTCTAATGTTTATAGAAGCCTATAATGATCTTTTCCTATCATTACAGATATTGTTGCTATTGTATTGAATTTTTAATCAAAAGAAAAAATGAAAAGAAAAATAGATCGAATGGAATCTCTTTTCGTGAGATAATCATCGAGGATTCTTCGTAAGCATATCTTCATTTATGTTCGTGTATATTCATGTAGAGTTTATACATTTAAAATATCTAACATCACACACAATTTGTTATTGAATATTAGCCTCAAGCCTGTGACCTTATTAGTGAGAGGTACGTTGATCTACACTGAAACTGAAGTACTTCATAGAATGGTGCAATCGAACCTAATTATTGTAACCACAAATTTGCAAATAAAAAATGTGTATGGTAAGTTCATTATGCATTCATTACCCTTACAAGTAGGAACATATATTGATTCTTACTACTTTACATTGTTTACACAAGTAGGAAAATAGACACTCTCTAACAGCCAATCTATTGATATCTTTATTGACCCAGACATACCAAAGTCAATAGAATTAAAGGCATGGTAAGTTAATATATTAGCCTAAAATAACATTTACCATCATACGTTATCCATACACATATTGTCTCTTATCCATCTACTTGATATATTCACATACATACGTTTAATTTTTTTCCAAGAAAATTAATAATCAAGAGTTATTAAGCAACATGTGGAGGCAAGTTGGAAGCACTTCTACAGTAGACATAAGTACTATTGATGAGATATTGAAAGCTGTTGATACGGTATTCATTAACTTCTTATTTTATACTATTTCATAATGTCTTATTTCATTTTAATTATAACCCAATGCCTCATTGTAGGACAACATCAACTGTATTAAAGCATCAATTACGAATATATTACCACAAGAGCAATGTTGGTATATGTCTTGCAATGCTTGTCGAAGAAAAACATGTCAGACTTTTGGGAGCAAAATTCACATATGATAATTGCCATAGAGTAAATGTTACAGCAGAACCATGGTAAGCCAAACACTAATTCACAATTAACTTTTATCATGCAATTCCATCTGTTAACTTACTATTATCCATTGTAGGTGCTTTATTTTAGTTGAGTTAGGAGATCACACAAACACTATTCCTATAATGTTATTTGGAGACCAAGCTGAGAAATTACTTTTATGCAATGCAAATGCACTTATGAATATCAACATAGATGTAAGTACATGTTATTGCATAAACACATTTCGAGTAGTACATAGATCAATCAAATTTGATAAGTATAGTAGATGCTGTTACATTGAATCATGATCTTTTTGGTACTTCTAGGAAAAACTTGATCTACTGGAGAAATTAATGGATGAGCGCACACATATTGACCATCTATTTTATGTCAAGTTGGCTCAATAGAAACATACTCAACAACTAAAAATCATGTCAATCAAGGATATTGAATGAAGTGCAATGTTAATCTAAACTCTTGCGTAGACTTTCGGAACAACTTTCTGTGGGATTTTATTTTTAGATTTCACTACTGCGCTGCACTATGTGATACAAGTTTGAGGTTTTCAATGGTGATATTATTTGTCAAAGCAATTAACTTTATTATAGATGAATTCATTGTATCGTTCGCATGCTTGAATACAGTTTATGCCCTGTCGCGCCCCGGTTTTTGGGTGTCCAATGTCCTTTCGGCTTGGAGACCCTAAAGCACGAAACTCTCTCACTAGAACTCGTCCCCCTAGAAGGACAAGTGCGACTAGGTTTGAAAATTGATTTGACTAAGGATTTTTTAGAAAAATAGTAGTCGCAACCTAACTTGATAAAGGTGAGTTAGGGCACCTAAAACTAGGCGTTAATCCGAAGATTAAACTTAGAGTTTTTGAAAACTCCCTCAAGAGAGGGTTTTTAGGAAAATAGGTTGTTTGGCAACCTTTTGAAATGTTTAAGCCCTTCTTGAAAATAACTCCATTTTGGTCTTTCGAAAACAGGAATCTAAAGTTTGGGGGTTGGTTACGTGTAGGGAAGATATCCTAAGATCATCACCCTACCCCGCCCTTTCGGTACCTACATGTCTAATCACCCTTTGTTCACTCACTAGAATAACCGGTTACCATCGTCCACTTAATATCCACTTTAGCAAAATGGGGTTTAGTCATCACTTTTCGGATGGATGATGCAAGTTTTTGGAAAAAGTTTGAAAATAATGGAGGTTTTGAAAGAGTTTGGAATAGAAACTTTGAATTGATTGGAATTTTTGAAAAAGGGATTGAGGTTGAAATAAAAGTTATAACCACACCATTTTAGGTTGTCTACGTATCTCATTTGGTAAGAATCAGGTCATTCGTAGTTCGGGCAAGAGCCCGATGGAAAATAGGCGCATTAGGGCCTTTGGAAGGTTTAAAGACACTTTGGGTCTTTGAAAGGGTTTAAGACACTTTGAGGTCTTTAGAAAAGTTTAAGACATTTTGTGGTCTTGGAAGTTGAAAACTCTTTGTGGTCTTGGAAAAAGTTTAAGACACTTTGGAGTCTTTGAAAAAGTTTAAGATACTTTGGGGTCTTTGAAAAAGTTTAAGACACTTTGAGGTCTTTGGAAAAGTTTAAGACACTTGGGGTCTTTGGAAATTGAAGACCCTTTGTGGTCTTGGAGGTTTTGACTTGAAATTGAATGGTGGAGTGTTTTGAAAATGATTTTGGATCACCTTAAAGGAGTTTTGGAAAAAGGCTTTGTCATGACTCAAGAGAACTTGAAAGTGTTTTTGAAGTCTTGTTTTAAAAACCTTGGAGGCATGTTTTGACAAAGTAATTTTTGAAAGTGGTTTTTGAAAATGGCTAAGGGTTTGGAATCTTAATATGGACAACCTTAAAGGTTGTTCTTAATTTATCACTTGTCCTTGGAATCCCTAACCATGGGGGAGGGGGGGTTAGAGACACCTTAGGTTTGTGACATTTTGAAAGCATTTTTGGAAATTCCTTGAAGATAGAGTGTTAGAACATTAGAAGAGTCTATGGGGTTTTGTTTTTGAAATCATGAGAGTGGGAATTTTTGGAAAAATAGGTTATGAGGATAATTTGAAAGTTTGAATGGTCATTTTAAAGAAAGGGGTTCAAGAGTTGGAACCTTGAAGTGTATTAACCAAAATAGGGTTGGCCTAGGGTTAGGGGTAACCTAAGGTCTACTAACTTGGGTTAGGTTAACCTAGGGTTAAGATGACCTATGGTTAACTAGCTTGGGTTAGGTTATCCTAGGGTTGAGATGACCTATGGCTAACTAATCAAGGTTAGGTTATCCTAGGGTTAAGGTGACCTAGGGTTAGGTAAACCTAAGGTGGGTGAACTAGGGTCAAGTTAACGTAGGGTTGGTCAACTAGGGTCAAGTTAACGTAGGGTTAGGTAACTAAGGTCAAGTTAACCTAGGGTTGGATTGGAAGTTGGTTTTGAAAATTGGTCTAATGCATTTTTGGAGAGAATTTTTAAGGACAAAACATGCTATGCAAGGGACTTTGGTGGACAACCCTTTTGAAGATCATTTTCATGAAAATTTTGTCTAAGGCAATGATGCAAAAGTGTGAGTTAGTGGGTAATGAGGGATTTTCTAAGGCATGACTCTTAAGGTCTCATCCAAAACTTCAAGGGGTCAACTCTTGGAACAATTTTTGAAGGACATGTAGAACTTGGAAATGTCATAAAATTTAAGAGTAATGCAAGCATTGTGGAGTATGACAATAAGCATAAAATGAAGCCAAGCACATAAGACATGATCAAAATAGCAATATGCAAGGGGTCATGATTTACATACAAGGCTTTTAGTCTACACCACATAAACAAGGGGCTCTTTGTCCATACCATCTTAAAGTAGGCTAGTGAGAGGTCCCCCTACACGGTGGCTCTCACTTGCTTTCCTCTAAGCATGATCTAAGAGCCCTCTTGGCTCAAGCATGCAAGAAAGGGGGGGTTGAATATGGGAATTAAAATAGAGAATAGCCTAAGTAGGCTAGGAGGGAGAAGAGAAAAGTGGGGGAGAGCATAAATGTAAAAGGGATACCACCTTTTGCCTTCAACATATTTGTAGTCTTCAATGGATGTCTTGATTGGAGCTTGAGTGACTTCAAGAAGGTTTGAGAGGCTAGAGTGGAGTGTATAAGTGTGTATGAGACCTTGTATATGGAGTGTATAGGCTTAGGAGGGGTAGAATTTAGCCTAAGTGTTGGAGGGGAAGAATATATGTAGAGATTCGAGTTTCTGGAGTGATTTCAGCAGAGTTTCGTATCAATTTCGGACCTGTAATATGCAAGGGGGAAGGCCTCTATTTATAGGCAATCTGGAACAGGCCTTGCGCATGTAGGACATGCACAGGTACTGTTCCATTGCCAGAATAACATGTGGCACCCTGTGTACTGGTTAAATCTCGACCGTTAATTGAAAGTCGGTCGATCTGATCAAAATTTGAGCGCATGTAGCATACGCTCCATTACCGGGAAAGTTCGTCCAAATTTTGCCTCGATAATTGAGTCAATCGGGAAGGTTTCGGGAAAATCGGTCGCACTCGGGATGTTCTCCTAGTGCTTCCGATGAATTTTCATGTTGTCGAAAAGTTTAAATTATGTTTGGAGGTGAGTGATATCGTCTTGGGAAGTGTGCCAAAAAAAACACTTTCGCGGAGCGTCCGTGATACGCTCCATGGGTGTTCAAAAGTGGCTATCTTCGTTTCATGTGATCAAGACCTTCGAGAAGCGATCTATTCGATCGGACTGTACCGATGGAAAGTACTCTGGAAACATTTTCTGGAATTCTCAAATTTACGCATTTCTCAAGTCGTTTGACTATGCGTTTTGATTAGGGAATCAGGAAAAAAGTCAACCTTGGTAGAGCGTCTGCGAGACGCTCCAAGGGTTGCTGAAAGTCATGGTTTGCACACCGTACGATGGAGGGCTTCGGGGGGCGATCTATTCGATCGAACCGTATCGATGGAAAGGTCTATGAATGAACTTTTGAGAATTTCCTGATTTACGCATTTTTCAAGTCGGTTGATGGTGCGTTATAACCAGGGAATCGGGGGAAAAGACAATTCAGGCGGAGCATCTGCGAGACGCTCCAGGGAACTTTTATCGAGTCGTGTGAGCTTAGTGTCGTAGGGTGCTCCTTGGGTTAAACAAGGACGTGTGGTGAAACCCTTTGCTCGAAACTCCAATGCTGGTGTTGTTTCGGGGCATTTTTGGGCTTCCAGGGGCAAAACGGTTATTTTGACCGGAGTTGGCTGGAAATGGTCAGGAATGGTCTGGTATATTGTGTTAAGCGTGTAGGGCTGTTCAGGGATGGTTTTGAGAGAGTCTTTTACCGTTCAGCGGGGTTTGTGCCGTGCTGAGGCGTTTAGGGGCAAAATGATCATTTTGACCAGAGTGAGCCAGAGTAGGACCAGATTTGAACCAAATGGTGTGCGGGGGACCCCTGATGGTTTGACAACATTGTGGAAGAATGGACTTATCGTTTTGAGGGATTTTGAACTTTCCCAAAATGTGCCTGGAAGCCCAACGGGCAGGTTTGGTCATTTTTCATCGAGTCGGGCTAGCAAGCGTCGGTGTTGACCTAGGTGTTGTTTTCTGAGACCGCCCGGTCTCGAAAAACTACATGTGCGGTGTTGGTCTCCAAGAACGCCCGTTCTTAGAGAGCTACCTATACAGGTGGTGTTGGTTTCTGAGAACGCCTGGTCTTAGAAAGCTACCTGGAAGGGTGGTGTTGGTCTCTGAGAACGCCTGGTCCCGGAGAACTACCAAATGACGGACATTCTACATTGGCGTGCTAGCAGGCGCCAGAATTGAACCGTCTAGAATTTTTGATGAGGTGTTGGTCCCCGAGATCACCCGATCTCGGGAAGCTACCTGGATGGCGTTGGTTTTCGGGACCGTCCGGTCCGGAAAACTACCTGGAATAATGGTGCTTAAGGCTCCAGCGGATCCTTGTGGACCCGAGAAGCGACCAGTTGGTTGGATTGGAGATTGAAAGGCTCATCTTGAGCTTGCATGTATTGTGATGTTGGAAATCGAACTTAGTCGGACCGGAGATTGCCGAGTAAGCAAAAATGGGGTACTTATATGCCCGATTTTTCTATTTTTCTTTATATAGCTTCCTGAATTTGCATCTTAATAATGTTGTTGCACTTGCATTGCACGTGCCCGATCCTTCGACCCCCATTGATTTGGCGTTGATGTATAAAAAAATATAAAAATAAGAAGTAAAATACTATATAATAAAGTTTAATTAATAGAGAAGAAGTTATCGTGTTCTTAGAACACTACGTTATCTTGTTTTTCATCTCACAATACTTGTGGATCCCTAGGTTGTAATTCAGTTATGAGAATGTGACAAATTATAATAATGGGAAATTATTATAAAGGTGTCTTATAATTTTACTTGAAAATAAACATTCTTAATATGTATGGACCAATTCCTATCTAAAGTAGGAGAAATGCTTGACTTCTCTAATTGTAATAAATTATATTATTTTTATAATGTCAATGCATAAATAAGATGGTTAAAACCCTTATTAAAAGGGGAACTACGAGTAATGCAAGCTTAACCATACATAGTAAGGGTAATATGACCATATTTATAAGGTTAAATAATATAAGTTGGTAAAACAAAATAGTATGTCTAGGGTTCGTTTGGTAGGACTTTATGTTAACTTTTTTTCGGGTTAGTTTTTTTTTTTTAAGCAAAAAAATTATTTTTTTTTTGGTTTTTTTTGTTTTTTGTTTTTTTGTTCCTTATCTTAGCTTATATAAACAAAACCAACTTGAAAACGCTCAAAATAAACTTTACTAAACAAACCTTTAATATAATTTACCCATGGTTCCCCACATATAATAAACAAAAAGAGAAAAAATAAGAATAGATAAATGAACAAACAAAGGAGCAAAACTTAAAGAAAAAACTTGTTTTTTTGAGCTCCCTTTAGCAAAGGAAGGACTAAAATATTGTAAAGAGTATCATTATATAAATCAGTTTTTAATATTGTTTTATAAGTCTGTAAGACATGTCTCATTAATTTATTCTAAATAAAGAATCAATCACAAACACAGACAATGACACAAATAAATGAATATGAAAATTGCGAAATATAAGGAGAACTTTAAAGTTAAATTTTATTTTATATTATTCTTAAAAATTATTTGATGTCTTTTAAAATTAGTATGAGTTTGGTGGGATTGTGTTAAAAATTATTGTATGAAGATTTAAGAAACAGTTAATTTCAAATAATTTTTATAACAAAAGATAAGAATAATTTGAATATATTTACTTATCTAGGAAAGATATTGAAATCGAAAATGAGCAAGAAAAATAAAAATGACATAATATTCAATATAATTATTGTTTGGGTGGATAGTTTATAAATTATAAGTTAGTTTTAAAAAATTATTTTTTAAATAATATTTTTAGAAAAAAATCATGTCAGATAAGCTTGTTCAAACAGCTCACTGTTTTTCCTTGAAAACTGCTGCTTCAATATCATCAAATCAACCTCCTCTCTGATCCACAGTTACGCGATGAAACTGAGGGCTCTGATCTCTCGAAACTAAAGAAACCCCAAAGATCGAAATACCTCAAAGAAGGAAGTTCATCGGAGGGTCTCTTCTTCTTCGTCGTCGTCTCCAGCTTCTGTCCGTCTAGCTCTTAATCGGAAGGACGAGCTTCTTGGTTCAGTCTCTCGGTGTTATCTCAGGTGATCTTATCTTCTTCACTCTCACCCCTAATGTTGGTTTTTCCTCTGAATCCCTAATTGTCCAATCTTATGGTAATCCTCAGATGCCCAATTCGACGCACCCCGGAATTCACGAGAAACCCTGACCCTAGTTTTGAATACCCTGAAGGAAGAACCACTAGATTTTGAAAAAGTGAAGACTAAAACCTTAGAATTGAATACCCAGAAAGAAGGAACTCTAGAATCGAAATCTAGGAAGAGTGAGACTAAATCTCGACCTCGGGAAGATCAAACGCTAGGGTTGGATACACAGACATGGTTATTGATGGTGATGATGGTTCTATGGTAGAGGTGGCCCAGGTGGGGAAGTCGTTTTCTGTGCCTTGTTTTCTTAGAAAAGTGATCAGGAAGGAGGTGGGCGAAGGTGGTGGTGGTGATCACAAGCTGTTGGTGATTGCTGTTCATGCTGTTCTGGTAGAGTCTGGTTTTGTTGCGTTTGACTCTGTTTCAAAGATGAAGGTTGAAGGGTTTCATCTTTCAGATGAATGGCCATCCTTCGCTTTCACCATGTCTCTGTGGTACACCCTTCCTGAGATCATTTACAAGGGTCCTTCTGCAGCAGTTAATGGGGTTGAAACTGTTGTAGTGAAGTTTCAGAGTTTGGGGAAACATGTTATCATCTATGGATCTTTGGCTAAGAAGGGTTCTGGTTCTGGGCCATATCGAGTGTGCTTGGATGAGGACTGTTTGGTTTTCTTGTTGAACCTTGTGTGGGGAAATTGTGATTCGATTGATGAAATGAATGGAAAAGACAGCTTCTCCAATATATATCTTGAGAAGGAAGTTATTGAATTTTGGAAGACTGTAAAGGACAGACTTGCATTGCCCCTCTTGATTGATTTATGCGACAAGGCTGGTTTGGCTCCTCCACCATGCTTTATGCGCCTCCCAACTGACCTTAAACTTAAGATTTTGGAGTCTCTTCCTGCTGTTGATGTTGCTAAAGTGGGATGTGTTTGTTCAGAATTGCGCTGTTTGTCTTCAAATTATGATTTATGGAAGCAGAAGTTTGTGGAGCAGTTTGGCAGTGTGGCGGGATTACAGGGGGGAAGCCACTGGAAAGAGAGGTTTGCTAAGTCCTGGGAGACCAGGAAGAGGAGGAGGACATGTTGGTGGAAGAGGTTTCAGTCTGTGAGAAGAGAACCAATACCAAGAATCATCACAAACCCTTATCATCTTAGGGTTCTAAGCTTTCCAGGAGATTCTGGTTTAGCACCAGCTTATCCTCATGGGTTGTTTGACCAAGCAGTTCCTTGGCGGGATGTCATGCAGGAGGAGGACATGTAGGTGGAAGAGGATTCCGTCTGTGAGAAGAGAACCAATACCAAGAATCATCACAAACCCTTATCCTCTTAGGGTTCTAAGCATTCCAGGAGATTCTGGTTTAGCACCAGCTTATCCTCATGGGTTGTTTGACCGAGTAGTTCCTTGGCGGAATGTCATGCCTTGCTGTAATCTGGGACGATCCCTGGCCTAATATGGCAACTTTAGTTTCCCTTTAACCACTGTTATCGTTGAAGGTAGTATTTATGGATATAATAAGGTTTTGTATAAAGTTCCACATGGTTTTATGTAAAAAAGTTCCACTTGGTTTTGGATGTTTACACGAGTATCATGACTGTTTTCTGTTTATTGTGACCTCTTTGACAGTTAAATTTTGGATTTTATATGTTGCAGTATTGAACTGCGTAGAACTTGATTCTATCATGTGATGATCAAACACTTTAATTCTTCCCCGATTGTATTGTCTGATTTATGCATTCATTAATGGTTTGAACAATTTCAGTACATTCAGTGATTGACAGAGGAGTTTGCCTAATAGCAGTTGATATGTAGTTGATATATAATAGCAGTTGATATATTGGCCCTCGATAAGTTTCACTGGAGAAGCAGATGCATGGTTCTATTTGGTCTACCATAATAACCTTGAAAGATGAAATTGCCTTGGATTCCAAGCTCGATCTTAGGCTACCTTTGCTACAAGAGGATGGAATGGTCATTCGTATTTTTATTTTCATTTCTTGTTTGGTATCATTATTTAAAGGTGAAATGGTCATTATCATGAATGACTATTTTCACATTTTATTGGAATGATTATTCTTTATTTCAAGAGTGAGAATGAGAATGATCATTCTATTCTTATATGAAAGAAGATAAAATAAAACTTAGTAAGATTTTTGTTGTCAAATTTTTTTTTAAAAAAAATAAAATATGTTTGGTAATTATTTTTTTTTATTTTAAAAATTTTAAAAAATTTAAAAAGCTAAAAGTTTTCACTATTGCCATCACCACTAACCACTATCACCATTAACAATCAGCTACAATCACTTGTCATCTACCAACACTACTACCTCCTACTGTTAGCACCGTCATCGTCCCACCACCACCACCACCACCACCATCCATCATTGGCCACTGCCACCAATCATCACCACTGCTCACCGTCGCTGCCGCCGCTGTCACCACTACCATTATAAATGTTTAATAATATTTAATAAATAATATATAATACTAATATTTTATATATGACATAATATTGAATTTCATATTATACACAGTTATTATTTCATTTTATTTTATTCTAGCATTATTAATTAGTCTTACCAAATAAGGGGACGTGAATGATCATTCTATTTATTTCATTCTCATTCCCATTCACATTCTCATTATATTTCTTTTCATTGCATCGTACCAAACGTACCAAACGTAGCTTTACAGCACTCAGGCAAAATGGTCATGACATTTTTCCATTTGATCTACCATTAACACATGAATACTACTTTTCATTTTCTTTGATAAAAAAATAATTCAGTGGATTAGATTTAATATATCAAAATGTTTCATGACAGATGATTGAAGCAAAACATTAATCTCCAAATTTGTCATGAAAAAAAAAACTCCAATTTGTCACATAAAATATACTAAATCGATCCTATTAGCATATACATTATTGCAGTCTTCATCTATTTATACTTTGTTTAAAACTTGAATTTGTTTGGAATTGGGAAAAAAGAAAAGGGTGAAGAAAAGTTATTTTTCTTCATGTTTTCCCTCCATAAAAAGTTATTTTTAAAGAAATTATAATAAATCATGAAAAAGAGAATGAGAAATACTATTAGGACTAAAAAAATTTCACATACTTCAATTGTATTTTCTTTTACTCATTATGTTTTTTTACCTTATGATTTTCTTTACCTTTTTGTTCTCTTTCTCCACCAAATCCATATACATTGAAGGGCTGCCTCTGCACTAGTTAGCCTAGACTGATGATTCCTTTTGGGGTTTTTTTTTTGTCTTTTAAATTTGTTTTTTCTTTAATAACCTTTTTTTATTTCGATTTTTTTTAGAGCGTTGACAAGTGCTGTTTGTCAATACTCTCGGAATAACAATTAATTTTCAGTTGAAAAACAAAATCGTAAACCTCCTCTAAAAAAGTCAAAAATAAAAAGTCGTACCAAAGGTAAGGAAAAAAATTCTGTAATTAAGTACTATGAGTTGAAATTTTATCATTTATCAATTTTTTTATTTTTTTTAGAGTCTCTTCACTTTATTACAATATAATATCTCAATTAATATTAATGAAAATAACTATGAAAAAGTGAAAAACCCATTATTAAAGTATGTAAAAAACCATTCACTCGTCCGTCATTTTAGACTAATTTAGTACAATTTTTTCGACAATTTTTTTTTTAAACTTAAAAACTAAGAAGTAAATTTTTGTAATTCTTTTTACTTTTCTAGCTTTATTATTAGGCAAGAAGTCAGTATCGCCTTTTCTTCCTTGTAACAGAACGACAACGTTGGTAGAGGCGAAAGAAAGAGCCCAAGATCTAACGGCCCTCGATTCCATGTCCTTATCGGTCACTCTCCCTCTAGTCCTCTAGTCTCTACTACTCCGATTTAACCACCATGGCCTCGTCGGTCACTCTGTCTACTCATTCTCTCTCTGCCTTCCCAGAAATACTCTCTCACTCTACCAATCCTCGTCGGAACATCATCATCCTCCAATTTCGGCTTCATCGAACATATACCCGTATCCAAGCTTCCAGACGAATCTCCAATTTCCCCCAGGTTCTCCCTTCTATACGCGTGTGTATATATATGTGTTGCCGATTTATATATCCAATTAAGCTTCGTGTTGTGTAACACTGCAACTTGTATCCAGGAAAGTAGTAATTCGGTGGATCATCCTCGAAATCGGAGTCGCAAACAAGGACTAGCTATTGAAGAATATGACGATAATGATGACGAACTTGAAGATGAAGATGAAGATCGGAGTTTGGATCTTCTAGTGAGGTTTGTTCAGAATGTTTTTAAGAAGATCTCAAGGAAAGCGAGGAAGGCCATTCGATCTGTTCTGCCTTTCACCATCTCTACCGAATTGGTATTTGTCTCAACTCATGAATTTGAGATCAACAATTTGAGAATTGAGATGGTTTTCTAGTAATTGAACATTTTTAAGCCTGGTAATGATTCGGAATTACCAAGTTTTGGGACGTACTCGGAAATGAATTTAGGTAATGTTAAGATGATTACGTGAGCAAAAAAAGGTTGTATCGAGGATAACTAGAAAGGTTGTGTTGTTGTAATTTGTATGGCTGTTAAACGAGTCAAGTTCCTCGAGTTCAACTCATGTTTGGCTTACTGGAGATTGGTTTCTTAGGCTTGTTAATTTTTTGGGTTTTGCTCAAACTCGGATGGATAAATTTCTATGCTCTCTAAGATTGTGGAAAAAGCCAAGTTACTTGAGTTTGGCTTGTGATTGGCTCAATTGAAACCATCTCAAAATATAAATAAGTCAAGCTTGAGCACATTTTAAAACTTCTTTTGCGTTTTCAAGCCAAGCTTGAACAATCCACTACTCGGTTTGACTTGGCTTGTGAAAAGCCCTATGTTCTTATTCCATGGTTATAAGGGTATTGGGGAAATCCAAGAATAGTTCAAGTCTTGTTGCTACTACTAGTATGAGTATAGTTATCATCATTACTCTCTTGGTTCCTAAAAGAAAATCAAATCCAAGCACCAAGTGAGCGACTCTGTCAAGAACTTCTTCCATCTACAGTAGAGTCTCATGCACTTCTTGAGCTAGTGCAGCTAGTTCATGAGGCACAATATTTTCTCCATAGGGGATTTAAGCTTCTTTGAGTGCCTTCATTGAAACTGGGGCAAGAGATCAGGTTCATATGAATTAGTAACCCCTAGAGCACTTGAGCTGTCAAAATTTGAAGACACCTCCAAAATACCATTGTCTACTCAAATTCTGCCCACCATTGGAATTCTCTTGGAATGGTCTAGCAAAGTGATTTGTCCCGGTGGACTACCACAACTGCTATAGTGATGCCCTTGTTCCTGTTATCCACTTAGGCTTTTTTAGAGCCCCTTCACTATATTACAATGTTAGTTGAAATGATTTGGGAATCGGGAGAATCCAGGAACAGTTCAAGTATAGTTGCTACATCCAAGCATCAAGTGAGTGACTTTGTCAAGAACTTCTTCCATCCACAGTAGAGTTTCATGCACTTCTTGAGCTAGCGCATCTAGTTCATGAGGCACAACATTTTCTCCATCGGAGATTTAAGCTCCTTTGATTGCCTTCGTTGAAACTGAAGGCAAGAGATCAGGTTCATATGAACTAGTAACCCCTAGAGTACTTGAGCTGTCAAAATTTGAAGACTTCTCCAAAATACCATTATCTTACTCAAATTCTGCCCAACACAGGAATTCTCTTGAAATGATCTAGCAAAGTGACTTGTCCTGATGCCCTTGTTCTTGTTATCCACTTAGACACTGCCACCCTGTTCACTGTTCACTGTTCACTCTTGGAATACCCTGATCAACCTTGATTGTGTAGTGAACCTCAAGTGGAGGCTTCCACCTTACCACAGAACCAGCTTGGGCTTTACGTTGGAAGTTCCTTGGGAGTTTTTCATATCCGAGAAATATTGGAACAGAAATAGAATTGGTTTGGTTTTCTTTTTTGCTTACTTCTGAAAATCTAAAAAAAGTTACCACTTTTTGACTCTATTCAGAGTATACAAAGGTCTCATGTGATTGTCTACAGCAATGACTCTCTTTACATAGCATGAAGTATTTTCAGTATTAATGTTTTTGGGTGCTTCAAAAGCTTTCAGGATCATTGTGAGTTTACATTTTTTTTTATTTTACTAATTTTAAGACAAAGACTCGAAATGAAAGTGCCAAAGTTGAAGGATGTATATGATGATGTTGGTTTGGCACTGATTATGGATTTCAAACTCTCGTCTCTTCCTTCCCTCCCTTCCTACTAGGCAATAGAAACTCTCACTGCTTTTTTCCCTCGCTGCCTTTTCCTTCTCATGGCATTTGTCCAGTTTTTTACTTCATTTATGTTCTTTCAAATGTTTTTTGTGCTTCTCTATTGGCCTTCCAAAAGACATTTAGTAACAATTACATTCCTCCATGCCTTTTTCAGAATTATTTACATAAGTAATTAAAATGGAATGGTCTGAAATTTTTCTGCTTGACATGTGTTCACTGTGTTCTTTACAGTACACAATACACATTGGTCTCTAGACATATAAAATTTTCAGAGTCTTCTGACTGTGTAGGGTTCATGACGAGTAAAAATGAG
This sequence comes from Euryodendron excelsum, assembly GCA_033060915.1. Classification (NCBI taxonomy): domain Eukaryota; kingdom Viridiplantae; phylum Streptophyta; class Magnoliopsida; order Ericales; family Pentaphylacaceae; genus Euryodendron; species Euryodendron excelsum. The sequence continues at coordinate 7,009,405 of CM065377.1, forward strand.
ATTATTCTGGAAAGTCTAGAATGATTGTTCCTTTTCATTTCATTTCTCTTCCTTTTCAACAATTCAGGCATCACCTAAAATTTGTAGTCGCATAATGCTTTTTCCTTGAAACTTGTCCTCATTGCCCTCCCCACCCTCCCCCCAAAAAAAAAAAATAGAAAATTCTACTTTGGTTTAGTAACATGCAATTAGGTTTTCGGATGATTTATGTTATAATAGATGCTTTCTTCAAGACCAGCCTGTGGTTTTGTCATTGGCTAATGGACTACTATTTGTTCAATGTAGGTCGGGTTTTCTGTCAACGGAGTGATAGTCTTGGCATTTTTGTGTGTTTTGAAGGCATTTCTTGAGGTAAAATATACCCACTTGCATAAATACATAGTTTTATTCTTGTGATTATTACTTTATGCCATTTTTTATGTCATGTCTCAGTGGATGGAAATGCATCACTGCCTGCTATCAGATGTTGGCCTCGGTTCTAGGGTTGAATCCTTGTTCAGTATTCGTAGTTAGTTTCTTTCAGACCTGAATCCAAGTTTAAACAGTCCAGTTGCCTAAGAGAAATTAAGTTGCTTGAAGACTCCAAGGTGGCTTGAATGAACTAGTCCAGATAGGTTATATTAAAAATAGAGACTTTAGATAACAAATCAATGGCTCAAAAGTAGCTCATGAGCTCCAAGGAGGTGTAGAAGTTGCCAAGAACTTGTCCTACGGCAGGCCTTACAATGGGAAGGTTTGTATGAAGTAGGGAGAATCAAGGGCCTACTGATGTCTAAGCTTGACTCCAGAAGTACTGGCTGGTACTTGCCCAAATGGGTGCAAAGCAGTAGACTTGGCCCAAAATCCTTGTCCAAGAGGGCCTCAACAGAACAAAAATAAAAAAGAAGGAAAGAATGGACAGCCTAAAGATGAACCCACCAACAGGACAATGAACTCACTTTAGTTGATTCGATGAATTCGCAAATTATCAGTATTATTCTCTTCTGCAACCTTGTGCAGAGCCATCTTGGTAAGATGGGATCCAAATTCTGGAGGAGAAGGTTTTCAACAGGCTAAAATTCAAAATGACACGTGTTTGCCAATTCCAAGTACTTAGGGTACTGGCTTGTTAGTGACAGATTTTGTGGAGGAGTTTTCTTGTCTTTGCCCCCCATCTAACTCTACCTTAACTGCTATCTTGGTTCTAGTGCAATGGAGGAAATAATTGACTTCATTAACTATGGTGCACATATTCATATGTGTTGGGTAATAATATTAGTAGAAAACCATGGTCCTCTGGTCTTTGCCCTCAACACTGATTTATCACGTGAAACTTTTCAAGCTTGTCCTCCTGCATTCAAAGTTAAGAAATGATAATAACTTTGATCATGTTCTTACGATATATATTTGGCCTACAACCTGATTCAGAAAATATGCCAAGGTGCATTCAAGCTACTCTGGTTTTGAAGTGTCATGGAGCTCGACAGACTCCAATTCTTCTATGTGATTTATTAGTTACTGTAATGTTTCCTTACGAAATTTATATGTTTGTATCAAATGTAGGTGGTTTGCACCCTTGGGAGCGTAGTGTTTGTAAGCATTTTGCTTATCCGTGGTATATGGTCTGGTCTATCCTATTTACAACAAAGCCGCAACTATTGGGCGAATGAATTTGATAATGAGCACAATCCATGGACTGGTGCGCAGCCTGCATCTTGATTTGTCCCCTTCCAAAAGAGAGAGTTTGGTAGATGATTCCGAACAAGAGCTGTCTTGTCCTTGTAAAAGGGAAACCAGGGAGCCTGATGGCATCCGTGTGTGATGAAGAACTGAAGATTCAAAACAGGCTACTCAGTTCTGGTATACGTAATAAAAGCCGGGATAAGCATTAGTCATTCATTGGGGCAAAGCTGCAATTCTCTTTCTACTCTCTTGCTTGCACTGCATAAAAAAGATTATTATGTAGCATCAGTACCCATTGCTTCCCTTGCACTCACCAGACAATGTAACCCACCCTTGTCTCTTATATATCACTCGAATTTGCTGTTGCGTATTGAACAAAAGATGCTTACTAAATTGTTAGCTGTAAATTAATTGGGGAAACTGGGAATGATTTTGCTTGTGTTTTACGACCACCCTTTGTGGTCCTGGTTATAAGCAAGGGTTATAAGTGCACCATCTCATATCAGTCCAACTGAGTTCCATGACCAGTATTTGGTCTCTTCCCGTGATCTGTTTTCATCAGAGTTTTAATAGTCCACGAATTGAATTAACCCGGTCTTTATTTGCTGGGTTGGTTCGGTTTCCAGCAAAAGTTAGATCATTCTAGAACCAACCAAACCGGTCTAGTTCTTGTTTGATGAGTCAGTAATCATAACCAAAGGTAAATTTGACCCAAACCAACCGGTTATATAATTTTCCAGGAAACTTTATAAGTTGTATAGTTTATTAACATGTTTTTTTATTTTTAATGACCGAGTTTTCGGATTAACTTGTGCGTATCTTGACTAATTTTGGATCTTGTGTATTCTTTCAGTTCCACACAAATAGGGTAATTATTGGGTTAAGAATCCTAGAGTGATTCCAAAGAGTTAATAGCACCTAAAAAGTTTTAAACTTAAAATCTTAGAGTAAGCAGACTCTGAGGCTCTCAAATCTTAACTAGGAAGGCAATCTCTTGAAGTATTTTTTGATATGCCGAAAGACTAAAGCCCTCGAGAGCCAGCCGAACCCATGATCCATGGTATGGGTGGTGGCACTATCGCTAACCTTGCACCTCATGACTACTATATTCTATGTAGACACTTCTACACATAATCACTGGATATTTTAAAATTAAAAATTTTCATGCTATGTAGCTTTCCTTTCCCTTGCATTAATTGCAGCACCAGAGGTAATTTCAACCTAACCAAATCAAAGCATCGGTTGTGCACTACACAAATTACATCCAACTATATTTTTCGTTACGACAATCCATTCTGGTAATTCATTGCAATCTTAATGACATGGAAAAATAAAGTTAGTCAAGTGTTAAAATTCTATTATTTTATGTGTTCATTATGTATTACTCAAGTCTTTAAACTATTAAATATTAAAAGGCGGCATATTTTGTAAAAATTAGTAATGTATTCTCAATATTTAACTTGTATAGTTGGAAGCATGAGTATAGCTGATAAATTTATACTTTGTAGAGCAGAATAAAATCTTACCGTCTACACAACCTTTCATGTCCGAATCTCATTTTTTTCGCAAAACATGGACCTGAATTCTATTTTTAGTTTTAGGGTAGTTATAAGGATTTTTAAGGAAGTTTATGTAGTTATTAGAAACTTTGAAGGAGACAAATGTAATTTACCCTCAATGTGAATATGAATGTAAAGCCAAATCTGACAGATGGCGGCAAATATGTATTTAGAAGGTGTTTCGGTGACTAACTTATAAGCTATAAGCTATATGCTAGTTTTAACAAACTATTTTTTCAACTAACTTTTCTAGAAAATCGTGTTATATATAAGTTACTTTTTTAAGTCACTTTTTATCATATCCAAACACAATTCAAAAAACTCATAAGTTTAAGCTATAAACTATTAAATAAAGTGGGCCAAACACACGCCCTAAAAGATAAAGCTAACCATGGTCTAAGCAAGGACGGTTAGGATCACAAATTCCACACAACCATCATTTTCGTCCGTCCATTCCCTCCTCACGACCTAACTTTGGTTAATGATTCTATCTCTCTCTTTTGCTATAAATCAGGAGAGCGAGTCTCGTGGTGACTAAGAGCAACATCATCCGAAGGCGTCTTCATAAACTTTTTTGTTTGTTCGTCTGTGTCTTCATTTTTCTTTCTCTTTCTCTGTAATCACATTTTCTTTCATCCAAACACAAATTCAAGAGAAGTGTTTTCAAAATACAAAGGGCTTTTTTCTTCCTCAACTTATGTTTCATAAAAAGGGCTTTTTGGGCAATTAAAGTGGAAAAGGGTTGAGTTTAGGAAATAAGTTAGGGTATGCCCATGGTAAAAAGCTATGTTTGTTTCATTGACTTGCGAAACCATGACATATATCACTATTGTACTGGATATTTTCCCCCGTATGATGATGTCTCTCGCCTTCTGGCTTAAAAAAAGGGCCTTTTACGAAAACATATTTATTTTAATCAATAAATATTAAACAAGTGTTAAAATTTGAATAATTACGAAAGGCTGGTTAAGCGTCATTCTGAATGACGATTTTAACAAAAACGTCAGTAGTAATGACGTTTTACATTTAATATTCTCCACTGGACTTTGCATTTACGAAAATAAGAAAAGGCAATAAAGAAAGAGTCAATAGGAAAGACGCTTTAATTTTTGACTAAAGTCGTCATCACAAATGACGTTTTCACACCAGAAATATTTTTTTTTTGCTGTTTCACATTCAATGAACTCCTTCACTACTAACTCCTTCGCTTGGACTCCGTTTGACGCGCCATCAGCGCCCGCAGATGTAGTTTGCCGAGGTGGTGCTGCATGTCGAGTTTCGCGCCAAACGGAGGCCGTTTGCAAGATTTGGCATCCCCGAACCCCGATTCTCAAGTTTTTCAAATCGCTAAGTCTCTGGAAGGGAAAAATGCAGTAACTCCTCCGCCGGGAATCCGTTCAACATGCCGTCAGCGTCCGCGGCTGTAGTTTGTCGAGGTGGTGCTACGTGTCGAGTTTCATGCCAAACGAAGGCCGTTTGTAAGATTTGGCATCTCCAAACCCCAATTCCTAAGTTTTTCAAATCACTAAGTCTTCGGAAGGGAAAAATATAGTAACTCCTCCGCCGAGACTTCGTTTGACGTGCCGTCAGTGCTCACAGCTGTAGTTTGCCGAAGCGGTACTGCGTGCCAAGTTTCACGTCAAACGGAGGCCGTTTGCAAGATTTGGCATCCCCAAATCCCGATTCCCAAGTTTTTCAAAGCGCTAAGTCTCCGGAAGGAAAAAATGCAATAACTCCTCCGCCGAGACTCCGTTCAACACGCCGTCAGTGCCTGCAGCTGTAGTTTGATAAGGCGGTATTGCTTGTCGAGTTTCACGCCAAACGGAGGCCGTTTACAAAATTTGGCATCCTCGAACCCTGATTCCCAAGTTTTTCAAATCACTAAGTCTCAAGAAGGAAAAAATGCAGTAACTCCTTTGTCGGGACTCCGTTCGACGTGCCGTTAGGGCCCACAACTGTAGTTTGCTGACGCGGTGTTGCGTGTCGAGTTTCGCCCCAAACGAAGGCCGTTTGCAAGATTTGGCATCCCCGAATCTCGATTCTCAAGTTTTTCAAATCGCTAAATCTACGGAAGGAAAAAATGCAGTAACTCCTTCGCCGAGACTCCATTCAATGTGCCGTTAGCTCTCGCAGCTGTAGTTTGCCGAGACGGTGTTGCGTGTTGAGTTTCACGCCAAACGGAGGCCATTTGCAAGATTTGGCATCCCCGAACCCGATTCCCAAGTTTTTCAAATCGCTAAGTCTCTGGAAAGAAAAAATGCAGTAACTCCTCTGCCGGGACTCCGTTCGACAAGCCGTCAGCTCCTGTAGATGTACTTTGCTGAGGCGATGCTGCGTGTCGAGTTTCGCGCCAAACGGAGGCCGTTTGCAAGATTTGGCAACCCCAAATCTCGATTCCCAAGTTTTTTAAATCGCTAAGTCTCCGGAAGGAAAAAATACAGTAACTCCTCCGCCGGGGCTCCGTTCGACACGCCATTAGCGCTTGCTGATGTAGTTTGCCGAGGCGGTGCTGCATGTCAAGTTTCGCTTCAAACGGAGGCCGTTTGTAATATTTGACATCCCCGAACCCCGATTCCCAAGTTTTTCATATCGCTAAGTCTCCGGAAGGAAAAAATGCAGTAACTCCTCCGTCGGGACTTCGTTCGACGCGCCGTTAGCACCCGCAGCTGTAGTTCGCCAAGTCTCTGGGAAGGAAAATTGGCTAACTCTCGCTAGTTTTTGAAAAGTTTTGGATGTGTTTATGAATTTTAATACTCATAATTATTGGAAAATATGAAAATATATTACTGAATACTAACGACATATACACGAGTTTTGTATAAAAAAATACATCCTTTGTACAAAAAAATAGATAACATAAGTACCACATGCAGGTGCTCGTCTAGGTCTTTTGCTCCTGCGATATACAATGGGGAGCGCTGTGGGTGCCTCAGCCTGTGGGACCACATGTCCTACAACCGCCTCATCTACCTGTGTGGTCGATGCTAGACGCTCTTGGGTGATCTGTGAGGCCTATGGCCGGTCATCTCCACCTACCCTCTGCTGAGCCTGTATCTGTCCAGGTGATGCCTCATCTATCTATGGGTGCACATCCCCAACTCTCGCCTTATCTGCATGTGAAGTCGATGGTGGGTGCTCCTACGTGATCTGTGAGACCCACTCTGCTGGTGGAGGTGAATGGTGCACTGTCTGATCATCTAACCCAAAAAGAAGTGACGTGTGAGGCCCACCCTCTGCCCTCTCTGCCTGTCTTGTACCTCTCCCTCTACCTCTGCCTCTACCTCTGCACAGAGGTCCCGCACGTCCTCTCCCCCTGCCAATCGACTGTGGCTCAATTGCATGTGCTATAACGTCGCCCCCGGATGTAGACGGTGCTGGTGAATCCTGATGATACTGTACCGGGGAGACATGATGATGAGGGGCCGTCAAAGGATCTGGTCGAATGTAAGATGTGGACGGCCCACAATCAATAGACTGCAATGGCACCTGACTGGATGAGGATGGCCCTGATGTCATGGCCGATGGACCCACCGGAGTAAAAGGCTCGACTACATCAGCAGGTACGGCCTCTAACCGGTGTGGCACGTGACTGGACATGGAAGGCCCTACTGTGGGAGGCGATGGACCTACAGGAGTGGAAGGGTCAACTCTATCCGAATGGGGTGGCACTGTAACGGGGGGTGGCATGGCTGGAGTAGTAGGTATGGCCGCATGTATACGGTAATCCTCTCGTATAATGTGCAGGGTCGTGTCACACATGTCATGGATGAACACAAGTGTCTCTAAACCTGCATCAGCATCGTATCCACGAATGGTGTCGACCACCCGCTACTGCATAAGGGTGACACACTGGACCTGTAGCGCAATAAATCATAATGAATATTTTATTAGAAACGTTCGTAATGAAGAGATTTATTTTATTCAATAATATTGTACTTTATATACTGTTATATAATACCCTTACCAAAATATCATGTCTCCCCCCCCCCCCCCCAACTCCAAGGTAGCCAGCCAAAGGCCTATGCGCCGGATTCCCAATCAAGGGGCGCGTGATAGATCGGTACCACCCTACGTAAGGGTCGTGGCGTGACATAGGCTCCTCTTTAAGGTCACCAACAATAATGTGTTGTCGTCGCTCTTTCCATGTAATGACAAAAAGATTATGGAACTGCAACCAATCTGTGTAGGGCATACCCTGCCTGTCTATGCTATGAAGACCAATACCAGTGTCGGGGGCTGTAGGTATGACCTGGCGATGACCAAACTGTCGAAAAACACGACTAAGCAAATGCCACTCGACCACGTCAAAGCATATAAGTGGAACCTCAGCCATCCATATGTCACTCTCAGCACGACAATAATCAGGGAGGGTATCGATGATCTCACCGTGCCGACCATAAGGCTGCCACACAAACTAAATAATGCAATATAAATGTCAGCATACGAGAGAAATACCTAATACTGTACTTAGTTTACATAATGTAAGAAAAAAAAATGTAAGCACTTAAAGGTATACCTCATCATTTCTCAATTGATCAAACTGGTCTCTATACACTGCGACAACGTGGGTGGGGACTTTATCCAGTGCAAACTTACTCTTCCACCTTATTTAAAAATAATACAAAGTATATTTAAATAACATTCTAAGTTGAATAGTAATTGCACATTTCTTAACTCTATTTTTTTTTTAATTTATAAGTACAATACCTAGCACCCCATGGCCCAGCGGGGGTAGGTGTTGCTGATCTCCAATGTCTAGCAGCTACTGTCCAAGAGTCGGTGCAACACACCGACGTGGGCTAATCCTAAGGAATCTCTCCCAAGCATATATCTGTTACACAAATAGTATAACATAACGAAGAATGTCGTATAAAAAGTTGTAAAGATATAACATTTTTAATAACGACCACATACCTGTAGTAACACCAAAATACCTCCTATATCCTTCATGTCGGTCTTAGTCACCCGACACATCATCCGGTAAAGTAAGGCAAGGGCTGCCGCACCCCAACTATATCGGCCGGCCTGATCGAAATCTCGAAGGAATGGTAGATACATCAACTTGACCAAGTTCTGTGACTTAACTGGAAATACTAACCCCCAATAAGTTGCATGATATATGCCCTAGCATAGTACTACACAGTCACCTCGTCAGCATCGTCTGGTAACTGCTGAAATGTGGTAGATAGCCACGAATGCCTAAGACGGCCACCGCTGAAATCTTGGATGTTAGGCTCAACGCCCAACAACTCTCGGCAAATCTGCCGCCAATGCTATACGTCACCCCCACCATTTAGGCCTCCAATCGGCTCACCATCAACAGGCAGGCCCACCAACACAGACACGTCCTGTAATGTCACAGTGGCCTCTCCAACTAAGAAGTGGAATGTATGAGTCTCCAGCCTCCACCTCTCGACTAAAGCTGTGATAAGTGGGTGGTCAAGCTGAATATAACTAATTCGGTATAACCTGTAAAAATCGGCACGCATTAAGTACAGTAGTATCCGAGGGGATAAAGGTCTAGCCCAGCATGCAGCGTCATTACGGTGACAATGAAGCACCTGGTCACCCTGTAAAAAGAAATAATGAGATAATAAATAAACAAATATATAACAACAAAAATATAATATTTGTCAATACGAAGTCACAAACCTGCTGATACATCCATATACTAGAGGACCTGTGATGCTCCTGTAAAGTGAGAACTGATGGGTCAACAGGTTCGGGAAGTCCAACCACGTCATATCCATAAAATCTATGATGTACACATACTATAAAGTTAGCTAAAAATGACTAAGAATTAACTACAATAATGCAAATAAATAAATAACAATATTACACATATTACAAATGTCATGACATGTCATGTGACTATTAATGCACTAGAAGGCTATCATTGCACAGTGTTGATAACCATGAAGTAAAAGCCGGTGGACAATGTTCACTACAATAATGTATAGTCCATTGGGTATTGTGATTTTCTATAAATAATGCCCCCATCATCTACGAACAACGCCTCATCATCTCTCACACCCTCATTTACTCACTGTCATTTGTAAATTAATGGCTACCGGAGGAGAAGGTAGTTCTAGTAGTTGCCAACATGCTCGAGTGTAGATCCTCACTGTCGAGCCTTTTCGGACATTTTCGCTTGTCATGCCTAATTTGTTGATAAAGACTGCAGTGGTAACTGTGCTTTTTCTTGAAGGTGTCTATTTCATTGCGGATACGGGTTGTTTTGGGCCAACCTGGCTTTGGATTTAGTGATCGCAAATGGCCTGTATTGGGGAGCAACGTGGGCATACTACTCAAGGGTCAGTAATCTTCATGGGGCATTGGGCTAAAATTAGAATCCTAAATGCGTGGGTATACATCAATTATGTACTCTGGCGCCACCAAGTAAAACGAATCGACGCCTAAGTCCGCGGTGACAGCAAGCATGTGCGAACATGGATATTTGTTGATGATGTATTTCGAACAAGAACAGCTGGCTTGGTAAAGTCTAACAACCTGCTTGTGCCACCCAGCATCCCGTGGTGTGTGGTTTCAACCTCATATTCACCTTCTTGCCTGTGAACAAAATTGAAATCAGTTTCATTGTCACAAAAATAATGGTCATCTTAAAAGTGATGGCAACGCATTAACCTGTTAAACGCTCTCAACAAATGTGTATTTCCTTTGCACTGGTATTTTTCTATTTGTTTTTGTAGCTTGCAGCCATACCTCAAACCAACAGCCCGATTCTTAATACACTAAATTCTCCTCTCGTCAAAATACTTAACAAGCTGGTGGAATGTAGTTTGGACACATGCCGTGATGGGCACATTCCGAGCACCCCTCATTACACTATTAAATCCCTCCGATAGGTTTGCAGTCAAAATCCCCCACCTATGACCTCCATCATGTGCAAGTGTCCACTTTTCAGCCTCCATCTCTTGTAACCAATTTAATGCATCTGGTTTTAGATTTTCAATCTCTTTCATAATCAAGTTGAACTTCCGAATTTGATGGCAACTACCAGCCCTCTATACCAAATCCATGAGTTTCGTGTTGCTGAATTTTTTGTTGAAGTTACTGCGGACATGCCTGAGGCAATATCGATGATATCGAACTGATCGCAGACGCGGATGTTCCCAGTACCGCGCAACAGCATTCAACAGGCCCCTGTGCCTATCAGATATCAACGTGATGCCCTCACAGTTAAGCACTACATGCCATCTCAAGTTTTGAATAAACCATGATCACGATGTTGTAGTCTCTTCATCTACAATGGCAAAAGCAAGTGGTAAAATATGTTCATCGCCAGTTGATGCGGTAGCTACCAGCATCTTACCGGTGTATTTTCCATTAAGGAAAGTCCATCAATGCCGATAACAGGAGGGCAGTGAGCAAATCCATCGATTGCGGGTTTGAAAGCCCAGAACACATAATTAAACACCACCTCATCCGGCGCAGTCGACGGCAACACATTCCAGTCTACAACTATCCCAGGATTAAAGGTCTGTAGTGCCGTCATGTACTGAGGAAGTTTCGTGTACGACTCGTCCCAATTCCCAAATATCACCTCAATGGCTCTTGTTTTTGCAAGCCATGCCTTCCTATAAGAGACTGTGTGCTTCAATGCAGTTTGTACGATGGTGATAAGCGATGCCACCTTCGTTTCAGCATCTGCTTGTACACAAACATCGACCACATTCAAGTGTACACATAAATAACTCCCGTTTTAATTTTAAATTACATTGGTTTAAAAGAAATATAGTTTACCTTAACTGAGTCCAGTATGACCATCGTAATGAGATCTGTATCAATGTTATAGTGGTCCCTCTGCAACCTTGCAAACACACAATGATGTAGACCGGGATACGTCTTTACCTCAAAGAAACCATGTTTCTCTTTCTTTGAGGCTCAAAACCTCCAGTTGAAATCATGCTTGCACCTTACATCACAAACCTTCTTGCCCGTTTTCACCACCACATACTGTTTTCTTTTCTTTACATTGTACATCTTTATTGCATACTTCACCGAATCTTTATCTTTAAAGATCATCCCCTTTTTGAACTCTTTGGTCTCCGGGGTCCATACGTTCCCACGACAATAAAGGTCCCGACTAGTTACGGTAGCGTCACCACTCCCCTCCAAGTTTGTGAAGAAAGGGATAGGTGTGTACCGTTCGGGTATATCAACCGAGGATGATGAAGGTTCACCAAATTCAGGCCCCTTATCATCAGATTTATCATCAACCATTAGTTCAGCATCAATGTCCTCGTCCACGTCCAGATCAGGACTTGCACTGTCAGGTACGCATCCCTCATCTCCATCATCACCCATATTAACGTACTCGTTAACAGGCCGGTAGAACCTGTCAACTGGGGAAGTCGATACTTGTACTCGAGATAGACGCTCAACCCCTGAACTTGTACCAATGTCGTGTTGCATCTGTGATCCCCCCGCTGCATATGACCCATATGTTGGATAATACGAAAGTGGGGACATATCTGCATACTGTGAAGCCCTGCTGTAAGATTCTTGAGTCAACATCCCAGTGAATGAGCCGGGAATGCTACTGTATGCCCCCTAAGTTAACATCCCAGTGAATGAGCCAGGATCATTGCATGCCCCATAACCTGAATACACCAGATCTGGTACATTCAACCTACTCGTTATGTTCTCTTTCTCCACGTACAGTTCAACATAATTCAGTGTGGAAAAACACGGCGGGATGTCCAACACACTATCTAAAGTCTTGTCATCATTGATGAGCACCTTCTTGTAATAAATGAACCTCTCCCATTGTCTATGGGGATGTCTACATATCAACTTCAAACGAATGTTTTCCCCTTCATCTACAACCTTGGATATAAGAAACTGTTCTAATTCTTCCAGTGTTATTCTGTGTTGTATAGTGTAAAACCCCTTCGCTTCGGTATCATATGATATGCCTTCGTCAGGGTCTTGTGCTAATGTCCCCCCCCCCCCCCCCCCAATAGCACATCACCATTACGGTACCCATTCAATCAACCTTACTGTAGCTAAACATATGAAAATAGTAGTTAGATAAAGCTTCAGTACAAGTTAGATGAAGTGATATAAAAATATACCGAAACACTATATTTCAAAATAGAATGGGATTGTCCTCATTATTTTCGTCTTTCTTATAATAAGGTACCACTATATTTTCAATTTTAACAATTTTTCTATTTTTCTTTTCCTTATCATGTTGCTATAAGTCTTTCATTTACAGTAATCAAGTATAATTTTTTTACAATAACAAATTCATTTTCGGATTAAAGGTAAAAATAAAATTTTGAGTGCCATTTAAAATTAAAACATGTAGAACTTTTAGTGAAGATAATTGGAAAGTTCCCATCACAAACACATCACTAATTTTATTGTGTGCCTCAATGGCAATGGAGAATTCTGTTCATTTGGTCCCTCATGGTGAGCAAACATATGAACTGGTTCTACTGCTTTAAGAATTTTTTCTCTTCTTACCTTGTAATTTTGCACTTTGTATCAGAGTAACTTGGTGAAAAAAAGGACATTCTAAATAATCATTTTTTGGGATTGAAGTTCAATCATTTTACAAAATAACGGCAATAGTGACACCAATACCTAGTTCCCTTAAAAAAAGAACAAAACAAACATTATAATAGATGACATTGTCACCCACACACTTAATCATACTCCAAACCATGGAAGGAATGTCATGAACTTATATCTCTCTTAACAGGGTATTTTAGCTTACTGAAGGTTTGAGAATTATCAATCAAATGTTAGAAATTCCTGATGTAGTATGCAGGTATAATATATAGGACAGTCAAACTGTGCTTAATAAGCAACATTCCCTACATTAGCTATGCGAGATATTTTCTATGAGCAGGGGAAAACCAAAAGACTCATTAAGCTTCATCCTTTGGATCACCAACTGTAGGTTGTATAATACATATACACAATATATATATATATAGAAAGAGAGAGAGGGAGACGAATATGTACAGAGAAACGATGGAGGGCTTCATCGAGAGAGAGAGAGAGAGAGCAGTGTCGGCCGCGGCATCGTCGAGAGCACTAGTATGCAAACCTAATGACGCTTTCGAACAAACTATTGATATATGACCTAAAAGTTTCAACAATATTGACTATATTTTAAGTGAAAGCGTCAACATGATTAACGCTTTTAAAAATTGACATTTTTAGTATTCGTTGGCAACGTTTAATGTTGTTCATATTAACACTTTTAAAAAGAAACGAAAAACGTCATTCGTATTGACGTTTTAATTTTGTTTACAAAATTTTTTGAAATTAAAATTGAAATCGTCATTAGGATTAACACTATTTATAAAATGTCAATACTATTATTTCGTAAATATAAAAAAGTGACCCTAATTTAATATATATTTAATAAAATAAATACCTTTTGGTAAAGACCCTTTCAAAAAAACCCCAACTGTATCCCACCATTTTTGTGGTTAAAACCTGTGAGAAAGTAAGAGCGACAATGGTAGGTGGAGGTCGAGGCAATATTCCACTGCCACTGCGCGCGTTGGTGAATGGCGCTGCTATACTCCTCGGCGGAATGTTCACTCTGTCTCTAGCTTCCTCCGCCACTATTCGAACACTCCAATCCATCGCCGAGGCTAAGCGGGTAAGCTTAAACGCATTGTATACATACATAATACGTATATTTGCATGTATTCCACAGCCACTGGGTTTTGATTTGGGCAGAAGAAGTATGCATTGCCATGCGGGGAATGTAAAGGAAAAGGGTTTTATATATGCAAATTGTGCAAGGGAAATTCGACAATAGAGTGGTCGCCTCTGTATGATCCTCTGGTTATAAACCCATGTCTTTGTCCTACTTGTGATGGCAACAGGTCAGCCATTTCCATTTCCTTTTCTTTATATTCGCTTCCTTTTCAGATGAGTTTTTGAAGATTTTGCGCTTCTGAAACCAAATGGTTCATTATAAATTGAATTTTATGATGTTGCCTGTAGGGTGCAACGCTGTCTCAACTGTTTGGGAAAATGCTATCACTGACAAGTAAGAGGTGGAAGAGTGGTTTTACTATACCTTGGGTTGTGTTTAATCTTTGTATCATTTTACGTGTGTTGTTTCTGCTAGTTGGATCTTCCGTTTCTGTTGTTTAAAATCGTATGTGAAGTTGTTCATCTTTCTAAATCTATCATTATTGCAAGTATTTTTCCACAGCATTGTTTAGCTGAATTGCGAAATTATTAAACCCAGCTTATGATCTTAGCAATCAGACTAGAGTTTGGTTGCATGAGCGTAAGATGTTTGATGAAATTTCCGTTCGAATGTTTTTGTCATAGTGTACTGTATGGTTTTGTCAAAATCACATTTGACAAACTGATTTCCGAAAATTCTATTCACCAAACTCGCATTTTGATAAACTGGTTTTAAAACTTGTTTTCGATAGAAGTTAGTCCGGTAAGTGTGTATGGACTCATTTAGTAGGATATATAAATGGTGACCTACTGCATTTGTGAGATATAACAAGAATAACGTGGTGCTTCAAGAGGTTCAGATTTGGCTGACCAGGTTCAGATTGGGCTTACATAAAAAATGATGTCCATGGGGTTTAAAATTAAATTCCAAGTCAGCTCAATAAAAATTAGCCCATTTAACTTAAAAAATTTTGTAATAAAAAAACTTGTTTTTCAAATTGAACGTAATTGATGTGTTAATTAAAGTGATCTGTGTGTTTTTTATTGTTTAAAAATTTAATACTAAAATCTTGTATCTAATTTTTTTTTATATATTTATTCTCCAAACACAGTTAAATAACATAAAGTCTAAATACATATGATATATTAAAACATATATATATATTGTTCTACAAAATTTCGGGTCAGGCTTTAAAGAAAATATTCCGTTAACCTAATTGGGCCTTTAAAAAATTTCTAAGCCTTACATATGATGGGCGGGCTTAGAGGCCCATCGGCCTAGGGCCTAATTATGCAACTAGGTGGGCTTGGGCATCTAAGCCCGCCCATCATTTGTAGTGCTTGGAATTTTTTTTAGACTTCATAATGTTAATGGATAAGTTTGAAATTTTGTTTAAAGCTTGCATGAAATATATGTAGAGCAATTTATTAATATATTTTTATTTTTGTACGCATTTAGATTTTATGTTATTTAACTTTTTTTTTTTTGGAGAAGAAACGTATTTATTAAAAAAAAACTAGTTACAAGATTTTAACACTTGATTTTCAATCAATAAAAGAACACATGAACCACTTTAATTACTTGTGTTAAATTTGTGACAAAATATTTATTACAATTTTTTTTAGGTTAAATGAGTGGGATTGGGATTTGGCATCTAATTTTTATTTTGGGTGGGGTTGGGATTTAATTTTAGGCTCGATGGGTATTTTTTATAGTAAGTCCGGCCTGCCAAATGTCCACTCTGCTTCACCTCTCCTAATAACAGACTCTTGCCTTTTTGCAGCTATTCCACTATGTCAAAACTGCCATGTTATGCAAATCTGCACTTTCTCTCTACTTCACAAAAATATATGAAGTCAAAATTCAATATGTAATTGGTTTTATGAAGAAAACTTGACAGGGATTCAAGAAAAGGGAACGCCCTAATGTATGTAACAGTGTTGGTATATATGGATTCTCCCATAAGAAACTATAAATGAAGCAAAAAAATTATCAGAGCAGCATTTTTAATTATTATTACATTTATTGAGAGGATGAGCTTGATCTGTTTTTAGGTATGATGTAACTTGTGTTTTTTCCATTTTACCTGCAAAATGTTTTCATTGTTGAATGTTTTCATTCAAAATGTTTTTTTTTTCCCTGTTTATATTATTCAGTAAAAATGGGTCAGTTTTAGACTAAATTGTGCTATATATGCGCTATCATATTGTTATCTTGTGTCCATCAATTTATGTTGCGCAGAATATTTCAATGCATCCTGAAACTTTGCCTTTTGCAGCCCGATGATGCCTAGTGACAGACTATCGGTGGAGGTGACGATGCTTTCCACACCTTTTTCGGTGAAACTGGTGCAGGAAAGCATGTCCCTCGTGCTGTCTTTGAAGATCTTGAACCCACTGTTATAGATGAAGTGAGGACTGGAACATACCATCAGCTTTTCCAACCCAGAACAACTCATTAGCGGCATGGAAGATGCTGCCAACAACTTTGCCCGTGGCCATTACATAAGTATGTGCTTGTTCCACTTTTTCTTTCTTTTGCAGTAAGTGCATGCTTATTTCCCTAGTTTTTACACTCCTTTCAGCTGGGAAGGAGATTGTTGATCTCTACTTGGACTGGATTCGTAAACTTGCTGACAATTGCACTGGCCTCCAAGGGTTCCTTGTTTTCAATGCTGTTGGAGGGGGCACTGGATCTGGTCTTGAGTCCCTTCTTTTGGAGCGTCTAACAGTTGATTATGGCAAGAAATCAAAGCTTGGTTTCACTGTCTATCACTCTCCTCAAGTCTCCACAGCTGTTGTTGAGCCCTTCAACAGTTTCCTCTCAACCCATTCCCTCCTGGAGCACACTGACGTTGCTGTGCTGCTTGACAATGAGACCATTTATGCTCAGCTGGCCTCTCAGATTTGGCTGATTGTGTCTTAACTTATCCTGTTGGACTTCCCTAAAGTAACTATATTTTCCGTGGGTTCCAGGTGATTTCTTCCTTGACTGCCTCTCTGAGGTTTTATAGCGCCTTGAACGTGGATGTGACTAAATTCCAGACTAACTTGGCCCCCTACCCCAGGATCTACTTCATGCTTTCCTCTTATGCTCCTGTCATCTCGGCTGAGAAGGCATATCATGAGCAACTCTCTGTTGCAGAAATCACCAACAACGCATTTGAGCCCTCATCTATGATGGCTAAGTGCGATCCCCGCCACGGCAAGTACATGGCATGCTGCCTGATGTACCAAGGCAATGTTGTGAATGCAGCTGCTGCCACTATCAAGACCAAGCGCACCATCCAGTTTGTGGACTGGTGCCCTACTGAATTCAAGGTGCAGAGGGCTGTATCAACTACCAGCCACCTACTATTGTTCCGGGGGTGATCTTGCGAAGGTGCAGAGGGCTGTCTGCATGATCTCGAACTCTAACAGTGTGGCTGAGGTGTTCTCCACATTGACCATGAGGGAATGGAGGAAGGAGAGTTCTCTGAAGCCCGGGATCATCTTGCTGCTCTGGAGAAGGATTATGAGGAGGTTGGTGCTGAGTTGGCTGAGGGAGAGGATGGTGATGAAAGGGACGAGTACTGATGGGTTTTTTTTTTAACTATCTCTATGGCAGTTTGATCTTAATCTAGTTTTCACTTTTCACTACTATACTTTTGATAATTGTGTGTGTTTGTCTCGTTGCTTGTGGTATCAAATCCCTTGTTTGGAAATACAATGTTGAAACCGTATTCTCCTCCAGGAGGATTAATGCTAAGTATGGGCATTTTGGTTCTGTATGAGCATTTAGTAATAAATTTTCCATGTTTGCAATTTTAGTATTGGAATTGGTCTAGATACTCTATGGGAAATTTTAAACTGAGACGCTTCTTTCCAGCCATTGGCTCTGTATTTTCCGATTGAGATGTGCATTTCACAGGCACAGAATTTCAGATTTTCTCACCTGGTTTTGGAGGGAAATACTAGTTCTGGGTACCATCTCCTTGATTGTGTGACATCTTGCTGCTGTGGTAACGACTAGACTTGCTTTCATCATATCCAAATTTTAATATGATGCAATTTGTAAGATATGTGCAAGCTCTCTTCTTGTCACTTGCAGGTTCAATGTGATTTCCTATGAAAGAATGCCATAAATATCCATGCATGGGAGAAGATATCAAATTTGATGCTAATGGGCATACTTTGTGATTAGAAAGATTCATGCCTAACAGTGTGATCACAACTTCTTCCAAGCGATTGGGTGACAGCATAAAACAAACATAAGACATGTTCTTCCTAATTTTAAGCTTTTTACATGGAAAGAATAAAATAGAGACAACAGCAGATAAGCAACAGAGACCTGCAACTGAAGGTTCAATTTAGACTAGGAGCTGTTTGTGATATCCTTTCATCTTCCAGAAGTGCATATGGGTCGATATATTGCGGTGGTGTCATAGGTGTTCTGCTTGCATCATGGACAAAACTTGGTCCGAAATACTGCCAAAGGTTAAAAAAGAAAAGAAAAGGAAAAGAAAATGATCAATATTCATCTTCACGACATTTTTGGTGAGGTTAAAGATAAAAAAAAAAAAAAAAAAAGAAGAAGAAATAGTAAATGATCAATATTCATCTTCACGGTAGTTTAGGCAAGGTTTCATTGCATTTGACACACCATGAATAAGCACCTCTCTAACCATGCACACATCCCAACAACAGGGAGCAAACAACTTCGCAAATTTTTGTAAGAGCAAAAAACCAGGAAAAGTAACGCCAATAGATCATGTAATATGGAAAAAAAAAACTACTGACAGGAAATACCATTCACAGGTGGTTGCTAATATGAACCTCAATACAGCATCTAGGAATTAAGAAAATATTCACAGGGGAAAAAGAAACAAAAGAGAATGTAAATTAATGTCATTCTTCAGGAGATCAGATACAATTGCATAATATCCTCCCAGCAACTTACTTTTTTCTTCTTTTTTTGGGGGATTTTCTCTCAGCAACTTCCTTAATCCAACAAAAACCACTATATAATGGTTTAAACATGCATGGTAGCAACTCCACTATCACAATAGTGATAAACACAAGCTAAGCAACAGGAAACTCCAACAAGATTTAGTCGTCATCTTTTCCACAACATGAGGCTACTTGCCAACATGACACCATCTCCACTTGGTTCAGTACTAGTTTGGGTACTTCAAGAGAACTTCAACGTTAATTATACCTTATATAATCAAAATGAACATGTGATACAGTCAAGTGGATGCAAAATTGACATGAAATTGCTCACGTGTTGAAGAAATTCTCAATAAGTCTGGAGTCTGGAGACATCAACACGCAACTGTGTACCCATATCTAGATTTTGCACGTAACCATTGATGAGATTATGTATCTGAGTTATAGATGACACAGATCTCAAGAGATCCTACATTTCAGTTAATCATGCATCCAGCATGAAGAGAAACACGTATATCACTGCACAAGTTGGTCACCATCAAATCACACACCTTTTCTGCTAAGTAGTTCTCATATCAAAAGGAAAGAACCCTGAGGCTTGAACCAGAAAAAAGATAACCTTCATCAATTAATAAACCACATGGGCTAGAAAATATAAACCAGATCAGCCAAAGTTTGAATTTCCAGTCTTCTTTCCACCATATCGTGCTGGTATTGAGAAACCAGATCCATGAACCATTTCATACATTGATATTCTGTAATGACAAAATTTGGTCCTAATAAGTTGTGTAAAATCAAATGGGGCAAAGCTCCTGCCAATTACCATAGATTTCTTTTTGTTTTGTCCTTTCAGAACTCTTCCTTCTCTGATTTCCAAAAGTACGGTTAATTGGTTTGCTCTCATACTCCAGAAACTGACCAATCTAAGACCCTTAAATTTTTCAGCAAATTATTCATACGGTCCGCTTTGCTTCTTGTCTGGTGAATTTCTGTTCCTAGTCATAATGTCAATCACTCTGAGATACATGCTCAAACACTAAAGTTAACATCAGTTGTGAGGTTATAAGCTTCAATAGAAATACAAATCCTGACCCCAGCCACTTCTCTAAAGAAGTTTCAAATTTCAAAATCCTATATGAACCCCATTCCATGAGCACATAACAGCCAAAAGCATGTTAACCACACAATGCATCAGAAAATAACTAATGAGAAGATAGTAAGCATGTATGGGTAATAGAAACAACAAAGTCATGAAACACACCAGAGATTAAAGAGAAGCTTACGAGGTATAGAGCAGAGAAGAATGCAATTGTTATGAGGATCCATGGCCCAAACCCCAAGAAAAAAGTTCCTCCAATGGATAGCAGAAGTTTAGCTCGAGGAATCAAACCCTGAATTAAAAGAAGCAGATGAATATGTAATTCACTTCCTCGTATACATGCATAATGCATGCACACATGGGGAACAAAAGTAAAGTTCAGAATGGGTGGTGGTGGAAGACGAGGGTTCATACCAATGAGCAAGAGAGTCAACCAAAAAGGACACTATTAGAATCCATTTATGCATGTATATGACAATTAAGTATTGGCCTTTTCATGAAACATAATAACCCAATCTCCTTCCATCAATATACAAGCAGTTAATTGTGGTACATATGAAGCACCTACAAGATACGAGAAAGCTCCATATATCCTAGAGAACAAGTATTCAATTGGATAAGATGATCAAATAACACAAGATAATTAATGTATGTTAACTTTATGTGTGAGGAATTGTTAACTATGATCCAATTGCATAAAGATGAACAACAAAACTTTGTCAAAGTTGTATGATCAACATCAGTGACTGGGTTCTTAGTAGAGTCCTTGTTTTAAGATATTAGAGCTTGAATTGAATCATGCACAGAATCAAATCACTCAATAGCAGGTCGAAAAGTGAGGGCTATGACTCTTTGCATATGAATTCTCATAGCAACTATGGAAATAACAATAGATGCTGTATCCAATGTGATTGGGTACAGCAGGGATATACACCGCAAGTCCTCCACCAACAATACCAAAGGGAGTCATTCTATGAGGGAAATATGCACTTTATTATATATAAATTAACCACTCAATTTGGCTCATTTACAGAGTATGCTGGAAGACTTTAGTTTTTATAAACTCATACTGGTTTGTTCTGGGGTGCATTGTTTCTGTGGCAACTTCTCAACCTTGCGACAAATTTGGTTGAACACTTTAGAAAAGAATGTTAACAATTAGATTATTAGAGAATGATCATGCATGCCATATGCATATATTTGCATGTTTGCATGCCTAAATATCCTTAAGTGACAGCATATAAAAGCATTCCAGTTTAGAGTCCAAAGGATATAGATCTGCAAATTTATTTCGAGAAATAATAAGACAAAGCCATGAGATATTAAATGCCAATTAAGGGCTGTAAAACATTGAGAAGATTTGTACTAATTCGTCATGATTAAAGAGAATATAAGCTTCAGATGAATCTAATTGAAGCAATGACTCCATATCTGACACTAATAGTAATCACCCACTACCGCAAAAGGAACCTTTGAGATAACAAAGTTGGAAAAAGTAATAAAGAAAGGAGAATGAGTCAACCTCAAGGCCTTCGCTGTTCAGCGCCATGGAACGTTCCCTTTGATTAGACAAGCTTTTTTCATAATCTGTTGAGACTGCATTTCTTTTTGAGAATCCTCCCTCTTCTTCCTTTAATTTGGTCTCCTCGTCTCCATAGATGCTCCTGTTGCTTTCCTCGAGCAATGAAGTGGGATTCATACCCCGTTTCCTTAATTCTTTTGTAAACAATGATTCAGGAGGTTCTTCACCTGAAAGAAAAAGGAAATATAAGGCCTAGGGATTTTGGATACACCAAATCAATGTCATACTATTATGCAACTTGTGCCCAAAACTCTGAAAGTTAACCATTCAGTCTATCTTCTGTAAATGTCATAATTAGAAAACACTCCAGTTCCAGAACCTTAATAACAATATCATTCTCTATCAAGCAAACTAAAGCCAGCTTTCTTCTTTTAGATAATGCAATAAAAGTATTCATTATATGTATACAAGTGAGATTTTTTCACCGTCAAACAGTCAGTAGTTTACACAATATGCTCAAGCATTTCCACTAATGTCAATTTTTCAACTACTAAACTAGAACAAGGATGTATGCATCTGGGCAAACATGAGCAAAACCAGCTCACTTTTCTAAATAGGTTATCATTGCATTTGCATTTCTGCAATTGGATCCGTAAATCCAATGATTTCAAAATACAAAGAAGCACAAACACATATGCGTATTCGAACTTCAAAGTACTCATTTCATCACATGTTCAGGCTCTGAAATTTCATCCCATAGATTTCATACTTTCAGCATGTGACAGCAACAAAATTTAGGACTAGAAGAATCGAAATAAAATTAAGGAACAAAAAAAAAAAGCAAAATAGAAGAAATAGAGAAAACGAACCATTGGTTTGGTTGCCACCTTCTTGAAGCTTAGAAGAAACCCTAAAGCTTCTGTAAATGAAAATTTTAGAGCTCCGGTGGGTTTGAAAGTTGAGAAACTTTCTACTGCGAGGCTGGAAATTGAATTCGGAGGAAAACCAGCACGATTGCGGGGGGGAATTCGAATGAGAAACCGAGAACGGAGAGAAACTGGATTTCAGAATCTGGAGAGAAGCCATAATTGTTCTTCTCTGGTACTTTTCGAATTTGAATCAATCAAATAGGAATTTCATTTACGGACGCCAATGGAGTGTGCGACCAGAGTTTCTAGAAAGAGACAGAGAGAGAGAGAAGCCAAGTGCAAGTGGCTACGAAGCGGAGGAATTTCGCTTAACAGGGCGTATTCTAGAATTATTGGTGTTTCTGTCGTCTACCATGCGCGGGAGAATTGTGGTTGCCTGCTTTTGTGGCTAAAGGTAAAACTACAAGTTCCAGGAAACAAGCAGGAGAGAGAGAATTGAAATTGTTCATTTATTTATGGTTGAGGTTTTGTTAAAAATTTATTTTCTAATTTAACTTCAACTTGAAGATTGCTAAATTCCCCTATATATATGTGAATTTATTACTACATGGTAATTGTTGAGTTTGCATTTTTAAATAAGAAAAATGTTGATAAACCAATTTCTCATGCATTGATTAACATAGGTCACAGTACATTATAACTTGTGAGTAAAAAAATGAACAAAAATTTTAATTTATATATAATATTATTTTTTAAATAAATATATTTATAAAGAAACACAATTTGAAAATACACTTTTCTTAATGGTAACTAGATGGTGGGCACACATGATACGTGTGTAATGTTGAATTATTATCGGAGATGGTAATCATTATCAGAAATTATAATCGTTGTGGTCGATTGATCATATCAATATTAATAAATAAATAGAGTAGGCAAAGTTTTAAATTTGTAAATAACTACTATTAACCCAATTTCAAATACATCAATTGAAATTCTCCTTCTATATATTAGAATAGATGATTTTCACCTCCAAGTAGTAAGCCAATAAGGCTTTAACTTGTTTTTGCTATTTAAGTCTTCAATTGACTACTATTTCCGGCTACTTTTAATTTTTTGATTCTCATTCTTTGTAATTTTATTTGTATTTTTTTCTTCTTATTTCGTTTTTATTCAGTTTGGCTAGTTTCTTATTTCTTTTTTATTCTGTTTGGCTAGCAGCAGCACACAATTGATTGACTGCAATTCCAACAATTGATGGAGCAGCAAAGGTAGGCGTGGCTATACCATTTTGAACATTCCTTGCAACGTGATTCAGGCGCTGGATTTTGTTATACCAAGAAGTGTTCGGCCGACCAGGGAATTCATTGCCCTTCTGTGAAACCAAGTTTAGGACTAAGAATGACTTATCTGTGGAACGGAACCGTATAACGGCCTATTTGGAGCTTGGGGACGGTACGAGAAGAAAACAAAAACACAAAAGAAAAGTTATTTTTTTATTTGGTTTAGTTTTGTGAAGAAAATGAGAGAAAGATGAAAGAAAATAACAGGAAAGAGAAAGAGAGAGTAATTTAAAATTTTCACTCTCTTTTCCCTTCTCTTTTTCTCTTAGATAGAATCTAACAGGAAAGAGAAAGTAAATAGTAGTTTTCCCTTCTCTTCTTTTTTTTTTTCCAAGTTCTAAATAAGCTATAAAGTTCACATGCAATCCATGTAAATTTATAAATTTTTTATCTAAATTTCTAATAAAAATTGACGCTAAATCTAATTACCTAATTGAAGCCAACTAGAAAATATAGGATACATCATCTCACAGTTGAAACAGGAAAAATCAAAATGAAACTAACCTCAAGCTGTAAAGATGCAAAATGTAATAGTATTCTAATAAGCCGATGCAACCTTGTGCGATGTTAACATTTCCATGAACACATGTTGCAACTAGTCCCCATTGTCACAATCAAATTAGATATATAGTTACAACAAACAAACTTGGTGTAAATTGGAAATCACAACATCAGCCTATCACCTGTTAGCTCATTTGTTAAGTCATTAAAAGGGCATCTTCTCACTAAATAACAAAAGTTTAGGTTTAAGCTGCCTAGAAATTTAATTGTAACAATTTTGTCTACATGTGGCTATATTACATCCAAGCAATACCAAACTTGTTAAACTTCTCCTAACTTTGTCTACATCAGCAACATATCCCTAACTCATTGTTATCCCTTCATTTGAGACTGATGATGGCCTTGTGATGCCGAAAGAATTAAATCTCTGTTATGTTTCAAAATGAGTGATGGAATAATTAAACTCGCATTCAAGATCGATTTTGAAAGAAAAAAAACAAGCTAATTAAGCTTCAACGCGTTACAACAGCTCAATAAATTTTTAAGCCAAAACTTGAACAACCCATTACACAACTCGACTTGTTTACAGTCTATCTAGCATGTGACAACGATTATTCTTCCCAATGGAATACATTAAATATAGGTCTTATCCATTACTAACCCCACAACTGAAGAATCGGTATACAAAAACATTTGGTCTCATTCATTATTCTGTAAAACATCCATAGCAGAACCTTGCAATGGACTATCTGCAAACTTTACTCTCATAAATCCACCTAGCAGCAACAGTGCCTATTTTGTCCAAACAGCGAACCTATCCATTCATCCAATGCAGCACCATTTTCATATTGATCTATTTGGAAGTGAACCTTATCCAAGTAACACTTTTTATTTTTTCCATTCCTTTTAGTTATTTATTTTGGATGGAGTACAAATGATACATTTAAAATAGCTAAAACATGCATTGCAGGACAAATGAATGAAAGCAATATCTCATCTATAAAATATATAGCGAGTTCACAGCAGAACACTATTATATATCTTCTAAAATAAAAGGTAACCGAACTTCAAAAACTTTAACTAAACTAAAAAGGGGATAAGAAAATGCAGACTAACATCCTGGGCCATAGGGACTCAAAGGTCCAAAGCATCACTTTGCCTCTTTTTTCAGAATGTTACATGGATAATTATCTGCTGTGTTGAAGAGAATTACCTCCTAAACAATGGTTTTCACCTGGATTGATTGGAATACAGTTGGGTTTGCATAACTTGGAATGAGATCTGAGACCACCAAAACAGCATCTCCTTCTTTCACCATCCCCTTTGTTTTCATAAGATCAATTGTTTTTGAGATGTTAGCTTCTGCATCATCTGATAAATCAACTAGGACGGGCATAACTCCCCACTGCAAATTCAGAGCCATCTGGGTGCTTTCATTGTTTGTGAATGCAAATATGGGAGGGTACGGGCGGTTGCGTGAAAGGAGTGATGCCATATGCCCGTGCTTTGTGTACACAAAGATAGCGTCCACACCAAGGTTGTTAGCTGCAGATAGAGCAAACAAACTGGTAAAATATATATACGCAAGCACATCAAAGATTTCATAAACGTGAATTTACACTAAGATTTCTATTGAGATGGTAATACACATGCTTATTTGTGTTTATTTTTCTACATTAATGTGAAACGCCAAAAGTGATGCAATTGCTTGTGAACTCATCAGCACTGCATTGAAAACATAGCATAACTCAATCCTTGAGAGGGCAATCCTACAAAATATTGTGACCATACCAGGAATTATCCTCAGTTTCTTTTCAGCCTGTTTGGAACTTGAGGAAGGGAAAGGAAGTGGGAGAGAAAGTGTAAGAAAAATTATTTGAATTTCCTTTTCCTTCCCTCCCAAGCTAGAAACCAAAGAGAGGAGAGAATGAAAAACAACTTTTTTCCCTTTCTTTCCTCAAGTTCCCAATAGGCTGTAGACAGCCAGCTAATCATTTTACTACGGTACTATTTAGTTAAAGAAGGCATGCTGAGAAAATTTTAAATACCCATTTCCACTGCACAATTGCAAATCTGCTCAGCAATCCTGTCAGGCAAAGATAGTCCAAGTTGACGCTGATGGAGACCACTTTGTTGGTTCTCCTCAAGACTCCATAGCTCCATTCGTCTGCTGGTTGTCCGCAAGACAGAAAGAGCCTTCTGTCCAAATGATCCAATAGCTGACTCACCAGATAACATCAGGGCATCAGCAAACTGCCGAACTGCTTCAGAAACATCTGCAACCTTATAAATCAAAGAACATTGTCAATGAGATAATGGTTCAGCATGTAGACCAGAAAACATATTCCCTCTTAAAAGCAAGGATAGTCAATCAAGAAGTCCAAAGATAATACACTCTATTTGGCACAAGAAATGTCAATACTTATGTTGCTATTAAGTATTATCAGGTTTTATGTGCCCTGTGCAGGAGATAAAATCCTAAACAAAGTGCAAAAAAAAAAAAAAAAAAAAGGCTTAAGAACAGTACCAAGTTTATTCTGAAATGACCTCAAGAAGTTAGGAGAGAAGATTTTCTGAAAACTATTCTTTTAATCCATCTGTTTTTTAAGAAGGTAATTAACCGTAGTACCTCAGCACGTGTTGGGGTAGGATATTCAATCATAGACTCCAGAAGTTGAGAAGCTACAATTACTGGCTTGTTGAGCTGCCTGCAAATATGAGTAATTTTCTCTTGCACTGTTGGTATCTGCTCAAGTGGAATTTCGACCCCAAGATCACCACGTGCCACCATTATTCCATCAGAAGCCTCTACTATTTCTTCCAATTTCTGGAGAGACTCCAAGCTCTCTATCTTCGCTAGAACTCTAATGGATCTGTCAATTGAAGAATTCTAGCTGTCAGCTTTTGTATATTCCAGAAGATAGCATCTGGCTAAGAGAAAAATGCATCTCACTGTATATTGGAATTATATGCAACATGTAAATATATTTCTCATTGTGGAGTGTGGAAAAGCAGATGCCTGTTGAATGAAGTTTAAGATACTTGCTATTATGTGTGTGCTTCTCTTGATGGTGTACAAAAATGGAGGATCAACTTCCCTAACTATTTAGCACACATGCAATCAAATAGTCAAAAAGATTACTGCGTGATTAGAAGAGAACTCTTAGTAATTTGTAATTGCCAATCACACTTGACATGGACCAGCTATTAAAGAAGACAATATTATGGCTTGAATTGCACGTAGAATTTGCATTGGGGATTTTGTACATACTCTGATGTTTTGGTTGAAAGGTAGCTCCTTAAATGCTTGACAGCCTCAGCATCGTTTACAAAAGACACGGCAATAAAATCAACACCTTCCGAAATTCCAAACTCAATGTCAGACCAGTCCTGCAGATCATATAATCCGACTTCAACGATGAGAAGGGAATCATATTGTCAAATATATCTCAATATATACTCCAAAGAAGCAATTTTTTACAGATTTCTGCCATCTAACAACCATTTGAATATCTACAGCAAGAAAGAGAATATTGAAGACAAAATTTTTTTGTTCAGTATTACAAAAGTAAGCTCAGTGAGCTGGTACAGAACCAGTTTATCTGGAGACAAACACTATAAAGTTATAAACATGATAGTCCCTCAGATATTTTTCTCAAGGGATTCCTTTTTTGTGAAGGCAAAAGTTAATGGTATGAATTATCAGGTTACACCTTCAATCTCAAAAGCAATAGATGCATGCACTATGCAGCTAAACAAAATTCAGAAAAGATGTCTGAAAAATTGACCTTAGCTGACAGAGTTGGGAGCTCATAATTTTTCTCAACAAGCTTTCCATCTCTCCAAAAGCTCAATTTGGCTCGAGGCAGTAGTAAACCAGGGTCCGTGCACTTACAACGCAAATCATTCCCGATCTTTTCTATGACTTCAAAGCTTGCCATTCCTCCGTCAATAACAAGTTCATCGCCCACTATGATACCTGAGAAAGAGAAACAGAGAGAGGGATTAATATTTTCCCTTTTTATTCGCGTTAACCTAATTTTCCCTGAACTTGCTTTACTTCTATTATACTACCTTCAGAAAAGCCTTCGTAGTTAGCTTGAACAGTGAATGGACGAGAACCCTCAAACTTCTCAGTAGTGAAAAGCCATATCGAGCCATCCTAATGCTCCAAGATGATTATAAAATTATCAAAACTGCATCGTTTTTCAAAAAAATCTAATTCTAAAAATTGAAAGAGTCTTCCTAATTAATAGCTAATTATGATTGTGCAAACATAGTACAAAAACAATTTCTGAGTGCTGTTCTTTTACCTCTGCCTTGATAGAGGAGGGAGCCCCATGATCAACCACATTTAGCTGCCTGCCTTCTGTATCAATCATGACAGAGACACAAAACCCCTTTTCCTCATTCAACTTCTTAATCTTCCTAATCATGTCCCGGTGCCATTCTCTCGTGTTATGACACATATTAAACCTCGCAACATTCATCCCTGCTGATGCCAACCTCTCCAAATCCTCGAAAGAGCAACACGCGGGGCCAATCGTGCAGACAAGCTTCGTCTTCCTCAACCCCAAGAAGCCCTTCTCCCTCAACTCTCCCTCAGTCACCGCATCAATACCCAAAGAACCATCCAAACTCTTTGAAAGGTGCAAACTCTCTGCACTCTCCATGCCCACCTGCATCCCTGCCCGGACTCCGATCTTCACCTTCAGTTTTCGCCCATTGAAGCAAAACTTTGAAGGACTAATCGGACGACCAAAAACCCGATTTTTTAAATTCACAGCCGTGTTCTTGGAGATGATCTGACGGCAGAAAATAGCTGAATCTCCGGGAACAGCCATGGATTTGAAGATGATTCTTTAGAACTGGTGATGATAGATTAAGGTCAAAAGGCTCAAAATAACAAAGTATGATGAAGAAGCAGAGGCTATTCGTGCAATTTAGGCCAATTGGGGTTGAAAACTCCGTCAATTTTGTGTGCTTTATTGTCGGAGTTTACGAGGGGAGGGACAAGAACTAGGAAAGAGAATATTCCATGGAGGAAGATGGGTAGTACAGACCCACCCACAGAAAAAATGGCTACTGTTGGCATTAAATTATTTTGAAATCATAAAGGACTATCGAAAAAGGGCGGTACCACTAGCTGTCCGAAATTAACGGTCAACTATCATTTTATCCTTGGCTGGCCAGTTGCACTAACGTGAGCCGCGTGCTCATGGTGCCTTTGAAGGCACAAACATATGTCCGAGAAGAATTAAGTAGTCGATAGAGACCAGATATCAACTCAGTTTTAGTTCAAAACTTGTGATCTCTTTTAGGGTTAAACTCACATAGCAAAATAAAATAAAAAAATGAACTAGGGTGTCGGAATTCAATTTCTTTTTCTTTTTATTTGTTTTTGACTTTTGAGATGAAAAGAAGTGGTACATTAATGCCTTTACATTTATTTTTATTAGAATTATTGTTCGAGAATCATATCATAATTGAAACCGACTTCAAATTAAATAATTTATTCGTTGAGTGTTCAATGACTCAAGTGATGGTGTAGCCGGTTCAGTCATTATTATATAAAAGTTTACTTTAATTATATTTTATTATATATATATATATATATATGGGTTGGAGTTTAATATACAAAAAAGTTCGCATAGCAACTAGATGGGTTTAAGACATAGTTTTCAGTAAAATAGGCTTAATTAATCGCTT
Source organism: Euryodendron excelsum (assembly GCA_033060915.1). Classification (NCBI taxonomy): domain Eukaryota; kingdom Viridiplantae; phylum Streptophyta; class Magnoliopsida; order Ericales; family Pentaphylacaceae; genus Euryodendron; species Euryodendron excelsum. The sequence continues at coordinate 7,039,284 of CM065377.1, forward strand.
CCGTCCAGCTAGGTTTGGTAATTAATACATAGGCGGAGTGAGTTTTGACAAAAATGTAATATCATAAAAAAATAATTTTTTTGTGGAATGACGTAAAAAATGATGTATCTCTCTGTGTTCATCTGTTGTCTTCTTCATTTTGGGGGTAATAAAGAAAATTTTAGTAGATGAACTGCTCAGTGGTCACTACTCACAGTAATAGAGGGAAAATATTGTAATATTTGTGTGAAATTTCAATTCTGCCCTTATATTGGTATGGCTATTTGATTGTGATGGCGGTAATATTGTAATATTCTGCTGGAATTGAAATATCTGCCTGACGCACTTGAGTACTCGATAACACACATGACTACTCACATACCACCATCTCTTCTTGCTCTCTCTCCCCTCCTGTTTTTTCTTCGGTTCATATCTCTTTTTTCGCTCTCTCTCTCTCTCTCTCTCTCTCTCTCTCTCTCTCTCTCTCTCTCTCTCTTTTTTGTTTTTGTTTTTATTTTGTTCTCTGAGTTTTCTGTCCACCAATGGAGTATGTTCGTTGCTCTGTTTGCTCTCTCAAAACAGTGTTCTTCGTTGATTGTCATCTACGTTGCGCTCTCTCTCGGGTTTATTCCATTTTCATCTCTTCTTTCTCTCAGCGCTTTCTTCTCGCTTCTCTTCTCACTTTTTTGGTTTTGTTAATTTGGAGGTGGAACAAAACTATGGAGTATAATCTTGACTCCAAAGAGACAATTTCTCAATTTTAGGTGAAGGTGAGCTTTATAATATATCTAAATAGGCTAGGAAAGTTTTTTTTTTTTTTTTTTGCCCTTTTTTTGGCTGAAATTGAATAACTGAATTGTGCAAATTTTTTTGTACCGGGTGTTTACGTCTTTTGAGGATGGAGTCTACTCTCTCTGTGGGTTGGTTGTGGCAAAATTTCAATTGAAGGTATGATTTACGCTATAACTAAATAGGCTAGGAAGGGCTTTTGTTTTTGGGTTGAAATGGAATAACTTGGCCAGAGGACCATCAGTTTCTCAGGGGAGAGATAAAGAGTATTGAAGTTTCATTAAGTTATAATAAACATATTATATAACCGTTGGAATCCAAGATGACTTTCAGCACTTGTATATATGTAACAGTTCATATATTTTACATGAGATAATTACTTTCTTCACTGCTATTTTGTGATTTATATTCTATTTACATTTGTCCATATTTGTAAACTAGCAATTTGTAAGGTTCTATAACAGCTAATCATGAAAAAATCGGTGTTTCCAATCCATTGTTACCCTTAATCCATCTATATGTCAAATATCACATTCTCACTGTGCAAATGTGCTTCACAATCTTCACTCCCAACTGACAAAATTTTCTCCTTAGAATCTTCAACATAACACCAGCATGATCCCTTGTACACCAGCCCACAAGTTTATAGCAAATTACAATCCCAAAATCCCGTGAACTCTCAACCGAAGCCCAGAGCTCCAAAGAATTTATATTTAAATTGTACCAACCTCCAAAAGAAAGCTAAGATAATTATATATCTATACTATTATAAAGCAAACTCTTAGATTTTGTGAAGTCGGTTAAGTTTCAAATTCAAAAAACTGTTACTTTTAGGTATAGACCAAGAAATTTTTAAAAAACACATAAACTACTAACATTGTACATATTTTTATCTACTCAAAAGGATAAAAGAGTAAAATATTAATTTAAATTTAGTATCCACTCAATAATTATTTTCTATTTTTTCTCTCTCACTTGCTAAAACTAACCACCCGGGCCACCCCTTCTAGTATATATATATATACATATCTTTCATAGAAAACTAAAGCTCCACAAAATCGAGAACAAGGACATGCAATATCGCTATACTGTAAATAATCGCCTAAAATTTCAGCCATACAAGAACATGCAAACCCCAATACACATTGAGTTCAGAGACAACAAAAACTCATAGCCACTATTTTCTTCTCTCTCCTTCGTTTACTAAGCATCAAAACAGAGAATTAGATGTCCTGAAACCTTCCCGTGCCCAACCAACAGAGACACAAAAGACAACTGATATCCCTAGAATCTAACATAAAGTAAAAGCAAAATTCAAGAAATCCGAGATGAAAACTATGCATATTCTACATATGAAATCCGGATGCCACCATTGTTCTTGTCAAGGTGATGATGACGGACTACTAGTAGATTAGAATTTACATTTTTATGTGTTGCTTGACTCTAAAATTAGAGATAAGTGGATGAAAAATTCTTTAGCTATATATATTGAAAAATAATGTATTTGATAGTATTAATAATGAGATTATTATACGACAATTATAAACTATAAAATTACGTCGAGATCAATTTTAAAAATTCGTGTATTTTTGTTAAAATATGAGTATCAATATATAAAAGAGAATCCTCTTTTATTTATGATTGAAGAAGCTTAAATTAGTTTGTCCATTTATTAAAAGTCGTGCTAGATAAATGAAAGAGTAAATATTTGAATTTGTCCAATTTAAGTTTTTGAATGGTCATCATACGGAAATTGTTGAACAAGAAAGCCATATCAATATTTATAACTTGAAGACGAATCGAAGGGTCATTAGTTCAGGATTGTCCACTTGTTCTACAAATCTCTCTGCCGTAAGAGAGGCTTTGGCTAAGATTGTATTCTAACTTCTAAGTGAGGGAGGTTTATGTATGCAATTCATTTTGTGGAATGACGTAATTCGTTATAAAATGTTTTAGTTACTTATTTTTGTAATTATGTGGTACATTACTAATGTTTACAAAATATACTAACAGCACTTGACATTACCCTTAATCTTTTCCCTTTTTTTTCTTTTCCCATTTCATGTTGGCCATGTACCATCTTTTCATCTGAGCAGCATTTTTTTAAAATTTTATCCATCCAAGTCTACCTTTCTCTGTTTTCACATGATATGTCTTCATAATCTTTACTCTTTAGCCCTTTATGTTTATGTGATAAGAGCACCATAGATTAAGCAATGTGAATTTGAGAGATGATACATTCATGCAAAGGTTTCAACAAAGTCCATTCTATTCAATCTTCAGCTTATCTAACTTGTCACTGTTGAAACATTCAAGAAACATAGAAGATAAATGAGGAATGGGAGAAACTTAAAAACAGAAAAAAATGACAATAGAATGCTGTGAATTAACAGAGGCACCTCAATAACTAGGTGTTGAAGTTACAATCAATAAATCCCTACAAATTCAAAAACTAAATAGTATTTTGATCACATTAGAACGGTAAAATTGTGCAACAAGAGGGTAGTAGAAGAGTATCGCTTGTCTGGAGTTGTCACGTAAAAGTTACTTGATTCCTAATGCTACTAGAGCTCCTAATCAGAGTCACTATTTCTTATCCTCGCATCTCTTAACCAACAAAAGATGAAATGTAAGAAGCAGTACATGAATTTATGGGACAATAATTTGTAATAATATAAACAATGTGTGATTTCAAATAGTTACGTGCTTGATGGAAATTTTCTCGTATGTGGTGAAACTTCCATAAGAAGGAGAACCCATTGAGTATTCTGATGAAGAGGCCGAGGACTACCTTCTATAGTTCTTCATCCTTTTCCTTTCCTAATTTTGAGCTTCATTTGTTCCCCTCGATGCTGAAAGCTGCTCATTTGGACTGAACATGACTCTTTTGGCCAAATCTGTGAAAATGGCCTGTCCTACTTTCTATGCTCAGTGCTGGCTGATACTGGGTTATAAGTCAACTTCTTGCTCAACAATGAAACGACAAGAACTGTAGCACTTGGGCTAGTGGTTCTGCGTTGCTTCAGACAGATGAACTATCACGCCCAAATTTTATAAAATGCGAGTTTTAAAGAATAAAAGGTATAGTACTAAAAAGTTAAATCAAAATTAAAATTCACGTCAGATTTTAATCAAAATAGGTTTTGAAATTCATTTTAAAAATAGTTTTTATTTTGCAATTTTTTTAAACAAAACTGTGTGAGCCCGTTTGTATTTTGAACAAGTCTAATTTAACAAAACCCTATTTTAAAGAAAATATCAAGTCTACAAAACATTCAAACTCTAACCACAACCTAATCCAATCCAAGTTATAAGAAGAATTAAGTCATAGTATTCTACAAACATAAAATAAAGCTCTGAATGCATCAAAATAATAATAATACATTCATCCAATTGAAATCCCAATTAAAATGAGTAAAAATATAGGAGTTCAATACAACAATAAAAAAAATAATTAAAACCCAAATATACTATAACATAGGGTCCAAATATGACTTAGGACTCCAATGTCCTAATCTATGTTTTCAAGTTTACTGTCCGAGAGCTCATCTGCAACTGTTGTAAGGTGAGCATTTTCACGGTTCAAATAGAAGGTTATGCTATCGAGTTAATAAAAATAAGGTGATATATGTAAGTGTACATATAAAGATGTAATGGAGTAAATGCAGTTTCTTTATCTTAACTCCCAACCTAATGCCCAATGATATGATACAAGCACACACATAAATCACAATCACCAATAGCAATAAAATCAAATTGACCCTATAAGATTAAAACTAAAATGATAAATGCATAAATAAATAAATAAAAATCTAACTCACCCAAATTCAACCCAATGCAAGTGCATGATGCAATCGGCCGTGCTGAAAAGAAGATACAATTTCATCTGCAACCTCTTTCACTTTTTATGGAATATCACTTAAAGGACACGTGTTTTTTATAATTTCACTCTTTATGGGCCGCACCCAAATGATGTGTGTATTTCGTTAAATGAGGCACCGGATTCTAATGCAAAATCCTAGGGCCTAGGGCTCAAAGCCCATGCTCGACCATGCCAATTACTGATAGAATTCAACTCAAATCTAAACCAACATTAACACTACACAAAAATAAAACCAATAATATTCAAGTCATAAAATTCATAACATAATCACTTATATATACCTAAGACATTCAAACATTTTTAATTATCAATCTTTATGTCCATTTTGCATGATGTCAAGAATCAAAATTGTTCAATTAATTTATTTAAACCAACCAACACCTTAAACATAACTCACATACAAGTAAATCACACAAATAGCAAGCCAATTATTTTATAGCAAAACTCTTAATTTTTATCGAGTAATTAAACATGGTAAAATCCTATACCTTCATTCAAATATTCAATAATTCACAAAGTATTAATTAATTAACACATAATGCTAAATATAGCAATAATTAACTAAGAAAGCTAAGAAATGAAATAATAAACTTTCGAGTTTATGTAAAACTTATGATCTTTACCCTAACAGCATGACCAACTTAAAAATATTAACTCAATAACAAAATCTATGTATAACCTCCTTACCTCTTTGAAGATTGAAGCTAAGGTAAAAATTCAATTTTGTCGAAATCACAAATCGAAATCATCACCGCAAAACTCTTGTAAAATATAATACAAAATTTTTAAAAAGTGATATTAAAATTTTACTTTAAGGGATAAATAATAGAAGGTGAAATAAAGAAAAAGAAAATAAATGGGAAGCAGACAGAGAGCTCGCCTCTATGGTTTGCCGACACTGTGAGCGTGAAAGAGAGAGAGATCAAAAGATATTTTTGTTTTTAAACCATTTTAGTTAATTACCAAAAGTCCCCAAACTTAAATATATAACAAAAAGAATCCAAATTACTTTTGACCATTTGACTCCTTTTTGACCGGTCATTACATGAACGATGCAGCTGCCACTTGAGCCAGAGCAAACAGAGCAATTGCCAGCATATAATTCTCAGCACAAAAGAATAGAATCGACTGCTCTGGAACTACAAACATCCCAATAGATGCATTCATTTCCAAAGAGCTCTTTCCATCAGATAATGAAATAGAACTCTGGACAGGCTTGTTCCTATCAGCCAACAATTTCTTTATAAGAGATGCATTAATCTTGGAAGCAGCAGAGATCATGGATGTCATGAAATTGCAGTAGTCAGAGATCGGATTTTTATTGGTTTTAGATTCTGATATTTTCCACTCTCTTTTTCTTCATAGCCCAGTGAAGAAACCCCAATTTTTTTGCCCATGGAATGTCTTTCTCCAATATCTTCAATTCAGTCACATAATAACGAACTTAAAGCCTTAAACAAAACCCAGAAATGAAATTCATCGCAGAGTGAACCTTGAATTTTACAATGATTTTTTTCTTTTAAACCTTTTTCTTTGACGATATAACAATGATTTTTATAGTTAACATCATAGGAAGAGAATTGTGACATATTTAATATTTTGTTTAACTTATCGAAAATTAATTTTTATTTGTGCATATAATTTATGATAAGTCTAAAACTCTTCCTTTGTTTCCCCCTTTTTTCCACTTTGTATGAAATAAAGGATATATGTCTCAAGTGTAATTTTATTTTTTAAACTCATGACCTTTTCACAAAAAAAATAAAATTAGTATGTTAAATTTATATGTTACTGCAGTTAAAACCAATTTTAGACATGCATTTTCACAAATGAACAATGACAAATACTTTGCAATTTGAGTGATAAATATTCACAATTCAAATCTCACCGATCTTTATACATTTTTAACAGTATTCCAAATCTAGTACTTTTATTATTCTGTCATTAATTTTTTAAAAATATTTAAAAGTTATAATAAATTCAAAGTTAAATGTTGGATTTTGTGTCCTAATTGTTCTTTAGCCTTTTACGGTCCTTTTTTCTTTGCAATTAGCATCCCATGGTCCATAATATTGTTATGGTCACTGTTCCTTGCTTAAAACTAAATATAACATGTTCTTAACTATCTTTATCTTATTTAATCAAATTATACCGCCTTTTAAGTTTTGCTTGTTTTGGCTTTTCATTTTTTTTGTCCATATTTTCACTATTATATTTACAGCTAAAGCATATTTATATTAGGACATTATGATTAGAGACATTGTAGAATATACAACAAATTACAGATGTCTTTATTTAATTACTTATTTTTTGCCAATCGGTAAAACATCGGTAAAAATCAATTGATTTCTATTTAAAATCAATCGGTAAAAAAAAAATCAACCACCACATCAACTGTAAAACATCTATATCAATAACTAAATCCACTATTAAGTTACTTATTTAATCAATTGATTGCTATGGAACCACATGAATATTGACAACAAATTAGAAGGTTGAATTTTTATTTTTAATTTTCCACCATATCTTTTATAGATAAAATAAGTTTTAGCATTGAAATGTGGGAGAAGTCAAAATAGGTTAAGCACCACACAATAAATTGTTAATAAACAGTAAGGGTGCTTTACAATAAGAATCGTTTTAACACGAAATTCTTTTTTTACATTGCAACTTCCATATGAGTGAATCAAACAACTAATATAATTATACGTTATGTTAATATTATAAATGAATGATATTATGTACAATTTTGTGCACCCTTGGTGCCAACCACATTATTTCTATAAATATCAAAACAAAACATAAGTTAGTGAAACAAACTTTATATGGTTAATGTGAGAATTATCCAACAAAGTTAATTACATACAACTATTTTCATACCTACACACCAGTCCAACTCCTTAAATAGAAAAAAAAAAGAAAAAAAGAGAGAGAGTGGGTCTCGTAGGTATAGTTGTAGACATAAAAAAAAGATAAAGATAAAGATAAGACTTTGGAACAAAAAATATTAGTTTAGTCACTTAATCCAATTTACAATTACTATCTTATCACTCATTCAATCTATTGCAGACACTATTGCCACTGCTACTATTTAATACCTAGCCACCGCTATTATCACTCTTCGTCACAATCGTCAGTCACCTATACTCTCCACCACCACCACCACCACTAGTCACCTCCTTCTCCATTACTCATTCTAAAGGTTACTAAATATGTTTTTTTTTTCATTTTATTTCACAATATATTTATGGACAAACGTATTTTACTTTTCTTTTGTTTTTGCCTATTTGGAAGAAAACACGTTTCTTGTTTTCTTGTAAAAATATAAAATATTATAAAATGCCACATAAATTTTATAGAAACCATAAAACTAATTTACTGTCATTCCCCAAAACTCACGATTACCACTATTACTCCTCACCCCCTGCCCACTGACCACTGGCAAACGGTACAATGTTTTCAAATATGTTTTTTAATTTAATAACTTATCAATATTTATATGTATGAAACATATTTTTTATCCTACAGTTGATCTGTAAACCAATTGAAAGAATGCGTGGGACCAAGTTTATCAAGTCAATGTGTTGGTTTCATTATTCCTGTTCGACATTCTTGCAAGATATCTGAAGATATGTATTATGGACCATTTGCGTTGACATGCATTCACATATTTCGCTTATGAGCCATAAATTTTTAGTGCTTAATTGTAGTTAGTTGGTTGGAGCCTTACACTCTTTGAGATTCAGAGACTTGGGAGAATTTTTGTTTTTTGTTAGTTGTTTTCTTAGTACTTGTGCAAGTATTATGGGGCTAGCACTCGATTGCAACTTCTATGATTAGTCGGTCAAGGATAGTGTTAGTGTATAGTTTGCATTTGATTATTTGAATGTTGAGGCAATAATAGGGTTTTTTGATTCTTTTTATCATGTTTTTGTAATAGCAAATCCTTATGCACTTGGGTTATAGACTTCTCATAAATTCTATTGAATTTAAACCTGATCATCAAAAGGGAAAAAAAGTAATTAATAGGAAATAAGATCATTAGTTACGAGTAATTATTAGAGAATTGAAGTTCAACCCAAGTCTTTAAAAAAGAGAACGACAAGGAAATGGGCTGTAAGAACAGCACAAGAAGAGGAGCAAAAGAGGGTATAATGAATTCCTTTGTCAGCATTAGAAATTTAATGGGAAGAAAAATTTTCACAATTATTGTAACGCACTGTATGATGAATTTAATTAGTGAAAACAAAAAGAGAGAGAGAAGTTTTGTTTGGTTGTGCTAAAGCGAATAGGCATTTCTCAAAACAAATTTTTAGTTTGTTTGTTTGTGTTCCCATAAAAAAATGAATTGAAGTAAAAAGTATTTTATTTTATTTTCCTTTCTTTCCCTCTCAATAAAATCTTACTTCAAACATAAATTTTTTTAGAAAAGTGAAATATTGTGTAAAACTATTTTTTCTTGTAACAATCATATATAGACTCAATTGACAATTATACTTAACCTAAAGTTTAAGTATGTGATTCTCGTTTGGATCAACTTATTTAATTAACATTTTTTTTGTTTTTTCAACCAAAATTAAAAATTAAAAATTATTTAGTTATGCTTTTTCCACTTTTTTTTTTTCAACCTAAAAAGCCACCAGCTTTTACAACAAACCACCGTCAAAAGCTGCTATAACGGTATGCGCGCGCAAGAAAATAATTTAAATTTTGTTCAACTCTTCTCTGTTACAAAAACCCGCCGCCACTTTCCCACATTCCCCAGTCTCTCTCTCTCTCTAGAAAAGGCAACTGGCCTTCAAATCCTAACGGCTCTATTACAAAAGCCCACCGCCACGGCGCCACTTTCCCACATTCCCTAATCTCTCTCTCTCGAGAAGGCAATTGGCCTTCAATCCACAACGGCTGGAAGTGGAAACCCGTATTGTATTCAATCCCCAATGCGTCGAAATGGAAACATCTCTCACCTGCCCTCTCGCCCTCCACTTTTCTCTGGCCAGAGCTGCTTCCTTGCCATCGTCTTCCCAGCCCTAATCCTCGCCATGTAGTCTCTATTAATCTTCACTATCTCTCCATCTCTATCGACAAGGTATCATTCTCTTATTTTCTTTCACTTTCTTTTGAGTGATGTCGGAGATCCGAATACGTATTACCAAAAGCCCAGGACAGGAGTCTCAAGGGGAAGTACGCGAGCGAAGGGTACTTCTTCCAGAATATTTGGGAGAGTCGGTTTCGGACTGACGATCCAAACCAAGCTCACTTGTTCTTTATATCGATTTCTTGCCTCAATATGCGAGGAAAGGTATACGCCAATTGTCTCTCGTTTGATTTATGTTTTCTTGTTTTTTTTTTTCCCATCCATTTATGCTTTGTGAGATGGGTTCTGGTGTTAGGGTTTTTGGTTTACAGTTAACACCGTAAATGCATAATATTGCCCCTCTCTCTCTTTTCTCTCCCTCTGTTATACATCAACTTTCAGATCCTCACCAAACTGAATACATATCTAAGTAGAAGCACTTATTCTGTTTCTGCTTCAGCAACTCCATCTGCTTCCTCAGAAACCCTAATTTCTAATCCTAACCAACCAGAAATACCCTTCAAAGACTCTCTTCAATGGGTCGGTAGAACCGGGCTCTGGGGCCCATTGTCTGAAACCATGTCGGTAAACAAGCCAGGCTATGCGGGTGGGTTGCGCTTTGCCGGATTCATGGAGGTCTTACTTTCCACAACGTCAGAGACTACAATGGAATTGTGCAGGTTTGCAAGAAGACAAATCCATTTGTTTTTAACTTTTTTTTTAACCCTTACTATATATGTTAAAAACATAAGTGATGCATTAAGTCCACTTTTGAAGTTAAATGCCATAGTGGTGTCCAGTTTGATTTAAATTGAACAGCATATATAGGTTCACAGTGCATAAAATTATTGCTATTACAATTTCTCATTTAATGTGAACTAGTTATTTAATTTAATTTTTTTTAGTTCAAGGGTGCTAACTACTTTGATGCTGAATAATTTATCAATTTAATTTCCTGACAGTTCATATGTATATATGTTATTGATTTGATTCTTCAAAAAATGAATGTATATGAAAAAAAATTATTTTACAAAGGTACTTTTCATTTTGATGAAATGACTTAGGTATTTTCATCAAAATGGAGCCAGAGCTGCTTCCTTGCCATCGCCTTCCCAGCGCTAATCCTCACGATGTACATCTCCATTAATTTTCACTATATCTCCATCTCTATCGGTTCTCACAAGGTATAATTCCCTCATTTTCTTTCACTTTCTTTCATCCAGCTTTCAAGTTCCCTGATTTCTCACATTTTCACGCACCTCCTCTTCATCTGTAAAGGTCACTGCCACTGTTTTGAGTGATGTTTACTACTCCCTGCTGGTCTTCCAACTTAGTTACGAGGGAATGGAGAAGGATTTCAAGGGGAAGTACGCCAGCGAAGAGTCGGTTTCGGACTAACAACCCAAACCAAGATCACTTGTTCTTTATTCCGATTTATTGTCACAAAATGCAAGGAAAGGTATACGCCCATCGTTTCTTGTTTGATTTATGTTTTATTGTTTTTTTCTCCATTTATGCTTTGTGAAATGGGTTCTGGTGTTAGGTTTTATGGTTTGGTACATATATTCAGGTGATTGTGACTGCAAAATCTGTGTTATGTCTGCTTAAAGATATTATTTAAGACTCACGATGATTGAAGGATATTCATAACTGTGTCGTAACTAGTAATTGTGTAATAACAACATTATAATTAATGAATTTACGAATTTCTCGGGTTGAGAATCGTGCAATATGTAGTATGCACTTTGGTTGTAGACTTGTCGCCTGAAAACTATGTACCAGTTATGGCTCCATGTAAAATGCTGTGTTTCTTGATCTGGTTGCATGTAACAACTTTATTTGTTATAGGATTTTTAAATCTCTGTTATATATATACCGATAATCCCTTCCTCTTCCATTTATACACAATTTGTTCTAGTGCATATCAGTAGCTCTTGAGGGATTTTGTTTGGAAATGATCTCCTTTGTTTAATAAACCTTTTAATCTGCTATATTTGCTTGGGCAGTGTCCTTTCTTATTTTTCTTTCTGCAGGAATGATATTGTTGAGGTATTGAGTGATTACTTCAAGATATTATAGGCCTAGTAACTGTACCCTCTCATTGAATTTTGCTTAATTGAAGTTTCACCTCAGGCACTTGGGAACTTTCTCTTAAAGTGAGGAATTTACCGGTGAATCTTTTGTAAGTTTGAATTTCTTAGTTTGAAATGCCTGGCATTTTACCTACCTTTGCCTAATGGTAAATGTTGAATATCTTACTTGTTTGTTCAGCCTTTTCTGGTCATTGTGTATACTGTGTAGTAGCGAAACATTAGCTGCATTTTCTTTAATCTCAGGAGAATCTACATATTTTCTAGTGAGATGGCTGAATTAGATATATTTCATATGAGAGTATAGGACGTAAACATTTCCATTTCCACAGCCTAATCTCAAAATACGCTAACTTGGATGGAAGTAGGGTGTCCTGTTGCATGCACAGAATTTCCTATGACAGTATGACTATTATTGTTCAGAATTATGTACGGAGCTTGATATCCAAGTACCCTTACTAGAATAGAACCATGGGCACTGATGAATTTTTTGTGACTTGCTACGATGTTGGTGTGAGGGCAACTGAAGGGGTTCCACTTCTGGTGAAGAACTCAATTTGAGTTGTGCATTCATCAAGTTTTGATGCTGGATCTATCCCGCACAAGGATGGTCCCCTACATCAAGTGCTGCAGCCCTTTGCAATTCCGGTGGGAGGAAAGAACATAGTGAACAGGTAATTATATTTTGTATAGATATTCTGGTATTACTTATTCCTTTCAATATCCATGGCTAACTCACTTTCTTCATGATTGAAACTTAGCATGAAGGTTAGAATCTTGTACCCATGTGCTTTTGGATTTCTTAACTTTCCTATGCTCCTAGAGATTAATTTTCCATTGGGAATGGTCTTAGTCATTCGAAGTTTTCAATTAAAGAACTTTCTTTCAGTGTTTTAATCAGCATTATTAATACTTTTTAAGAACAGAAGCTCAAGCCATTGTGGCGTTTTAAGCACTTAATGTTTTTAAGGAACACCGGATTTATTGTTCTACGAGTATCTAGGACATGTTTGTGTTTCTTAATTTATTCTTTGGGTGACTCTTTGATGGTATGTGAAACTCTATCTTTCAGCATGAATGATTAGTAGGTTCTAGTTTCCTTTTTGGCTTTAGCAATGAAAATTTCCAAATGTTGTGATTGTAGCTTGTTTCTCAAAATCAGATTTTGTCTTAAAATTCGATATCATGCACCAATAATAAGGTCAGCAATGTTTGCATTGTATTGATGTTCGATGACATAACATGAGTGGAAAGGAGCTTATATATGTATATATATGCGTGTTTTTTGTATTTTCTAAAATTTCAATCATCTGTTCTTTTACTTCAGTCCAAAAGTACACAATACTCTTCCGTTCTAAGGCTATCCACTTAATAGATGGGTTGGATAATTAAGTATTAGCTCCGGCTCTTGTCTTCTATAACTAGTTATGTGCTAATTTTTGTGAATTGAATATATTTTTGCTTATTGCTGTTGCTCTTTTTGTTGCTGGGATAGCCTCTTCATCCTCCTATATCCCTGGGTCCTCCTCAAGGCGTTCTTCTGTCCATTTTTTTTTTGCTGTTGTGTTTGTTTGTTTTGTAATTTTTTGATACAGATTGTGCTAATGGTTAGACATGCTGCACTTGTAATGGGAGGTTTGGATCACCTGGTGGTTGGGGTCAGTGGCGCTTACAAACACCGTAAATTATATGTGAACCTATTTCATCCCTTGTTGAGTAAGGCAATGATGATGTTATAGATGAAAATCAGTCATTTGAGGGTAATGGTATCTTGGTGGGGCAACTCGGAGGATCTATGAGGGATTGCTTCTCATCATAGATGTCTTTCTCTCTCATGGCAACTGTGGTTGCAGCCATGGCGATGTCCCATTTGTCTGACAAAGCACAAATCTGAGCCTTGATTATTAACATATTTACTCACATGGATATATTTATGTGTTGGTGTCAGTGTTTTTTTATTTTTTTTTGGTGGTAATGCAGGTGCTTGTTCGTATTACTTCGTTCCTGTGGTCATGGACCTATGTTGGAAGCAACACTTGTGCAATTTATTTTCATTCATTTGTTCTTCAGATATCATATTATGCCTATTTTGGTTTTATTTTTTTTCCTGTAAAATGTGGTAAAAGGTGAGATGGCTGTTTCAATTTGGGTGTGTATGCAGTTAAGTTACCAGTTTGCTAGTTGTGGTTGAAATCTTTCTATAAAATAATTAAAGCAGGCCGATAGTGGTTGTGAATGGAGTGTGGACATTCTGGAAAGTAGGGGAGGGGCAGGGCAAGGCATAATGCTTGGTAAAATAAGGGCATTACAGGAAATCTATAGTTTTTGTACTAGTAATATGATGTCAATCCAAACATGGGATCATATTGCCGCCATCTCACCAAAAAAAAAAAGCCTCTAAATCCGGTCAATCGAAACATGGTAATGGTTGGTATTAGGGTGTGTATAATATCCTCATTAACCTTCACCTGGGAGTAAATGTCCCAAGTATTATTACTACTCTCTTATACCCCCTTATACTATACCAAACACGGGATCATATTGCAGCCATATCACCAAAAAAAAAAAGCCTCTAAATCCGGTCAATCCAAACATGGTAATGGTTGGTATTAGGGTGTGTATAATATCCTCATTAACCTTCACCTGGGAGTAAATGTCCCAAGTATTATTACTACTCTCTTATACCCCCTTATACTATACCGGAAATAAATGAGGCCTTAACGGATGGGGTGGATAATTAAGTATTAGCTCTGGCTTTTGTCTTCTAGTACTACTTAGGTGCTAATCTTTGTGAATTTACTATATTTTTGCTTATTGCTGTTGCTCTTTTTGTTGTTGGGATAGCCTCTTCATCCTCCTATACCCCTGGGTCCTCCTCAAGGCGCTCCTCTGTTCATGTCAATGCATGTAGGGTCTTCTTCCCTGATTGTGCTAAATAACTATTACTTTTTCTGCTAAAACAAAATACAAATTAGCAATTATATTATATTTCTCTGCAGGCATCTTGATGTGAAAGAGAACAACCTTCAAAAAGCACTTCAGCTCATGCAAATCCTTGAGAGAGAAATACATGTGAGGGATGCAGAGGTGAAGTTCTTCACATTTTTTCATGCATTTATATGTAATTTTCTGATCATAACAGTTTTTTCTTTTTGGAAATAACTTGAAACCCAATTGTTTCTCATTATGGCTCCAGCATTTGAGTGTTTTTTTTTTTTTTTAACAGATTGCCCAATGCAAAGCTCATATCAGGAAGCGGAATTTGCATGCAGAGGCCCAGGTTTGTGAGTACAAACAAAAGCTAGGCTAACCCTTGTATTTTGTGGATCGGAATTGCTAAAATCCAAAAACTTATTTCTCTGAAAAGAAGTTGGGTTGGCAGATTTGGGATTAGTTTTTTTGTTTCTTTTAAAATTGTTTCCAACTAGTTAACTATGAACTCGTGAACAGTTCAAGGCATTGGAAGCCATGATTGATCAAGTCAAACCTGAGGGCCCTTCTCCGCATGCAACAAATACATCATCAAGCAAACTAGAGAAAAATTGGTCAAAGCCTAGGGGTTCTGGTTCCCCTTTCAAATGCATTGAATTGGACTTGGTACAACAAACGCATATTTAGAGGGATGAGGAACTCACTGCTGGAAGACTTCGCATTGAAGAGCTTGAAGCCTTGCCTGCCAATCGACTAAAAGAGGTAGGCTTGATGAATCATTATGTCATTGCATATTCTTTTGAGATACACGGTATGCATCACTATCCCCATTTAATTCATGTAAATTTCCAGATATTCATGCTGAATGCGAGATTAGCTGCTGCTGAGAGCATGACCCATGATGTAATTCGTGACTTTGTGGGACTAAAGTTGGATATGACCAATTATGCAGTAAGTTTATAAAGTTCTATCCCATTCATTGAATTCGATTGTGTTATTTTATATTTTCTGTGCTTCAGAATTCTTAATTTTTGTCCTTTCCTAGGATGTCATGCATTTGAATATGTATGTTGTTTTGAGTTGGTGATGCTAATGAATATTGCTTACAAAATCTCTTCCCACGTCTACACAATTATGCTCATCTTTTTATTTTGTAAATGTCAGTCATTGCTGGATAATCAGCAAGTGCAAAAGATATCGGTGAAGGCTCGAGTTCATAATGTTGAAGCTCGAGTTAAGGTACACTTGGCTTCAGTAACACTGAAACTCAATTGGACAGTTTTCTGTGTGTGTTATTTGTTGCCTTGAATGGTGTGTTTCATTCAGGAGCAGGAGGTAATAAAGCTCAAGTAGCAGCTCAAGAGTTTATTGAGGAGAGGAGAGTGTAAGCAATTTTGACACCAAAAATCAAATTTGAGGATTCATCAGTTCTTTTCGTTTTCCTAGCACATCTGATCTGCTTTGAGGTCTTACTGTTCATGGCCAAAGAAATAAGACAGAAAACAGGCGAAGATGTTGGCAGCTCAGGTTGCCTTGGAAAAACTTTGTCAGCGAGATCAGTTACTTACAACTGAAAATGAAAAGTTCAAGGTGGAAGTCTTAACGTTTTCATGTTGGTCACTTGATAATAATTATTCTTCATAAAATGTCTTATATATTCTTCCTAATTTAGCGTATCTGCTTCTGATTTCCATAGATGGAGAATGCAAATCAAAAGAAGAAGATCATGGAACTCGAAAATGAAGAAAAGCAGCTGTCTGGCCAGCAAACCCTCCAGCAGCGGATCATCATGCCACAATTAAGGCAAGACACCATGGGCAGGGGCAGAGCCACAGAGGGGGCAATTGCCCCCTTTCAATTTTTCAGAAGTTTTAATTTTGCCTACAACTTTTGAAATTGTATTCAATTTGCCCCCTCTGAAAATTTATAAATGCCCCTATGTTTTTAGAAACTCTACTTTGAGCTACAATTTTGAAAATATCCTTCAATTTATCCCCTTTAAAAATTAATGACTATTTCCTTTAAATACTAATTTGCTTCAAAGACCCCTATATACATTATATAGTCATATGGAAGTCAAGTCCCCTATTGTTGATTATAAAAAAAAATCCATCTTACAAAATTTTTTCTATAGAAAACTCTATCAGAATGATGTGGCCAGTAGTTATTTCAAAATTATGAGCGAAAATAGGTGGTGTTTTGTTCTGAAATAAAATGACAACAAACAATCATATTATTCTATGAAAAATTGTACAAAAATTCTGGTATATAACATTACTTTCCAAAAAAATTTCCAGGTTGTGAATAAATGTTGCCCCCTCTGAAAGAATATTCTGGCTCTCCCACTGAACATGGGAGGAACGTTTTTTGGAATTACTTCTCTTGGTGGCCTTAAGTGAATCTTGAGTTAACGGTTGAACTTAGCTTAGACAAACTTTTACCGGGTGTCTTGGCCTCCTAATGTTAATAGAATATTGGTTTTGCTTTTTACTTCAAACTAATGTTCAGCAAGATCTATTTATTAAATGTAACAGGAGGAAAACAATTTGTTGCAAAGTCAGAATGAAGACCTTAGTATTAAGCTGCGACAAAAAGAGGCTATTCTTACATGCATCAAGGAGGAGCTTGCTCACTTTTGCATTACTAATGGGAGAAGCCCCTATATCAATTTCAATGAGGAGCAACGGTTGAATAACATACTGAATGTTAGTATGGGAGAGAGGAAGGGTTTGAGCTGAGCGAAGCACTTCTTTTGCACGTGTTTGTTGAGAGAGGGAGAAAGAGATGAGGCCTAACAGTCAAGTGTGAACCTGCAACAGGAAACTGAAGAGGAGAGGCTGCAATTGGCACAAAAGTTAGCGGGCTTGTGCACCAGCATTTTAAAGGTTTGTTAAAGTTGTTTCCTTACTATTTTTTTCCCTCTCGGAAATGAGAAAAGCCTAGACCGGAACCTTTTTCATCCAAATAAGCTAACCCTCTTTACTTCAGCTTATCTTTTGTGTGAATTGAACTTTGCAGGCTGCTGGTATAACAAGATCTGCATCTGATATAAGTGTCTCTGTGGCTGAAGAAGCACTTGAGCAGCTCAAGAACAGAGTACCCTCACTGGAAAGGGAGTTGCAAGACATCAAATTTAAGGTCAATGAAAGAACACACTTTCTTACTTTTTCTTTTTTTTTTTTCTTTTTCTTTCTGTTTTCCCCTTTTGAGATAGATTTTTGTGGACATTTTGGAGGAAATGAATGGTGACCTCATTCAGGATAATGACTGAAATGCTTGGGACTAAGATGTTCATAATTCTTTTGCAGAGTAGAATTACCAACGAAAAAATTAGGCTCCACTTCTTTCTTTTTTAGATGTGTTAATGGTGATTTCTTTTTTTTTATATATTTTTTTTAATTCTGTTCTTTGTATATTCTTTTCGTAAAATTTATATCCATTGAATCTGTTTGGCCCTTTCCCAATCTACACCTTGTAAATAAATACAAGCACAGTAAATCACAAGGACCATAAGGTCCTTGTAATGTTGTGCTTGTATTCCTGCTAAAGTGCATTGTAATCAATTCTTTTTCTTTCTAATTCATGTGTTATTCTGGGTGACTTTCTTCTAGTGTATCTCCTCCTCCGTGATGTTCCGATCAATCTCATCCCTCTATGGAGTGCTCTTGAAAACCAGCCCCAAAGTGATCCAAGGCTACCAGGTAAATCATAGGGTGAGTCGATGGCTTCTACTGCAATTGAAGGTTATAATTTATAAATTTTAAAAAATTTTTTAATGCTCTATTTGGAGCTTGGGCTTATGAAGGGAAGTGAAATTACTTGTAAAAATTTATTTTGGAGGTAACTATGCCAAAAATGTATTTTTTTTTATAAATGTTTATTTATTTGTTTATTTGTGGTTATTTATTTATTTTTAATCCAATCAAAAAAAATATGTAAAATAGCTTCTTCCCTTCTAACACTGATCTATGATTAGACATAGGAAAATGCTATTCTTACAGAAAATCTATACTGATAAGTAGGGAGAAATTTGAAGTGTTATGGTAGTTCTGAATATTATATTGTCATCAAATTTTAGCTTCTGAATAAGAGTAGGTCAAACACAATAAAAGTAAGAATGATGACAAAAATATTACAATAAAAAAAGGCTGTCAAAATTGAAATTACTCACAAGCATGGAGCTATAAAGATGCAACTGTTTCCCCTAGGTTGCAGCTACCTGAACTTCCATGAGACCGGCAGCACTCGATCTGAAAGCACCAATTTTCAGTTGTAGGGTTTCGCCATTGATGCTCTCTGAAAGATGCTTTGTTCGTTTCCCGGGAACTCAAAGAGAAAAGATAATCGTCATCCACTTATTTCCCACACTTTCCTTAGAAATCCCTAAGTTGTGATTCTAATGTATCATATTCCTGAAAGGTAAATGCCCTATGTCCAAAAGCATGTGTGTGTATATATATGTATGTTGACACCTGAAAGTTTCTGATTTCTGTATATATAGCCCTTAACAAGAAGCCTTTGTTTTTTTTTCTAGGTCTTCAATTTCTACAGTTTCTTCATCGAAAATGAGCTGTGTGGCGGCCTACGGTTCCCTTTATTTCGACCGGCGATGTTTTCAGAAGGTAAACTAGTTGCAGCTCTGTTGGGTTTCTGATCAAATGGACGGAAAAGAAACTGTTCGGAATCAAAATTTGAACCCACCAGTAATCTCAGCACTCAATTGAACTTATCCTGGTACAATGTACTTACTGTTCACTTGAGTTCGGTTTGCAAACAGGAACTAGGATGCTTTACTTTGTTTCGTTTCTTTCTGCAAGTCTCAGCAACCAAACAGTCTGGGAAATGAAATCGTCTGCTTGCTTTAAAATTTTTTTTAGACTATGGTTAAAATTTAAGCCTTAGGGAAGTGAGAAGTGAGTTTGAATATTTGAGATAGTGGAAGTTATTGTGTGAATTTCCGATTCATGAATTCGAATTGCAGGAGGAAGCGAAAAGTTCAAAGGCTAGGAAGCTGTATGTTCAAGATTTGGTGGTCCCAATACTGCAGAGCTTGCAGTTTGCTAAGACCAAAGCCCAGGTGTCTGAAAAAACTGGTCGAATTGGTGTTCTTGGAGTCAGTTTAAGTTCATAGGTATAAAGTACCACATGTGCTCGCTTCACACATTAGTTACTTTCTTTCCTTCTTAGAGCTACAAATTAATGCCATTGACTCTTTTCTTCTTCTTTTTTGTGGTGATCAAGAAAGAGAGAGAGAGAGAAGGAAGAGGAGGAGGGGGGGGGGGGGGGGGGGGGGGGGGGGGAGGGGGGGGGGGGGGGGGGGGGGGGGGGGGGGGGGTTGTTAATGTTGAGTTGATCGTTCTCCAACCTTGAATTCATAAAGATTTGTTTTGTTGATGTATAGTTTATTGTGTATGGTTAAACCTAAACTTGACTGTAGAGCTCACTCTTTGGAGCAAATTTAAATACCTACCACTCTTTTTAATCATCCAATAAAGAACAAGAATTAGTAACATTTTCCTGTTGTCCTATCTTCCTCTGGTGAACTCCTGTGATCGCTCACTAACCGTGAATTCATAAAGATTTTGTTTTGTTGATGTATAGTTTATTGTGTATGGTTACACCTAAACTTGACTGTAGAGCTTACTCTTTTGAACAAATTCTAAATAGCAATCACTCTTTTTAATCAGCCATGACTTCCATTGTAATTTGCATTATTTATTCACACATGGTTGAACTTTTCATCATACGGATATGTATGTCATACTATACACATGCATGTGGGTGTGTCTGCTGTTCATTTAGTTTTCATTTGTACTTCAAATGTTCCTTCAATTCTAATCGTAAAGAACAAGAATTAGTAACATTTTCCTGTTGTCCTATCTTCGTCTGGTGAATTCTTGCGAACTTTATTTAAGCTTCCTTTAGCTGCTTTAATCATTGAGTCTAGAGGGTTTATTGTCCTTTCTTGAAGGGTGTTTGCTAAGTTATGTTGTCAACCATGCTCTATCTTTTTCTTTCCTTTTTAACCCTTTTCCTGCTCTATATAGCAAAGCCACAATAAGAGGGTACCATAGGGTTAGATGTTACATGTGAGGATTACTGCTATGTACTTAAAGTGAAAATGTTATGGCTTCTTAATAAAACTAATTTTGTTGGATTTTAAGGAACAAAGTGACACCAACAAATTAAAATTTTGTTTTGTTGAAATGGTAAAAATACCCAAGTGACTAAGTGGAAAACCAGATGACTGAAAACATGTGTTTTGAGGAGATAAAAGTTCTCAGGTTGAAGACCTTAGTTCGGCTGGGGTGCTAAAATCGATCTTTACAAAGTCTGGTTGGACACATTTATGGTCTTGCTATAGTGGACGACAAGATATCTTAGAAACAGGAATGACAAAGCATAATATTGTTTGCAACTCCATATAGTTGAGCAATGCATAAATAAAATGAGGAATGAATGGGAAGTCAAGAAATTAATGTATAGATAAAGATTTACTAAAGTTAAAGCTTATCCATTTGACCCTTTAGCTCAAGTCTTTGATTTTATTAGTTGTTTGTGTGTTTGTACCAGCATAATTTGTTCAACAATGTAATGCTGCACATCAATGCATCCTGGATTTGTTTTTCATTAACAGATGAGATTGTGCAGATTGTTCGACTTCTTGCAAACCATCCTTATTTTGCCATTACTCTGATGACTGCTGATAGAAAAGCTGGCCAATCAATTGGATCAGTATTTCCTCATTTGGCTCCACAAATATGAATCTTTATATCCGTTTAAGGCTTCATAGCTGGAGTTCTTATCATATGAGTAGTTTGAAAGGTTTTGTTAGTTCCAAGTAGCTTTCTTTAAACTTTTCTTTCTGTTTGAATTTTTTTTCTTCCTGTAATGTACTAGATGAATGATAGTACTATTTCCTTGATGCTCATTAATCTGATTGTTGGACTTCAACAATTTTGTATCTCAATATCTCATTGAAAATGTTGTCTCTTCTTTCCAATTGCAATTTCCAACTTCTATGTTGTCTCCCATTTAATTATTCATCCATAGAAATAAAATCACTACCATATGCAGAAAACATAATCACATATAACAAGGTTATCAAGTAGAATGATTTCATTTGTCATTAGGGAATGTGTGTATGACATTTTAAAATTTATGACATAATATTCGCTTATTCATGTCTATGGAAGCCATAAAGCCGCTGGTGGTCATTTATTCTAGTTTCTTAAAGCAACACACTCAAATTAAATTCCTTTTCTTCGAAATATCATCCTTGTGCTTTTCCATGCATCATTTTCAAAATTTGAGATGATAGTGCAATGTTTCATTCACTCAATTTTTGCAGCATTTGCCAGATATGATAGCTATCAGGGATGCAGATTTTAATGTGGATGCTGTGTTTGTTGTTTGCCACATGGAACCACACAGGTGATTCCATGACATCCTTTTACTCATTCACTGAGCAAGTTTGAGGCCTATAAAGTTTACTGTCCTACATATTCTTAAGCCTCGTAAATTTTTGGGAAAAAAATAGAGAATACATGCAGATCCTTATTAATGAGATTATTGATAAGTAGTTTATGAAGCTTGCATTCATTGTTAACATTTAGTCATTAATTTATTTATTTTTTACAGAAAATTATCAAAGCTCTTCCTAAAGGGTTAAAGATTGTCAATCTTTCTGCAGTATACGTTGGATGCACATCTTCTCAATTCTGCATTCTTTCGGGAATCTGCGTACATGCAGCCTTGCAGGTATTTTCAGGATCTTGAGTTCTTCTCAATTCAAAATCATTTTGGATGATTATGCAGGACTTCCGGCTACTAGATATCGATGAATATGAAGAATGGTATGGACAACCTCACTGAGCACCAGAGTTGCAGGTGGGGATAATGTTTTTATCTTTCTTGTACGCTATCTCTTTAACAAAAACTTCTGATGCATGGTTTTTGATAAATTTTTCCCGTTTAATGTACATGGGTGCAATGTAGAATCTTTGGCATCTTTACTTTTGACAATTATCAGAGAACTACTACTCCATTATTTCCCCTAAACTTGCTTTGGTCTGCATGTGAACAATTCTTTTGTTTCGTCTGGACCCAGAGAGAAGCTGTCCATGGTTTGACGGAGATTCCAAGATGCTCGTCTAGTTGCAAATCCTGGCTGTCATACAACGTCTATTCAGCTTCCTGTTGTTCCCTTGATAAAGGTTTGTTTTGTGTTCAAAGCTTTTTCATTGGACATGTCTAATGTGTGAAAATTTTGCAAAACTTTGGTGACTCTTTGATTGGGCAATGTACATGTATAACTTGCAAAAGAGAATTGTGCTAAATGGCTTTACCGCTTCAAGGACTTGACTTTTGATAACACTTGTCAATCCTTTGTGCAATAAATTGGACGAAATTGGTGATGTCTGAGCAATGCACAGAATTTGTTAATTAGGCCTGTTATATAATTGTATTTCAATTGTAGAAAAGCTTATTTCCTTGTCTTTGCTGTTCTTTTGTCTATTTTATTTCTCCATTTTCTACTTCTTTATGCTGATTTATTGCCACAAAATGCGAGGAAAGGTATACGCCCATTGTCTCTTGTTTGATTTATGTTTTCTTGTTTGTTTTCTCCATTTATGCTTTGTGAGATGGGTTCTGGTGTTAGGGTTTTTGGTTTATAGTTAACATCGTAAATGCATAATATTGGGTAGGTTTGCAAGGTGAATCTTGCTGTGTTTCTTGATCTGGTTGCATCTCACATCTTTATTTGTTATAGGATTTTTAAATCTCTGTTTGATATATATAGACACCCATATTCCCTTCCTGTTCCCTTTCTTCACAATTTTTTTTAAGTGCATACCAGTGGCTCTTGAGTCATTTTATTTGGAAATAAACCTGCTAATCTCTTATATTTGCTTGGGCAGTGTCCTTTCTTATTTTTCTTTCTGTAGAAATGATATTGTTGAGGTACTGAGTGACTACTTCTAGATATTATAGGCCTGGAAACACTACCTCTCATTGATTTTTGCTTAATTGAAGTTTCACCTCAACCAATTGTTCCAATTTAGGAACTTCTCTCTTAAATCGAGGAATTTACTGATGAATCTTTCTTAAATTTGAATGTCTTAGTTTGAAATGCCAGGCATTTTACCTAAATTTGCCAAGTGGTCAATGTTGAATATCTTACTCGTTTGTTCAGCCTCTTTTAGCCATTGTGTATAGTAGTGAAACATTAGCTGCATTTTCTTCAATTTCAGGAGACTCTACATATTTTCTGGTGAGATGGCTGAACTAGATATATTTCACATGAGAGTATAGGCGTAAACATTTCTATATCCACATCCTAACCTCGAAATACGCTAACCTGGATGGAGTTAGGGTGTTTATTTTTCTCTCTATACTCTCATCTGTTTATAATTATGTCCCGTTGTATGCAAGGAATTTTCTATGAAAATATGACTATTATTGTTTAGAATTATGTACAGAGCTTGATATCCAAGTACCCTTACTGGAATAGAACCTTGGGCACTTATCACTTTTTTGTGACTTGATATGATGTCGGTGTGAGGGCAACTGAAGGGGTTCCACTTCTGGTGAAGAACTCAATTCAAGTTTTGTGTTCATCAAGTTATGATGTTGGATTTATCCCGCACAAGGATGTTCCCCTACCTCGAGTGCTGCAGCCCTTCACAATTCCAGCTGGAGGAAAGAACATAGTGAACAAGTAACTATATTTCGCATAGATGTTCTGGTATTACTTATTCCTTTCAGTACTAACATTTACATTTTCATGGTAATTTTAGTTTCGATGTACAGTAGCAGTGAAATCAATATGTTTGTTACTATTCCCCTTCATTACTTTCCAATACGTCTTTGGAGTCCGGATATATAAATGTTGATTCATCACCCGCCTTCCGTAGGCTTCAAGTTTCCTGCTTCAAATCTTTTATGTGCATGTGTTTCCATGTCTATCTGTTAACCTCTCGCCTCCAACTTTAGCATTTCCATTTATCAAGTTTCCTTGTTCAGAACAGCATTTATCATCTACAATTCTGTCCATATTCCAAAAATTTTAAAAAATAAAAATCAAACCATATTCCATTACTTTCATGCATTCTTACTGTAATCCATTGCATCTGATGCTAAGGTAAAATTTTGTAGGGACTAAGATAAAATTTCTTAAAATATATATATATATATATATATTTTGGGATTTTGGGGGGGGGGGGGGAGGGTAGTACATTTTATTTTCTTTTACATATCTACAAATTTATAGGAGGTTTAGGGAATTTCATAAGTTTGTGGGGAGGGGAGCATTCGCCAATGGTTGGGCCTATATCCTAAAAGCTTAAGCTTTTGGGACTAATTGGCCACTTGACATGATATCAGACCTTTGATTCCAAGTGGTCTTGGGATCAAGTCTCATGGCACATATGTGCTCCCCCGTTTGTGCACTCTATTTTATTTGTGTACATGTACTTGTTTTGTTCAGCCTATTTGCATGTCAACGTGCGAGATAGAGCGGCAAGTGAGTGACGGTGTTAGCTTAATATACATTGTTAGCCCCATTTCCTAAAAGCTTAAGATTTTGGGACTAATTGGCGACTTAAGAAGTACTCATTTTGATATTGCTTACATTGTCTTTGCATTAAAAGAACGAACAAAACTTTGTTAATATGTCCCCCATGTTGCTAGTTATAGACCTATTGATTCTAGAGTTGAATATAACAAAGTATCTTGTCTTTTTTGAAGATTTCAGTGAAACTTTGGGTACGTGTGTAGAGGCACTAGTATAATTTAGCACATTTTAAAAAGGAAAGTTTATATGTCAAACCCTTCCCACAATTCTTAAATTCATAAGTCGAATCCATCGTTACTTGGAAATTGAACTGTTTCTATACACAGAATGTAAATACATACTCTATAATGCGGCATGTGAGAGGTTGGTAATATAGATGACATAAAATGATTTTGTTGTTGTATCATTTATTTATTTTTTGTTGAATGTGTTGGTGGTATTTCTGATAGGAGAAAGAAAATGTACACGTGGTCCCTTGGTCTGGTAGACAACTTGTACCCCTATGGTTTACTTAAGTACCTTAATTGATTTTATGTTCTGCTTTCTGCTATGCTTCCTGTATGTATGCTGTGTTTGGCTAAGATTGGAAATTACTTAAAAGTACGCTGGAATCTTTTGTACACTGTGTTTGGCATGACATGCATCCACTTTACACTTATTGTGACGTCAGAGGTTGCAGAATTAACTAATTTTTTTTTATATTTGCTTGTAAGTTTGTATTATCATATATCTCTATTCATCCTATTTGCTGTCTAATTTCACATTTACGTGAATGCTGCCCTCACTTCGTCTTTGTAATTTGTTTGCTTTGATTTTGCTGGAAGATGGCCTATTGATTACATGTTTCCTGCCTAGATTCTAATTATTTGACCATCATCACCTGGACAAGCCCTTCTTAAAATCTCATATCATAGAGAAATTTTTTTATTGTTCCATTTTAAGTTTTCACTTACTGAGTTTTTGCCAATGAACAGAGGGCAGATGCATCCACTGATTGGAAGGAATATATGAGTCCCGAGGGAAGAAAGTGTGTAATTTATTATACTTCATTCTGAGTTCTTTATTCATACTGTTTCCCAGTCTTTTCATCTGGGCAATTTAGGAAATAATCTTGATAACTGATAAGATTTATCTTTTTGAGATATTACTGCAATAGGGTTTCGAAGCAATCAAAGTGGTCAATCCCTGATGAACTCAGGGTTTCATCTCCTAACAAAACCTTTATGATTGATCCTATTTTCCTCTGATAGTGCATTTCTCCTGCTTTGACTAGATGTGCTCCCAGTTGGCTCGTGAACAAGTGAAAATGTCATCTTGCAGAGGAACAGAGGCATGAAAGGATAATTCTCCTGCCCACTCTGCTGTTGCTCTCTCTATTGAGAAAGCACCACCTCTTGATGCAGTTATTTCATCTTCCTCAGCTCGTGGAGTAGTATGAAGCCCAATTCAAGTGGAAATTGTTTTTGCTGTTGTTAACCCAAAGCCTGTGGCAACTTCTGGGCCATTGTCGTTGCCTGGTGTACCTTCTATGGTAACAACAAATGCAATTGAAGTCCTGACACCGGTGGAGACCATCACACCAGTTCCTGCTGTTTTCAGGGAGTGATGAAACTTCCAACACTTTGGTCTCTACCATTACGGCACAAATGTAATTCTGCTCTACCGGCTTTATATGTTCTGGATATAGTTCTGCAATTCGCAATGGTTCTAATCCATTTTCAGGGTGAATTCTTGTAGCAGCAATGTCGATAACAAAGCAGCTCATGATGTTGTCTATACTGTTGATGGAGTTTCCACAGGGGTCATTGAGGTATTTTTTTGCTAATTCAAGTTGAAAAATGTGTGTTTAGTTACAAATACTTGATATATTCTGCTACCACGTTGTTCTGGTTTTTTGGTTTGAAGGAAGCTGAGAAAGGCAAGGGAAGTGGTGGGAAAAACAATGTTACTGCCAGTGGCGGACCCAAGATTTTAATTGAGGGGGGTCAAGAATTTTTTATTTTCTTTGGTTGAAAGGAGGGTTAAGAATTTTTTTTTTTTTTTTAAATTTTTGAGGGATCAATACAATATGTAGTATCCTAGATATCCAAAAGTTTAGAAGGGTTAAAAGAAATTTTAAAAACCTTGGGAGGGCCAATACATTATTGTGTTCTAAATAGCAAAATTTCCATACCATATATTGAAAATTTTCAGAACTTTGAGGGGCTCTGGCCCCTGAACGCCGCACACCCCCCCCGGCGCCTGTTTGGTCCACGAATGGTTACTGCATTAGGTGAGAAAACAGTGGTTCAGGCGCTTTTGGAAAATAAATTGGTAGCACTTAGGATTAAACTGCTCACTGTGTAGTTTATAGTTTTCTATGGGTGCTTACAAAATTTTTTCCTCCGTCTTCAAAGGAGGCAAGAACTTGAATCTGCAAAAATTGGATCTGAATAGACCGGGGATCAGATAACTTAGTTACTACATATAATTTTTATTAATCTTCACAATTAGGTGGGTTCTTGACAATGATAGGGAATTCGTCAAGCTATTAGAGTAATAATTAATGACAAATGATATGGTGCTCTGTTAACACTTGGAGAGCAGAAGCAAGCTTTTAATGAGTTACGAGTTTTAGACCCGTTGTTTTTAATTTTTTGAACTTATTGGTGTTGTTCAGTCCCAACAAAACATTTGTCCTTGTTTGAATGCTGTTCCACATAGCAATAGTACTAAATAAAACATTCCAATGGTTTTTCTTTTTTGGAAAATGCTATTCTTCCAGAATTTTTGGCAGTGGCAGTTTTGATAAGGAGGATGACTTAATTGTCATATTTAGAACATTTTTTCAATAAAGTATTATAATTAGCAATAGTTCATGTATCTAAATAATAGTTAAATGAGTTACTGAGATAGAGAATATGCATTTCATATGAATTCAATAGACACAATGTATAGTGGTGTAAGTTTTGTTCTATGAAATACATGAACTAAAGAAATACAGTGAACCGAAATTCAAAAAAATAGACACACTACAGACCATTTGTAATTCAATTTATCCAATGTATAGTGCTATAAGTTTTCTTCTAAAAAATATATGAAGTAAATAACTACAGTGATCTGTAGTTCAAAAAAATAAATTCCATTAGCCGAAGAGACTCCTCAAATACTTAAAAGGCCATTTATTCTTTTTGAGAGGAAAATTATTAAAAAAAAACTTAAGAGCCACTTAAAATGAGCCACTTGTCGGAACCACAGCGATAGTAGCCTCCTTTTCTATATTGTATAGTTGTATATCACCATGTATGAATACAAAGAAAAAAATAGGATGATGAAGAGAGGCGTTCTAGACAAAACAAAACAAAAAAAAAAGCACAGGAAGATTTCAGGAAAATGTTGGCAGTAAGTTGTTATTTTGCATCTAATTTCCCAGAAGTTGAATTATATTCTCTCTTGTTACCAAGTTATTTCACGATATATTTTTGATGTTTGTTTTATGACTGAATTCATTGTAAACATCAATTGCATCCTTATAATCCAATGGCTTCTCAACATTTTCAGCATGTTGGCCACACAAACATTGGATTGCCTTCGCATGGCCAGCAATTCCAGTTTTCTTAACCAGTGCAGCAACTACCTGCAAGACCTGGTCCTGGTCTGCCGCCACCACAGGCAATGCCACTCCCGAAAGTTCAGGCAAACAGGCCAAGTATATCTGTATCATCATGTACACTTCAAAATGCTCAGGGTTATGATAATTATGCGGTTGTTTTAGGTGGCCCACGAATGGCTCTCTCTTCATTGTATGCTGCAAGATTTTACAAGCTCATAGTTGATTAACTTAATAACCAAACATCTTCAGCTCTTCACTGAATTTATTGTTGCAGGTTGGTGCATCATCTGGTGGCCAAATATAAAGAAATGCTGATGCCTCAACCCTGTATCAGCCAACATCCCAGACAAATGTGTCTAGTTTCCGAATTGGGGGACAACCTAGGCTGCTGATGGGATGCCAGGGCTTACCATCTGTTGTACCAGTGCAGCAGATTAGTGAACAATCTTTAGCTAGCACAACGGTTGTTCCAGTGAGAAACTTCTTTTGTTTTATTTCCAATGTTTTTGGGAGATCTCTTCTGCTCCTTCCGTACTGCATTTCGATATAGATTTCGTCAGATAATAGATTATGTTAAAATTTCAGGAAGCGACTGTGAAGCCTAACCCCATTGAAAAGCTCCCATCAGATTGGTTGGAGCATACTTCTCATCATGGAAAAACGTATGTGATTCTATTAGGCCAGTTCTTTGTAGGTTTGCTTATTTCACTGTTGTTTTTATGTGTCACTAAAGATAGGATTATTAACTGCTCTTGACTTTATGACATTTATGTGTGCTTCTGTGGGAATTACTCTCAACTCAAAAATAGGTTACGTACACCTTGGTGAACCTGAAACAGACTATGTCATTATTTAGCTTAAATTGTATTTTATCTTTAATTGGAAAGAAAAAGGTTTCAAGAGAAAAAAGGAAGTTGTATGAGCGCAAGGATGGGAAGACTTCCCAAGAGTAGGAAATATGAGAGGACCCTAGATAACAATCAAATAAATTCAAGAAAATGTAACCTCATTAATGCTGAAACTAATTGATTTTGTAATATTGACCTTTGTGATGTAGATCAAATTACATGGTTTAGTTACAAACCTTTCGTGTATTTTTCTTTTGATTTAGTAATTATCATTTTGTAGACTCTAGGGTCATCTTTCTTATTTCTTTTTGTTTGTAGATTTCTGATAGTTAATTTTGAGGCCTAGTGAGTTTCTATCTTGGTTAGGATCATTTTAGAGGTTATTAATTGTGTTTCACATTTTGAGGAGCCTATGGATATGCCTGTACGGCAAATATGAAACAAGTAAGTTTTGATTTATTCATAAATGATGTACATTGGTAACAAATCCAAATATTATTCCTTGATATAGCAATAACTTAGATCCTAATTGATTCATTATGGATATTCCTATACCAAAAATGTTTCTGTATTGGACCCATGACAATATTTGCATATTCGAGAGTGGCCTATTGACTCTTCCTCTATAACAAGTTGAGAAGTTTGAATCTTCTCTAATTGTCTTTATTTCTTGCTGTCACAGTTTTGCAACTAGATTAGCTTGTGTGGATTTTATCACTAACAAAATGTCTGTCTAGGTTTGATAGAGAGGAATCTGTTCTCTTCACCTGGCCAGCCTATGAAAGAATGTGATATTTGTGTCTAACTCGATCTATTTCATTCCAGATGTTTTGAGTTTTAATTGTCTCTTGCATTGCTTGATCATTCATTCGTCACCACCTTAGCTTTGTATTGCCTCCTTTCTCCGATTTCTGGCCCAAAATATGAATAATGGGTTTTGTCCAACAGTAGTCCGTGTGATATCCCAGTCTGTGGACAAGTCATATTTACTTAAAATTGCAGGTTAACATATAAAGTCGTCACAAAACATGTTGGTTGGATGGATGAACCCCTGGAAGTTGTCATGATGTACCCCTATCAAGCCTAAATATTTGGCTATTGAGTTGAGTTGTTTGATTTTGTTCTTTTTTGTACCATTAATTTTCGTAACAGAAATTTTCTTCCAAGTGTCTTGAAAATTCACAAATCATACTGTAGGCCTCTGATATGACTGCAGGGAACTATTCAGTGCATATGAGGGCAAGTATTTCAAGCCCCAAAACATGTTTTTTTGAACTTCCAATCTTGTGTTTTGTTTTGTTTCTTCGATATTAGAGTCGGAGTCTTTCCCCAAAAACATTTGGAAGCTTTGAATAAGAAAGTTGTTTTGCCTATGTTTTATTAAGTACGTAATGTGTTTCAGTTTCTTACTATTTCCTGAAGTCACTACTTATATTGCAACAAATATGAAGTATCTGCTATTGTGACTCTTTAGTTCCCCTTGGCACGCTCAATTGCCTAAGTTAAAGATTGGCCACAGTTAATTTTGATGCTAGTGGTTTACAAACAGTTTGTTTCTTTTATTTCATGTGTTTTGGGTATAATTCTTTTCAACATGAACTATTCAGATATAATTTCAACAAAAAAATAAAATTGCCTACGCGGGGGAAGCCTCTAGAATTAATGACACCAAATGAGGTGAGACACTTATGAAGGTTGCTTTTCATGTAACATCTTCATATCTATGTATTTGTGTTATTTTCCTTCAGATTGGTGGAAAATAGTCTATCAAATTACTTGCTTTGCAAATATCCTTTTTGCTGCACTTTTACATATGCAATTCTTTTGGCAAGTGTTGTGATGCAAGGACAGATCTTTTAGTTTGACTTGGTCATTATTTGAATTGCTTTCGTGGTTGGAGTGTTAGATCTTATTGTTTATTGTCTGTTTCAATATACGTTTTTTAAGAAATCTTTATTTGACACAAATTTTGTTTCTACTAAATATGTACAATTAATGAACTTTAATAATTTTTTTTCCGCCCTAGGTACAATTATCCTTGTGTACTTGTATCAACAATGAAAGACTCGTTTGCATTTCAACTGAATAATCCTACTGTAATAAAATAATGCATTATCACTTTCCATTTCACAACTGAGAGCTAGAGAAATAATAAATTTATTTGGATATTATTTTTCTTGAAACATCTCCCTCTCTCTCTATTGCTCTCCCTACAAGTCATCTGCTTAATGGGACCCTCCTTGTAGTGTGGTGCCACGAGGAAAAAGGGAATGAAAAGCCGCTAACAAACCCATGGAATGTTACAATCCCTACCACATACTAATCTAAGAAGATCAAGATCCCCATCTCGATAAAAAGAAAAATTATAAATACGATAATGGATAATGAAAAAGGCCTGAAACCTACATGATTCTCTCTGTCTCTCTCTCCTGCATAATCAATTTCTTTGAGATTAACTAGTAGGACTTTACTTGGTGCATTCGGACTCTTCTATCCAATGAATAGAGGTTCGGATATTGATGGGATATTTTACTTTTGTTTAGGTGTTATTCATACTTTTTGCAGATGCACGCACTTCTATAATTCTTACACCATCTTTGGGAGGCCATTTACTTGAAGGCCTACAATCATATATTGAACTTATCTTAGTTTGAAGTTCATTCTGGATTAATTTGTTCCCCGTCTTGAGTTGGTTGACTTCTATAGCTTTCGAGGTGCATATAGGTATCTGCTGTGCTACTCTATTGAGAGGTAGGATATGCTATGGTTCTTTGCTGCCTGCACTACCTACTAATTGTCTGAATGTTCGTAAATTCTGCCTTTGATTGCCACGCCATTGTTTTCTTTTCTTGTGTGCATCTACTCTTCAATGCTTTCATAGTAAATTAGGTATTGCTTGCAACATTAGTACTGTTAGCTTGATATACATTGTTGGACCAAGGTAAAGTTTTAAATTTCGTAAGGTCTAAGGCATAAGCTTTTGGGATTAATTGGCGACTTAACATTACCAGAGCTCTGGTTCCAAAAGGTGTTGGGATCAAGTCTCATGGTATATGTGCTGCGTTGTTTGTGCATTATATACTATTTGTGTATGTTACCTGGAACTCGGATCATTCCGGTACATGGAACGGGAACGGGAACATGGTACGCTACATGTTCTAAATATGGTATGCTAGGAGTAGACTTCTATAAAGTATACTATTAGAATTAAGGTACTTCTAGAAATTTTTTTTTAATAATCAGACATTTAATAAAACATAATTTATGTTCTTTCAAATTAATCATCTATAAATACATTCTAGGAGTAACATGGCCCATTTTTTTGGGCATATTGTTATGCCAAAATTCTATTATTCCTTTATTTTTGTTCATTATAATTGATTTATAGGATAAAATTTAGAGTCCTAATTGGGAGAGTTTAGTTATGTATTCTCTTCCTTGACCGATTGATGTACGCATATATGCATATATGTATATATATATAGAGAGAGAGGGAGAGTTATATCAGCCGTCTAACAAGGTTGTAGAGTTAGGGTTTGAGCACGAGTTTGGGAGTATCACTATGGCGAGAGAAATCGTAGAGCGTGGGGGCTGGATTACTGACTCGTTGGTGGTTGTATGCAAAGGGTATAAACTTTAACTGGGATATTTTTATATATTATATGATTTCATCTCAAGATGTATATTAGTACACCTATATGTTCAGTATGATCTTGATATTGATTTAGAGTACAACCCAATGGGGTTTGTGGTTTGGAGTTGGGTTGCCTTATTTGATGGAAGAGCTGTGAAAGAGAAAAGATGTGAGTGATACCATGGCTGGCTGTGTGATTCGTGTGTGTTGGGTTGTGTTGGTGGCAGCTGGGTTGTGATTCCTAGGCTGCCGTGTGATGGTAGGTGGTTGATGGTGGTTCGGGGATCTTTTGGAAGTTCAATAAGCTTCCAATTGATGGCCGTGGTGCAAGAGAGAGAAAAGGGTAGAGACTGAAGAGGAACCGAAAGAAGATAAAAGAAATCAAAGCAAAAGAAAAACAAAGCTTTAGAACACGTTCCGGTAGTAATGGAGGAGGAAGAAAATGGGTTTAGGAAGTGTTATCCTGTGTCGTTGAGCACATGCATCTAACAATACACTTGGGTATTTTGACCAATCAGGTAGATTCTTAATTTTGAAAGTTGTCCTAAGTTTTTCAACGTGTAGGTTTCGAATTTGAAGTTGTTTTTAGCTCATTCTAATTGTAAATTATTCATTAATATTAGGCTTTATTTTTTGTAATTCAGGTTACATTCATTAGTCTTTCCATTGTATTTTTGAGTTCACGTTCTTTGGACATTAGGTGAGTGGTTTTTGCCTTGCTACTATGAAATTACAAACTTCCATGCAGAATTGATTTCAAAGACATATTTCAGCATTTAACATGCACTGTGTATTTATGATTTTGCCCCTCAACAAAGTTGTTTTTCCAAGCTTACATGGAGCTTCCTTGTGCTGCCTCTGTTTTTGGGATTTCGTGCATGGATGGCCAGCTTCCACTTTTGCTAGCTTTTCAGGTTTGATGTTATGGTTGTTCAGTTCAGCTGGTTGGTTTGTTCTCTTTGATTGATCTCCTCCCAAGCATGACCTTTGCCGAAGTTTGTTTTGTGCAATTTCATTTTTCTTTTTTCTGTGTTTGCAATAAAGCTTTTGGTAGACTAGAGAACTGAAATCACATTGAAGATGTTGCAATGGGAGCGACTGAGCTCTTCGGAGGTGGGGTTTCTCTCTCTCTCTCTCTCTCACACACACACACACATGCACACACACACACACACACACACACACACACACACTTCTCACTCTATTCTGTAAGCCACTCTAGCTACCTGTTTGAACTGCTGGTTCTTTTACTTCCATTTGGTTTTCGTGTGTCTCCCCTCAGCTTTCTCGGCTCTTCGGTTTTGCTATGTCCCTCCAGTTCGTAGGCTACATTGGTGAGTTCTGGAATGGACCGTGTTTGATCAAGTTGTCTCCTGTGTTTTGCTTGCTGCTGGTAACATTTACTGTTTGGGTCTCGCTCACTCTTGTTGGTTTAGTTTCTTGGCTGTGGCAGTTTTCTCCTTTGTTCAATTTCTGGCCTTGATGATGTTTGCTTTTTCCCTCACCTTGTAGTTCTGTTATTTCAATGTTTTGATTGATTTAATGCTGTGGTTTGATATCATGATTATATATCTAGGTATGTGTGTGTATACGCATGCATGTGAGAGACCATGGTTTTGGATTCTTGCTTTTGTCTAGTTGTTTCTGTTGAATACCGAAAAATCGGTATGATATAAAAATTTTGGGTCTTAAAAACCCCTTAAGAATCAATCTGGTTGCTAAAGAATATTAGGGAAAGAAAGAGAGTCTAGTTTTGACCATGGATTTTCATTCATTTTATTTTCATATATTTTTGTAGTTTTTTGGGCATTTACAAAAAAATTTCATATTTGTTTTGGTAGCTGCTCATTCAGATTTGTAGAAATTAAAAAAAACAAATAAAATAAACAAGCTTGACCCTATAATGCCCAACCCAAGTAATATAGATAGATATTATATACTATATATATATATGTATATACGTGTATATATATAAATAGAATTTTGTAGTTTGTGAATTAACTTTTGGCTAATGACATTTTAAATGAATGTGGTCTTTGGAAAAGAAACTAAGGAGTAGTTTGTTAAACTTTTTAGATTTTTTGCCTGTATCAATCCAGGAACAATTGGTGTGTGCGCCCTGGCATGCTAGGCCTGCGATTGGTGTGAAGCAAATGAGTTTTTCTCGCCCCAAACTCAACCAAACCTCTCCCAAACTCTCTCAAACTCTACCAATACTTCTAGGGTTCAAAAATTGACTTAAGAATACCACAATAACTCAAAATAAGCAAACCAATCAAAGGAATCTAGGGTTTGAAATTCCAAACCCAACATGTACAAATTTGGGAGTTTTCAACCTCAACTCCCAATCTATCAACAAATACTTACAAGCCCTCAAAACCTAATCAAATGGGACTCAAAAGAGTCTCCAAACACAACAACATATATGTACTTACATGTACAAGAGATTAGGGTTTATACCTTTCTTCTAGGTTTCCTCAAGCTTCAACAAGCACCTCCAATCTTTTTCCTCCTCTTCTCCCTCTCTTCACTTGCTCTTCTTCTCTCATTCTTCCTTCCTCGTCGTTCAACATGTGTGTGTGTTACGGGTGTGTGTGTGTATGTTTAAAAGACCCATGAGAATTAATCCTATGTGTCTCGCATATAAGGCATATGCTACAACATTCATTAAAATAATGCGAAATTTAGGTAATTCACATTAAGTCAAATAATAAAGGTTTGGGGTATTACAGATAGAAAGCTTTTGGGACCCGAAATCGTTCAATTAACCACCTAGAAGATCAAGTTAATTCAACAACGACTTCAAACCGCTCAAAGTTGTCAAAAGAACTATGCGGACATTAGAAGAAGGGAGATAGAATATCGAGTAAGCGGTCACGTGTTTTTGAAAGTGTCTTTTTCTAAAGGAGTGATCCGATTCGGCAAGAAGGGAAAATTAAAACCAAAATACATTGGTCCATTTGAGATACTCCAGAAAGCTGGACCTGTAGCATATCGGTTAGCCCTTTCACTTGGACTTTCCCATGTATATAACATGTTTCATGTTTCTATGCTATTATATTATGTGTACGATCCTACGCACGTGATAAACTATCATCCACTGAATGTACAAGAAGACTTGAGTTATATAGAGAGGCCGGTTCAAATCATAGATCGTCGAGACCGAGAGTTAAGGAGCAAAGTCATTTCCTTCGTAAAGGTTTATCGGCAAAGTCATTCTTTGGAAGAAGCCTCCTGTGAAAGAGAAGATGAAATTAGAGAGAAATATCCACATCTATTTGACATTTAAGGTATGTTAAGTTTAAAGGAGCAAACCTCTTAAAGGAGGGAAGGGTGTAACACTCTAGAATCCTCACACTCACTACATTACACTCACTCTATAATTCTCTTCTATGCATATATTGATTTCGTGCTTATACTTCTCTATTTATACACAACTAAAGAGGAGCAAATGGTGGCAGCACTTAGCAAAGTAATCATGAAAGTATTACTCCAATTAGATGAGCGGAGAATAAAGTTTCTCTACTTGATGGTGGCAGCACTTAGCAAAGTAATCGTGGAAGTATTACTCCACTTAGATGAGTGGAGAATAAAGTTTCTCCACTTGATGGTGGCAGCACTTAGCAAAATAATCATGGAAGTATTACTTTACTTAAATGATTGGAGAATAAAGTTTCTCCACTTGATGGTGGCAGCACTTAGCAAAGTAATCATGAAAGTATTACTCCACTTAGATGGGTGGAGAATAAAGTTTATCCACTTGATAAGTAAGATGATTATCTTCATTTAAATGATAATGAAAGTTAACCCATTAAATTAGTGGAGAATAAAAAATTAGTAAAGTACTAAACTTACTTCCTTTATTTCATCGTATAAATAGTAGATGTAGATGAGAGGGTTTTAATACAAGTAAGCCTAAGTATAGTGAAAAGAGAAGAGTGG
The DNA here is from genome assembly GCA_033060915.1 of Euryodendron excelsum. Lineage (NCBI taxonomy): Eukaryota > Viridiplantae > Streptophyta > Magnoliopsida > Ericales > Pentaphylacaceae > Euryodendron > Euryodendron excelsum. Next base: position 7,076,625 of record CM065377.1, read on the forward strand.
AGGTTAAGATGTTGCTCTTGAAGATCAAGTTCTAATCTTTAGAGGAGGAATTCCAAATATTAAGCACTTGAGGTGAGTAATGGTATATTTGGAGTAAAACGTATATATTTTCAATGCAAATGTTTTTTTTCTACAACTTATATTTGAACAATACGTTTTCAAAGTAAATGATTTAAACAATACGTTTTCAAAGCAAATGATAATATGTCAATGTTACTCTTCAAAAATAGTCATTATATTTTGATGCTAAGCCTTGTATTATTCTATCAAGAAAATTCATGGATTAAGTTTTGTATACAATGAATAAAATTTGAAAATTATATGTGCCATACTCCTAGGTCCAACATTGAGAGACTTAAAATAAGCCGAAAGCTTAATATGATTAGGAAGACGTTCCTCATAACTTTTTGTTGTTTTGTTATGCATCACTAGTGTATACGTTTTGTTACAGATTTTTCGTTTAGCCGAGATCATGGGTATATTATGAATTATATATAATATTGATATTTAGATGTTTTTGCAAGTATAAAACTAAATTAGCATCTTTTGAAAGGTATGCTTATGTTTAGTATATGGATATCTGTTTTATTTGTTTCAAGATCTTATGCAAATAATATTTATGTCATATGTAAATTAAGCCTATGATATATTTTGCTGCTTTAATTATTCTATTATGCACTGGGCTTGTAGCTCGTGTATCCTTAAATATTTTCAGGTAATCAAGATTGAGAGCTTGAGTTTGGAAAGTTGTTGGCTAAGCTACCAACGTGTGAATGTCACGAAGACTCGAGTTATATTTTGATTTGTGATAAGTTTTAACTAGTAGATTTTCTTATATTTGTGTTAAGACTATAGTTGTGTAATAAAACTATGTTACAATAGTGACATAGGTATTTACTTTATGTTTACTAATAAATAAAAAAGTGAATCATGCTTCCACATTATATCAAATGTAGGTGATCAGTCTTTTGGTTTAGTTCGGCCTTGGGTAACTGAACTACTGGCCAGTTATGATTCCTATTCCGCACAAGATGGGTTTGGGGTCGTGACAATAATTTGCATCTCCCTTCCTTTTTCCTCTCCTTTGATGATGAAGTCTTCCCATTACATTGTCCCTTCTCCACCCTCATCTCATCTTCTATTTTTTTTTTTTGTCAATTTTAATTTCTCTTCCTTACACATTATTTGACAGAAAAGCAAGTGCCTGTGGTTTTCTTCTCATTCCTTGTCTACACCTTCATGGATTTCGGCAAAAGAATTGGTGGCGGATGGTCATCTTATGTCCTTGGATTTCGTTTTTATCATTTTAGGCCAACCCAATATCACAACTGCTGCCCAAACCACCACCATTAGCAACCATCGCAATAACCATCATTGATGTCCATGGACTCAGGCATGAGGTGACGTTTTGGGGGAGAGATGATTTCATTCTATATAAAGACCAGCATCATGCCACCCTCTTTTCTCCCTCCTCTTCCTCCCTTTTTCTTTTCCTTTTTGTATTTGTCTTCCTCTTCTCATCCTCCAACGAAAGCTGAGAATGGCCGAATCCATGGAGGTTGCCACAAATAAGAGATAGCAATCATGAACATAGGTCACTAAAACACCTAATTTTCATTGGAGAATCATGCATACACGAGAGAAAAATAACTTGCCAATAAAAAAAAGAAAGAGGGCAAGATAAAGAAAAGGAGAAAGGAGGAAGAAGAGAATAAGAAATGGAGAGGCTGAGAGGAGGAACGTGTGCTTGTCATTGGTTGCAGGGGGAGTTTGGTTTTAAAACACTTGAGTAGCTTTTCTGCCCCTGATTCAGTGAGAAACACAAAGAAAGAGGGCTTGTAGTGATTTCCCTAATGGTACCCTTTTAACTTACCGCTGAACTTAATAGTATGTTCATATAATTTCATAATAATAGTATATTTACATATATAAATATATTCATAGCGAAGTTAAATAGTTTGTGATTCAATAATCATTTGAGTCATTTGATGCTTCCAACTTTGCAGTCACCTCTAAAATTTTCTAGTGCATTTCTGTATCGTCGTCTAATTTTGGAAGAATTCAGTTTTTGAGACCTGATTATAAAAGTTCCTTGTTTAGCCAAAACATGTTCTTTTGGTTTGGCATCAGTCCTTTATCCAGTTTTTCCACCCCATTTGATGACCATCAGTTTTTTATGGTGTTTTATTATCCTCAAATGTGCTCACCATACTATGCAAATGGGATTTTGCTTAGCTACTTAGTTGGACTGCTGATTGTAAGATATCATGAATGCTGTCAATTCAATAGGTGTTTCTGATTATATCTTCGAAAATTTATGATCTAATATCAAGAATGTCGTTTCCATTTACTTCTATTGTGTTTGATATTGGAGATGCATAGCTGAGGTTTCTTTAGAGGGGAAAAAAAAAGTTATTGGTGTTAGATCTGGAAAGGCACTTTTAGTGTGGAGTTGAATGGGAACAGAGGCAGGATCCTAATTGGCATGCCAGGAAGAAGAAGATAAAGGATTAAGAGTTCATTTGGTGCAGCTTCCAGTAACTGTAAGTCCTTTTTTAGGAAGGACTTTGTAGGGAGGACTTCACAAGGACTTTAAAGAGAAGACAAATGTTTGGTGAATGTTTACTTTAGAAGTGCTCTTACCGTGCAAATGTATGTTTGGTGTCAATATTTCAGAAGTACCGAATGCTTCATTGATTGTGTCATGAAAATCTAGTGATATATTGATATAAACATAGCCAAAGGAAACTCTTTCTCAGTATTTTTTTTCCCAATGCTCTCTCTATTCGCTTTATAGTTTTTCCATGTAGAGAGAGGAGAGAGCATCTCTAAATCCCTTATTATATTCTTGATGGGGTATATCTACTTGTATAGAATTATCAGAAATATTAGGTGAAATCTATACATATACATATATATAAATGTGTATAGGTTGTACTCTTCTTGTGTGGATCCATTGCTGCGGATCTAGCCTAATTGACACACACGTGAAATATATATACATATATATATATATATTTATTTGTATATAGTTAAAACACAGTAAAAAATAATAAAAAAAACACAGACCTTGTTTCGTTAAAATTCTTCACGAAGCTCACACAATAAAAGTTAAACGGATCACTCACACCAATTTTTCATGCAGACCTTGTTTCGTTAAAGTTCTTCATGAAGCTCACACAATATAGGTTAAACGGATTGCTCACTGCAATTTTTTGTAGCTTGCAGAGGTATGCCACAAGAATGTATTTTGTTTCACAATGTTATAGGTTGGGTCTGTTAATGTCATGATATAATGAGGTATTATGGGCAGTTTGTTCCAAGTATTAAGGGTACTATGGAGAATTTTCAAGTTTCATTTGATTGAAACATGACTTCACGAGAAGTGGACTCGGACAGCATTTCGGAAGCCACAGAAGGCAGCTTCTTTGAAGCGGGCTTTGGGAGTCGATGACTTTTAGTGGAAGGCCTTTCATTTATTGTCACCAAATAGAAATTTTTTTTTCAAAAGGACTTCTACAGTCCGGAAGGACTTTGAAAAGCTCCCCAAACACTACCTAAATCTGTGCTTTTCACTTCTAGGCTTGCAGAGGAAACCAAAATTCGTCCATATGTTGTGGACGTAGAAGAGAGCATCTACATGTGGCCCTCTAACTATGTATCCATGGTCATATGATAAACAGTAAACACTAACTGCTACATCTGATTACAAATTTGGATGTTTATTTCTATTTCTAGTTAATTCAAATAATTTCATGTTTTGCAACTGAAATGCGTCAGTTTTCTACTCTTTGTGTCTATCTCAATTGGCTCGTTATGTTGTTTGTTCAACCTTATGTACTTTTTCTATCATTAGTAAGTCCTTTTGCCATTTTTAACATTATTCTGGTTATGCATGCCAGGTTTCTGCAGAGCATGTTCAAGTATTGAATGCCGTGAGACCTAAATTTCCATTCTTGGTTACTACCGCAGATGGTGCAAAAGATTCTGTTAAAGAGGAAATTCGTTTGAGGTACCTAGCTTAAAATTGATCTCATCTAGGTTAAGAAATCCTTTATGTTTGGTAATTGGCCAGGGCGATGCTTTACTAAGTTACCTGTTAGTCAAGCACAGAGAATTGCCTTTTATTTTGCAATGCTGCTTAGGTTTTAGTTTCTATATTTTCTCTTTAGTTAGCTGACAACTCAAGCTTAAAGATTATACATCTGTTATCCACTTTTGGACTAAGAAAGAACACAGAGGTAGTGAACTACTTAGTTCCTTATCATTTTACTGATTGCCTGTTTTTGGTGATACCGATGCAAGTATAAGTGTATGTTAGTTACTTTTCCTGTATGTTTGTCACGCTGCTGCTAGATTCACTACTTGTAACAATTTTGAAGGTTTTTGGTGTTCTCATTTGCTGAAACCGTGCATAGGAGACCATATTACTGGTGAACAACGATGTTATTGCTAGTTGGAAGAAGATTTGCTTTGGGAGGATATCTTTTTAGTGCAGAAACATTTCTCACCCCAAAATGTAGATTTTCCATGGATTACGAAAATTTCCTTATGAACACCTATGATCAGGTATTGAAGATATTTTTGTTCATCTTCAATGTCACTTACATGTTTGTCATTTCCATTAAGGATTAAACAGACCACAAAAAGACTTCTCCCCACCCCCCAACATGATATGTGCTTGTCCATGTGTGTATGGATTTTGATGTGCAAGTCTCCCATTGCTATTGAGTAAACAGGTCTCAAATGCATGTTACTAGATATCGTTTCCTTGATTTGCGTTGGCCACAAATGAATTCAAACATAATGTTGCAACATAGAGCGGTGAAACTCATTCGAAGGTACCTAGAGGATTTTAATGGTTTTGTGGAGGTACTGTACTTCGAAATTTGAATTTATCTTTGAACTTCTCTATTGAAATCAATGTTTTCATTTTGCTTTATGGTCTACATTCATACTTTGTTTTGATCCTCACCTTTTCATGGTTGTAAGGTAGATTGAGACCCCAATACTTTCTAGATCTACTCCAGAAGGTGCCCGAGATTATTTGATGCCCTCAAGAGTTCAGGTATGCTGCTTAAATTAGTCAATTTAGTCTCTATTCACTTTCAGGTTTTTGCTTTAATGGTTTGGCTCCCATTGTAAAATGTATTTGGGTAGTTCGTACGTTTTTGTTAACAAAAGAAAAGCTTGCTAATTTGTTGTAATTGATGACTTCTTTATTTTTCTTTTTCCTTCGTTTTTCCTTGGCATCCCCTTGAGAGACTTCTAAAGTGATAGTGAAACAAAATGTATAAATACAATAAACTATCAAGCGGGCCTGCATAATGTCTCTCCAGACAACAGACTGGCTTTTGTTGCAGTTATCCAGGTGGATGGTCCAATCCAATTAAATGAGGTCTATTCATTTAATATACAAACATATAATGCCTCGTATGTAGCTTAGTTTTGTTTCATTTTGTTTGTCCCCCCAAAACTATCTCCTGGCCTTGGGAGGAAAATTTGATGATTTGGTCTCTTTTTTTTTTTTTTCCCCACTTCTGTCTTTCCCCTTCTATGATCTATCTTTACAATAACTGTTTCAACATGGACACACATTTGCGGGCTTATACCATTTAAGATATATGTTTTGAATGATGCATGTGTCAAGATGCATGCCACTGGATTTAGGCTGTTTATCAAGATATATGCTTATGCTCGAATACCATAATTTTGGTGTAGATGAGTAGAGAAATCTGAATGTTACTTGCCAAGGAGGTGTAGAAACTATTTAAGACAACAGTAGATCTACTTGGAAAAGCACAAGAGACTAATGTTTATGCATACCTCTACCACTCACTAATATCGATGTGTTATGTATGATAAGAAGGTCATTGATGGAATAGACTTAAGGGTAATTGGTAGCATGTGAGCATAATCTTTCAGGATATGATCTCTCTTTATACCACCACTCACTTGGGCAACTCCATGCCATAATGGCTTGGGGATCTGATTCACTGTAATGCGTATTTTGAAGCCAGGAACATTCTATGCTCTGCCCCAAAGTCCACAGCTGTTTAAGTAGATGCTAACGGTCTCCGGTTTTGATAAATATTATTGAATAGCGAGGTAGGTCTTTTAGTTAATGGTTGTTTCAGATTTGGTTTGATTGCTGTGCTTGTTGCTTACACAGTGGTAGGCAATTTCTGCTTTTCGCCAATAAAATTTTCATGGTTTCTTCTTTCATTTATGAATTTTTTTTCCTCCCCTTTCCTTCCTTTCTTTTTTTCCTATTTCTCCACAACTTTTGAGTGTATAAAAATGTTGTTTTCTTGAGTTCCAAAATGATGGGTGTAGTGATTTCAAGAATGAAAAAGAGCATACAAAAGACTTGGAAAAGATCTTACCAATGGTGGGAATATAAGAATAAACATTTTCCTGATAGGTAGTAGAGGAAGAAATGAAAACTAGGTTTTCACGAGGAGCCATCCTCACAAAACTATGATAGAAATCCATTTTGGTTTTTTTCCCTTGCAGATGTTTTTGTGATGAAGATCTTAAGGCAGATAGACAACCTGAGTATACACAATTGGATATGGAGATGGCTTTCACTCCGTTGGAGGACATGCTGAGGCTCAATAAAGATTTAATTAGATAGGTTAGTAAGTTTGTTGTAATGTGCTTAAATTCGATAAAAACTAGACATGGGAAGCACCCTCATAAAAGATTTTCTGACGCATAGTTTTAGCACCCTGATAAAAGACAATAAGGTAGAGAAGAGGGCAAAGAATTGGAGTGAGATACATGAATCAAAAGCAAGTAAATGTTCTCCTCCAAGTTCTCACACCATCAATTTGGAAGGATTCACACCATGAATTTAAATCAAAGAACTGAGAAATTATATGGTATGACAGCTTTTTCAGAACATGTTCTTTATGTTTTTGATGGTGGTGTATAGAATAAACCTTTTCATGTCTATTTACAACTTCTCTGACAGAAAAATGAATCCAAATCAAATTTTGAATCAAAACACCCTATCTGACAAGCCATATATATATTAATATGATAATGAAAAGATTTTATGGGAATAAAAGCTGCTAATGAGATAACGTGACCCAAGTTAGTTTGAGTTTTGTGTGGCATTGGTGAGCACCTGAGCATTGTGATATGAAATCTTTTGAGGGCTTTGCTTAGGCTGATTATAATATTGGTGGAATCAGGCTCTAGCTCAATCACTAGAATTATTCTTGGAATCTCAAATGACACAGTCCAATTCTTCTTGACCAGAGCCGATCTCAACTTGGCTCAGGCTTGCTAAGTTAAATGACCTTGGCTTAGTGAGCTCACCTTTAGAACTTGCAAAATTTTCTTGAGCTTGATTTGTGGTTTTCCAAACTTGTTAGTGCATGAAGCTGGCTTAGCTTATCAACAGTCAGTGTGCAAAATTGCGCACCTATTAGAGTCCAGGCCAGGTGATTTCTCACACACAGCTACAAGACCTTATTGCATCAAGTTATTAATTATATATTACATAGTTCTTTAATTAGTTTAGTTTATTTGCCATTACAGAAATTTGATTTTATCAATGTGACTACAAGTTATGATTAGATCTACTTAAAGTAGGTTTATCTGGGTATCAAAGGTGTTCAGCTACCCAATCCTTTCCCGAGGCTTACATATGCTGATGCGATGAGTCAATATGGTTCAGACAGGCCAGATGTTCATTTTGATCTTCAATTAAGAGATTAATACTATTCCTGGTTTGAGTTATTTCTTTTTTTGTTTCCTTCCTTTTTTTTTTTGTTTTTTTTGGTGTGTGTTGGGGGGGGGGGGGGGGGGGGGGGGGGGGGGGGGGGGGAACAAATCGACTTTCAACAGGGGTTTCTAAGTGGCGAAGAGAAAAGTTGAGTGTTTATTTTAACGCAGTCATTTCTATTATATCAGGTCTCTGATATTGATACCATAGTTAACGCCCTATCCTGAATTTCTTGTATTACTTAACATTTTCAAATATGAACATAAAATCTATGACAGAGCAACCTTGCTCCTAGCTAATTATACTTCATTTCACATTCACTGATCTTTTATTTGGTCGTGTGGCGAAGATATTGTAATCGTTCAGTATGCTCCATGTCTTCTGAATTTACTAACATATATGGTTTGCCTTCCTTCTTGTCTTAATCTTATTTTAGATATGATGTGCGAGGTTGTATAGAATATAATTGGACACTATTTCCTGGTTTGTTCTTCATAAAACTATACAGTGATCATAATTGCTGTAGTAGTTGTCAAATTGGAATGCACGTAATGTATCGTTCCTCTGTTTTTCCCAAATAACATATCGTATTGTGTTGTGTATCATAAGATGTTTGTAGCATCTTCACAAATGGGTACAAAAAATAAGTATATTAGGCAACACAACTGATTGCATGATAAAAAGTATCACTCGTGGTGGTAAAGCAATGCATACATCAACACGGTACAACAAATATGAATAGTGAAGTTATAAGTTAAATATCATAAAGAAGTGAAATTTTGCTACATTATTATATCATAGGGTCAACAAAGTATATCGGATAAAGTTTTAGTCCATGATTATTAAAAAAACTCCGCTTCAGTGCAAAAGTACCAATTACTAGCTACTGGCAAACATATGGTTAGTTTTAATTCTCATTTTTCAACTAGTCCCGGTACCAATATAGAAGAAAGGAAAACAACTTTGGGCAGTTTGGAGTATGACCACATAGCAAACTTCTTGATATGTTTCTTGTCCTCGTCTTTAATAAACCACATAATATGTTTCTTCTGATGTGGTAACACACTACTGTGATTTCAACTGGTAATTTACAACTTCTAAGTGTTCAAAATTTTCACAGCACTAGAAAATTGTAACAAACCAACTAAAGCAGGATTACACCCCTAATCTGGTTGGCATGTACCAATGGCATTATACTTTTAATACCAGAAGACTAGAAATATGTGCAGGTAGACAAAAGCAAAATAAAAAGTTCCCTTTTTAACTTGATGGACCTTTTCCACAATATTAATTTTGAAGAAGTAATGCTCAAATTTTCTTTTTAAGTAATTCTGTAGAAAATCAAAGCATGTGCTTGTACATATTGTGTATCATCTACCATATCATGCATCACGTGTACTGTAAGATACATTTAACATAGAATGTGGATTAGTGATACGTATTGACCTGCTTGTTATTGTATTGTAAGATACTGACAACACTTTCTGTTCTTTAGACTTGTATCTAAAAGTAATGTATGTTTCTGAATTTTGCAATATGAATGCCAAAAAATTTTTTGGGCTCAAACTGGAAGTTCCTTGCATTGGCTTAATATGACATCATAATAACACAACATATTTTTGATGATTTATGATGAAAAATTGATTTGATAGTGATGAGCAATTTCCTTTCTGCTGTTGTGTACTTTAAAGAGTTCTAATTCGTTTGTGTGTTGTCTTTGTTGGGACTGCAGTTATCTGATATTTTCAGACTCCTCCTTCAAGGTTTTTACAGATGCCTTGGAAAGTGGGGGAACTATTAAGTCGTTATGTGTGCCTTCAGGAGCAAAAAGCTATTCTAACACAGCCCTTAAGAAAGGTGATATTTACAATGAAGCAATCAAATCTGGAGCAAAGGATTTACCTTTCTTAAAGGTCTTGCATAAAGGTAAATACGGAAAATGGGCAATCCTGGTTTTGGTGAAGAGATATAATGTTTCACAACTGGCAGTCCCAAATTTTACCTATAGGGGCCATTGAGGGGATTCCTGCGCTGGTATCAAGTTTGTGTCCAACAAAAAAGGAGCAGTTACTGACATGATGCTCTGCAGGGTTAGGTGATCTTATATTGTTTGCGGTGGGTCACCATGTCTCAGTAAGTAACGTTAGACCGGCTACTTGTATATGTAGCACATGAGTTGGGCTTGATTGACTAAGTAAGCTTGTAGTACGCATTCAATATGGAAGGTTTTAATCCACAGCTCTCTCTCACCTGGTTTGTCTTGTTTTTCTGGCATGTAGTCCAGGCATTCGGTTCTCTGGGTGACTGATTTCCCAATGTTTGAATGGAACAGTTTAGAACAGAGGCTTGAGGTCTGTCAAATGTCTATTCACTCTTACGTCTAGGTTCTTAAATATTATGATTTCTGTTCATGGAAGAAGTTGTGGTAGTCATGTTTTTTCACTGCTATTTGGGACTGGAAATCTTCTGTGCTTCTTCTAGGGAATTAAAAAACTAAATTTCTGATGCCACTTTTGACTTTGATGAAGCAGATATTTGTCGTCTTTACAATGTCTGAAAATCATTATTGTGCTTGTGTCTGTGTGCGTGCATGAAGAATCTCATTTTTAGTTTTCTTTTGCAATTCTAGTGAAATGAGTGGCGAGTCTCAATTCACAAGACAGTGAACTTTTTAGCAAAGAACTGAGTCTTCTGCTCCTTTATTTGGGATATTAACACCTGATGGGTTAACCAGTCAGGCTTCCATGGTACATAGGGATAGATTCCTGCCATTGTCACGGTGTAATAACATTGAGGTCTTGCTGTTTAGCTTGTAATGTGATAAGTAAAAATTTGCTTTTTACACGGGAAAAGGATTAGTTAGTTAGTTTTAGCAGTCTTTGGTTAGTATGGTTACCTGGTATCTATTGTCAGTTGCTAATTTCAATTGAATCCAACCAAAACAGTAATAAATTCATAAAAATGTTCATTTCAATTGAATCGAACCAATAAGGCCGCCTCTTTCGGCCATGCAAGTGTCCACTCCATCATCGACAAGTTCCTGTCTCGGAACGCTCCCCAAAACAACCCTCAAATTACTCAGGAAAAATTCTATTCTCACCCCCTTGACATGCCACCCCTTGATTTGACAATTAAAAATTTTTGATTTTCTTATTTTGTCCATAGTCTCACCCTCTTATTTTAATATTGCCATCCATTTCAATTTTTTTTTCTTCCTTTACTCTCATCTCCCAGTTTTTTATTAAAAAAAATTTGATCAAAATTTTTTAATTTCTTTTTACTTTTACCTCTTGGATTTTTATACAAATAAAATTTTTATGATCAAATTTTATAATTTCTTTTATTCCCACCTCCCAATTTTTTATTTTAAAAAAATTTGATCAAAATTTTTTAATTTCTTTTTACTCTCACCTCTTGATTTTTATACAACTAAAATTTTTATGATCAAATTTTATAATTTCTTTTACTCTCACCTCCCAGTTTTTATAAAAGAAAGAAATTTTAATCAAAATTTTTTAATTTTTTTAAATTTCTCTCTATTTATAAAATTTAATGCAACACTAATTAACATAAAAAAATTTTGAAAACACTAAAGTAAAATAATTTAGATTTGTTTCTTGAGACCATCCTTGGGAATTAATAATACATTTTTTACTAGTTTGATTGTCATAAAAACACATAAAAAATAATAACTTTTAACATATCAATACAGTGGACAAAAAAGTACTGATGTAACTTTTATTTTTTTTATTTTTTATTTTAAAAAAAATTAAATTAATCAAAACAAAATAAAAATAAAACAACAAATAAAATATAAATTATTGATACATGTTTAACCGATCAAAAAAAGAATAAAGGCAAAACCGGACAAAAAATTAACCTCCTGTCCCATCATCCCACCTCCCATGTCAGGGGAGGTGGGAGTAATACCTCTTCGTGTCAGGAAGAGTGGGAGTAATACCTCTCATTTTTTAGTAGTAAAAAACTAGATTGAGCCATCCTAAAGTTCTAAGATGATTATAAAATTATCAAAATTGCATCTTTTATCAAAAGAATATAATTCTAAAAATAGGAAGAGACTATAATTATTCTACTTCCTAATTAATATCTACTTTGGTTTACCTCTGCTTTTGACAGAGGAGGGAGCCCCATGTTCAAACACATTTAGCTGCCTGCCTTTTGTATCAATCATCACACAGACACAAAAACCCTTTTCCTCATTCAACACTTAACCATCCTAATCATATCCCGTTGCCATTACCCCGTGTTAAGACACATATTACACATCGCAACATTCATCCCTGCTGATGCCAACCTCTCCAAATCCTCGAAAGAGCAACACGCGGGCCCAATCGTGCAGGCAAGCTTCGTCTTCCACAACCCCAAGAAGCCCTTCTCCCTCAACTCTACCTCAGTCACCGCATCCACTGGCGGACCCACAGGGGTCGGGCGGGGCCACGGCTCCCTAACTTTAAAAAATTCGCATTAGATCCCATGTATTTTTCAATATTTATGGAATAATAGGTAAGTTTGCCCTCCTAACTTTTAAAAAATTTTCTTAGACCCCATATATTTTTAAATATTTATGATAGACTAAGTAAATTGGCCTCTCAAAACTCAAGTAATTTGACCTTTGCTCTCTCCAAATCCAAATAATTTTTTCTTGTCCCTTTCAAATTTTGTCCTAACACTTTACTCATTCTAACATTTTTCATTTGGTCATATAACATTTTTTAATTTGAATGTATCTTGATTTTAGATTTATTTATTTTTTCTTTATCCCCCATTCTCCGCATAGTTTTATTTTTTTCATTAGTATTTATTCCAATGACTACTATTATTATATATTCTATTTTGACATTTGTAATGCATATGAAAGTGATACTAAACCTGACAGCCCTTTCTTTTTGAAAGAAAATATTGCTATATTGATATATAAGGCATCTATTCAATGTGAATTATAGTTGGTATAAATATTTCTAACATAAAAAATTATTTTTTTGATAAAATGTGATAAATAAGGTGACTCTGGAAGAAAAAATTAACAAAAATATAATATTTTTATTTGTAGGTATTACATTGGTTGTATTTTTTACTTTTCTTATATATGGATCTCTCACTATAAAACGCAAAATCTAATGGGCATTAGTTGATAGTTGTAATAACAATATTTTACTAGAAAAAATTTCTCTTTTGACCCCCTTAGCGAAATTCTTGGGTCCGCCACTAACTGCATCAAATTCGAAATTCTTCGAAAGCTACAAACTCTCTGCACTCTTCATGCCCACCTGCAAGGGCTCTTTACCTGACAGAATTTTCCTTTTAATTATTTATTTAACCAGGGTCCTTTTTAACTTATTTACAAGACCTTGATTAAACGTCATTGGCAATGATTAATGAATTTTAACTTATTTTTTTAATTATCTTTTCGTTTTGTGATAATTTAAAAAATAAAATAAATCAAATAAACAAATAACTAAAAGGGTTTTTAGTTCAAAAATAAAAGCGTCATTGGTGAAAATGCTTGTAGTAGAACTCTTTGAATTCTAAATTTTAAAAAGTTTTTCATTGAATGCAGGATCAAAAAAATAAGTACATATATGTTTGCATATATTTATATATTATATAGACACAATCTCAATTGAACTATTCATCTTGCTCTACTCATAAATAATATAAATTTTTATTCGTTGAATGCAAGATGAAGAAATTCAAAATATACATATATATTCGTATATTACATAGTCACAATCTTAATTAAACTTTTCCTCTTTCTCCTGCTCCATTCATGAATAATATAAATTTTCATTCATCGAACGCAGGATGAAGAAGATAAGTATATATACATATATTCATCTATTACTGAGTTATAATTATAAACGTGATTGACCCAATTCTGGATCATCTTCTGGAATCGTATAACTGTCAAAAGTGAGTGACTGTTCATCGGAACTGTTATAGTCCGAATACTCATAAGGTTGGGTCGACGCCCGCCTCCCCCCAAACTGTACTTGCAAGTTTCCCCGCAAAAAGCTCTCCACGCCTACTCTTAGAAAGAGCACTATTTTTCTTTAGTTAGGTAGTTCTCCCGACCGTAAGACCCTTTATGAGTAAGGGGAATCGAAGGCCGGGGAAAGTTTATTGGCAACAGGGGACCGTTTCTCACCCGGACCTACCTACCCTATGTATTCGAGGGGGAGGCTGGAACCGAAAAAGACCGGGTTCCACACATATAAGACAAGCAGAAGGTATGGGACGACCAGTTCACCACGGAAAGCTAATTTGATCCTATAGTCGTCTTCTTTGTTCGATAAATGCGCAAAAGGGATGCTAGTCGGCTCGGCGAAGTTGTAGGCCCTAATAATTAAACACTTCTTCTCGCTTCAATCATAATAATAGAGAGTTTTAATTGATATGGAGAATATTTATCAAAATCTCTATTTTTTCGACTTTAGTAGTAATAGAGCCTTAATCACACTCATTGTCTCAATCCCAACTAATAGGCATTGCACACTAAGTGCGTCATTATGAATGACGATTTTAGTTGTAATTAATGATTTATTCAATTTTCAAAAAACAATTCTTAAAATTCCAAAAAAAAATTGGAAGTGTCAATAGCAACAACGCTTTCCTTGAAGGCATCATTACTAATTACCCTTAACTAGGGTCCTGTAAATAAGTTAAAATGGACCCTGGTTATTTAAATATCTATTAAAATAACCCTCTTTTCGTAAAGAGCCCCACCTGCAACCCCGCTCGAACTCCAATCTTTACTTTACCGGGGTTTTTGCGAAAAGAGAGTTATTTTAAAAGATATTTAAATAATCAGGGTCATTTCTAACTTATTTACAGGACCTGGTTAAGCGTTATTGGCATTGAAGTCTTTAAGTAAAGCGTCAATGCTATGACGCTTTTACCTTTTCTATTTTCTTCCATTTTAGTTCATTGTTTGAAATGAAAATGGAATTTCAAAAAATAAACTAAAAATGTGAATGCTATTGACGCTTTTCATGCTTTAATATAAAGCGTCAGTAGTATTGAGGTTTTTAATGTTTTTGATAGAATGCATCATTGCCAATGACACTTTTCAGTGTTTTAAAGTTTTAAGATGAAACATCATTGGCAATGACGCATTTACATCAGGAATTTTTTGTATGAAGCAGTTTGTGCCCTAACTCTGTGACCAAAATTTCGATGGACGTGCCGTCAGCGCTAGCAAGTCCCATGTGCCTACACCATACTGCATGTTAAGTTTTGCATGAAACGGAGGCCGTTTGGCTAATTGACATCGTCGAACCCCTATTCCAATCTTATTGAAAAACTCTTAAGTGTTCGAGAAAGGATTATGCCCTAACTTCGCGACCGAGACTATGATGGACGCGCCATCAGCGCTAGCAGGTCCCGTGTGCCGACATCGTGCTGTGTGTCAAGTTTCGTATGAAATGAAGGTCGTTTGGCCAATTTGACATCACTAAACCCCCATCCTAACCTTATTGAAAAACTCTTAAGTGTTTCCTGGGGGGGGGGGGGAATATGGCCTAACTCTTCGACCGAGACTCCGATGGACGCACCGTCAGTGCTAGCAGGTCCCATGTGCCTACACCGTGTTATGTGTCAAGTTTCGCTTGAAACGGAGGCCGTTTGTCCAATTTGGCATCGCCGAACCCCATTGCAACCTTATTGAAAAACTTTAAGTGTCCCAGAGGGAAATATGTCCTAACTTAGACTTCCAAGTGCGTGGGTATACATCAATTTTGTATTCCAGTGCCACCAAGTAAAACGGATCGATGTCGAAACCCGCGATGACAACAATCATGTGTGAACAAGGATATTTGTTGATGATATATTTTGCACAAGAACATCTTAGAGGGTCAAGGCTTACAACCTGTTTGTGCCCACCCCATCTCCCTCAGGTTATGGTTTTGACCTCATAAATACCTTGTTACCTATGAACAAAATTAAAATCACTATCGGTTCCACTACATGTCCCTTGAGTCAACAATGAAGTGTACAACCCTAGAAATTGACTGTAACTTCCCCACAAATTATATGAACCATAACCTTGATCATCGTCTCAGCTGCATTCAACCCACTTATTATGTTTTTCTTCTCCACGTACAATTCAACATTCCCATTGTCTTTGAGAGGCCTACGTATCAACTTCAATCGAATGTTTTGCCCATAATCTACCACCTTTGAAATAAGAAACTATTCTAATTCTTCAAGTGTCGTTCTGTGTTTTATAGTGTAAAACCCTTCGGTTCGGTATCTTATGAAATGCAGTCGTTGGGGTCTTATACTATATTCCCTCCCCAGTATAACGAGCCTCTTACCTTCTCCAATACCCTTTTCCTTGTGAAGATAAACTTCGATTCGTGGGTTCGGCTTCTAATGAAGGAACTGAGGCCTTGGTGAAAGGTAGTTAATTTGGGGATCATAAGGTGGTGGAAGAGACGGGTCAGCATCTAGCGGAGCAATAATAGGAGATATCGATGAACCAGAAGGTTTGTTCTTGCTACTAGTTGCAGCACTAATGCAATTAGATTCAACAGGCTTCGTCTTTGATAATGATTCTTAGGCGTTCTGGGAATTTGTGATTGCCAAGTCCTTTGAATCATCTTCAACCTTATTCTGATTCGAACACATCTCTCTGGCTTTGAAGTGATATCCTCTGTGACGTCTGAAAAATTCTGGGAACCAAACGAGCTCTTTCCATCAGAGAATGAAACAGAACTCCGGACAGGCTCGTTCCTATCAGCCAACACTTTCTTTCTGAGAGACGCATTAATCTTGGAAGCAGAAGAGATCGTGGATGTCATGAAGTTTTGTGTACCCTTTTCAGTAGTCGGTGATCGAATTTCACTGGTTTTAGATTATGATCTTTCTCATTCTCTTTTTCTTCATAGCCAGTGAAGAAACCCCAGTTTTTTTGCCCATGAAATGTCTTCCTCCAAGATCTGCAATTCAGTCACACAATAACGAACTTAAAAGTCTTAAACAGAACCCAGAAACGAAATTCAGAGCATAGTGAACCTTGAATTTTACAAGCTGTGGGTGTGAGCGTGTTGCAGCAGGAGTAACAAAAGGCCTCGCAAATGGGTTGCCGCTGAAACTTATTGCTAGTGGTAAAGTTGGTTTATAGGGTTCTTGAATTAGGATTTGATCTTGTTGGAATTGGGGAAGGAGATCTGTTTGAAGATACTGGCAATGGCGAATCTTGACAGAGAGAGAGAGTGAGAGAGAGAGTTCATATATTTATAGTTCAGTGAGCAAGAGTGGTAAGCAAATCGAAACGGTGGGATTCCTAGATCTTCGAATGATTTGTTGAGGAAAAAAGATATTTAGATGGTTCTTTTTGTATCTCGGTGATGTAACGGCTAGATGTCAAGCCCAACAAAAGGATTCGGAATTTTAAGGGCCGTTTGGTAAATGTATTTTTTTTTCCCAAAAAAAACAAAAACAGTGTTTGTTTTTTGTTTTTTTGTTTTCAGTTAGTTATAAAATTCAGAAAAAAAAATAAAAAACATTAAAATAAGCATGTTCTTTGTTTTCAAAACATTAGTTTGGTACTATTGGTACAACGGTAGCCTACAAATACCTATTACCAAACTATAAAAAGAACACAGCAAAAACATACAAGAAAAAACAAAAACTGACAGTATTACTAAACGGACCCTAAATCTTTTTTCGGTTTTTTTTTTTTCTTTTATTTCCCCGTCTGGTCAATGAATACTTTACGTGATTTTTGATAATATTACAAGAATTTTCATATCTAACATCATAGAAAGAGAATCGTGAGATATTTAATATTTTGTTTAACTTATAAAAAATTAATTTTATTTGTGCATATAATTTATGATCAATCTAAAGCTCTTTTTTTTTTCTTTTTCCTTTTTTCCACTTTGTGTGAAATAAAGGATGATATGTCTCAACTATAGTTTTATTTTTTAAACTCATTATCATTTTCTTACAAAAAAAAAAAATGCTATGTAAATTTATTTTTTATTGCAATTAAGACCAATTTTAAATATGCATTCTCACAAATTAACAATGGACCATACTTTGTAATTTGAGTGATAAAAATATTCACAATTCAAATCTCACCAATCTTTATACAATTCAAAAGTATTTCAAATCTAATACTTCTATTATTTTGTCATTAATCTTTTTAAACTATTTAAAAATTATTAAAATTTCAAAGTTAGATGTTGGATTTTGTGTCCTAATTATTCTTTAGCCTTTTACAAGCCTGTTTCTTTTTTTGCCAATTAAATCTATGTATCCCATGGTCCCATGTACCATAATATTGTTTTGGTCACTATTCATTGACTAAAACTAAATATAACCTCTTTTTAACTATCTTTAACTTATTTAGTCAAATATAACCGCCTTTTAAGCTTTGCTAGTTTGTCTTTTCATATTTTTGTTCATATCTTCACTGTTATATTTACAGCCAAAGCTTGTTTATTTACAAAGTTATGATTAAAGACATTGTAGAATACACACCATAACAAATTATAGAGTTTTTTTTATTCATTTACTTATTTTTGTGCCAATCGGTAAAAATAATTCATTGACTTAATGAGAAATACATTATACTAAAAATTTGTCTATTTAAAAAAGACCAACCACCACATTAACTATAAAACGTCTATATCAACAACTAAATCCACTATTAAGGTACTTATTCAATCAAACCGATTCGTATGGAGCCACGTGAATATTGACAACAAATTAGAAGGTTGAATTTTTTTTCTTCCCATATCTTTTATAGATAAAAGAAGTTTTAGCATCGAAATGTGGGAGAGGTCAAAACAGGTTGAACACCATACAGTAAGCACCATACGATCAATTGTTAATAAATAGTAATGTTGCAAGGTGCTTTACAATAAGGATCATTTTAACACAAAATGTCTATTTTACGTCGCACATTCCATACGAGTGAATTAAACAACTATTATAATTATACGTTACATTAAAATTATAAAAGAATGATATTACGTGCAATATTGTGCGTTGTTGGTTGTTGAACTTGTTAAAAACAATTAATCTAGAGATTTAAACAACTTAATATTCAAACAACTTTCTCACGTTTTGATTAACCTTATTAGGAAGCTATTGCCATTGCACTCCAAATTCATTGGTTCTTCATCGACACGTGTAATATTTCATCAACCTTTTCCTTCTTTTGTAAAAATAAATAGAAAATTTGAATCATTTTTTGTCCACTTATAGCATCATAAAAATATATTCAAAAGAGCTTCTCAAGCAAACTGAGCTTTTAAAGCTACTTTTATAAGTTTTCTAAACACCACTTTGCAACTTTGGCACAAAAAGGGTAACTTCCGTAACAAAAGCAGATAAAAAGGACAAAGTTAAAAAATGTAATTTCACGCTTCTTATACTCCTAAGTTTTGTGTATAGGACCTTTTAAGTTCCCCTATTTCTAATGGATTCTAGTGATATGGCACGTGATTCATGCCAACAACATTATTTTCATAAATATTAAAATAAAAAAGAAGTTAGTAAAAAAAAACTTCATATGGTTAATGTGCGAATTATCGGACAAAGTTAATTATATACAACTGTTTTCATACCTACACCAATCCAACTCCTTAAATAGATAAAAAAAAGAGAGTGGGTCTCATAGATATAGTTGCAGATATAATAAACAAAAAAGATAAGACAATTGAATAAAAAATATTGGTTTAATCACTTAATTCAATTTACAATTACTACTATTATCACTTATCACTTTTTAGTCTTTCGCAATCACTATTGCCACTGTAACTATTTAATACCTAGCCACTATCGCTATCACCACTCACAATTGCCGGTCACTTATACTCTCCACTACCACCAGTAGTCATCTCCTCATCCATCACTCATTCAAAAGGTTATGAAATATGTTTTTTTTTTCATTTTATTTCACAATATATTTATGTATAAACATATTTTATTTTTCTTTTGTTTTTGTTTTTTTGAAAGAAAACACGTTTCTTGTTTTCTTGTAAAAAAAAAAAGAAAAAGAAAATTGTAATATTATAAAATGCCGCCTAAATTTTATATAAACCATAAAACTAATTTGCTATCACTTCCCAAAACTCATGATTATCACTGCAACTCCTCACCCCTGCCCACTGACTACTGCCAAACAGTACAAGGTTTTCAAATATGTTTTTTTAATTTCGTAACTTATCAATATTTATATGTATGAAACATATTTCTTTATCCTACCATTTATCTGTAACCCATTTGAAAGAATGAATGGGACCAAGTTTATCAAGTCAATGTGTTCGTTTCATTATTCATGTTTGACATTCTTGCAAAATATCCGAAGATTTGCATTTCTGGATCTAGTTTGATCGGATTTTCTTAGAAAGGTGCAAGTCAGGGCTTAACCATTTGCGTTGACATGCACGTATTTTGCTTATGAACTATAAATTTTTAGTTGGTTAGAGCCTTACACTCTTTAAAATTCAGAGAAGATTGGAAGAATTTTTATTTTTTGGTAGTTGTTTTCCTTGTACTTTTGTAGCTATTACGAGGCTAGTACTAGATTGCAACTTCTATGATTAGCTGGTCAAGGATAGTGTTAGTGTATAGTTTACATTTGATTGGTAAGTTTTTTGAATGTTGAGGTGGTAGTAGAGTTTTATGATTCTTTCTATCCTTATTTTGTAATGATGTATTATGATACACTTGGGTTATAGACTTATCGTAAATTCTATTTTACTCTCCCTTATCAAGTTCCCAACTATTGAATATGAATCAAAAGGGAAAAAAAAGTAATTACTAGGGGAATAAGGTCATCGTTTACAAATGGACAGCAAGAATAGTACGAGAAGAGGAGCAAAAAAAGTTACAATGAATTCCTTTGTTAGCATTAGAAATATCATGGAAAGAATAAATTTTACAATTACTCGAACACATTGTATGATGGATTTGGTTAGTGAAAACAAAATGAAATAGAGAAGTTTTGTTTGGTTGAGCTAAGAAAATGAGAAAAAAAAAGGCAAATAAGCATTTCTCAAAATAATTTTTTGTGTTTGTTTGTTTGTTTACCCATAAAAAAATGAATTGAATTAAAAAGTATTTTATTTTATTTTCCTTTTTTTCTCTCTCAATAAATTATTGCTTCAAACCTTAGCAACCTTTTTACATAGAAGTAAAATATTATGTAAAATCAATTTTTCTTGTAACAATCATATATACACTTAATTGACAAACATACTTAACCTAAAGTTTAGGTATGTGATTCTCATTTGGATCAACTTATTTAATTAACTTTTTTTTCGTTTTGATTAGTTTTTTTAACCAAAATTAATTTTTTTGAAACTCCTTAGTTATGCTTTTTCCATTTTTTTTAAAACTTAAAAAGCCATAAGCTACGTTTACAACAAACAACCGCCATAAGCTGCCATAACGGCATGCGCGCGCAAGAAAGTGGATTGAGTTTGGCTCCTTCTGATCTTCTCTCACCTCCAAAAAAAAGGCAACCGGCCTTCAAAACCTAACGGCATGCGCGCGTAAAAAATTGATTTAAATTTTATTCCTTGTGATCTTCTCTCAACTCTGTCTGTTATAAAACCCACCGCCACTTTCCCACATTCCCCAATCTCTCTCTCTCTAGAAAAGGCAACTGGCCTTCAATCCACAATGCGTGGAAGTGGAAACCCCTCTCGTCTTCAATCCCCAATGCGTCGAAGTGGAAACATCTCTCACCTGCCCGCTCGCCCTCCTCTTTTCTCTCGCCAGAGCTGCTTCCTAATCCTCAAGGGGAAGCACGCGAGCGAAGGGTACTTCTTCCAGAATATTTGTGAGAGTCGGTTTCGGGCTGACGATCCCAACCAAGCTCACTTGTTCTTTATACCGATTTCTTGCCTCAAAATGCGAGGAAAGGTATACGCCCGTTGTCTGTTGTTTGATTTATGTTTTCTTGTTTTTTTTTCTCTCCATTTATGCTTTGTGAGATGGGTTCTGGTGTTAGGGTTTTTGGTGTAAAGTTAACATCGTAAATGCATAATATTGCCCCTCTCTTTCTTTTCTCTCCCTCTGTTATACCTCAACATTCAAACACTCACCTAACCGAATACATATCTAAGTAGAAGCACTTACTCTGTTTCCGCTTCAGCAACTCCATCTGCTTCCTCAGAAACCCTAATTTCTAATCCTAAACAACCAGAAATACCCTTCAAAGACTCTCTTGAACTGGTCGCGCTTCACCAGATTCATGGAGGCCTTACTTTCCTCACCGTCAGAGACCACAATGGAATAGTGCGGGTTTGCAAGAAGGCAAATCCATTTTTTTTTTTTAAATCCTTACTATATATGTTAAAAACATAAGTGATGCATTAAGTCCACTTTTGAAGTTAAACGCCATAGTGGGGTTCAGTTTGGTTTAAAATGAACAGCATATACAGGTTCACAATGCATAAAATTATTGTTATTACAATTTGTCATTTAATGTCAACTAGTTAATTAATTAAATTTTTTTTTTTTTACTTCAAGAATGTTAACTACTTTGATGCTGAATAATTTCTTAATTTAATTTCCTGACCCTTCATATGTGTATATGTATTAATTTGGTTCTCCACAAAATGAATGTACATGACAAAAAATCATTGTACAAAGGTACTTTTGATATTAATGAAATGACTCAGGTATTTTCATTGTTGGATTAAATGAAAAATGGAGGTAGACTGGAAGTTTAATTTTTGATGGATATTTATAAATTGTGGTCTGGTTGTAGGGCCTTTCTTTGGTAATGTTATGTGGGCAGAGCTTCCGTTGATGCCACAGAATGTTTGTGCTGAAATTTGTCGTTTTTGGTGTATGCAACTGTGTTGTCTGTGTTGAGTTGAGTAGTTTTGATTTTGTTATTTTTTGTACCATTGATTTTCTTAACAGAAATTTTCTTCCAAGTGTCTTGAAAATTCACAATTCATAGTTGTTCATTGCATATGAGGGCAAGTACTTCAAGCCAGAAAACATGCTTATTTGGACTTCCTATCTTGTGTTTTGTTTTGTTTCTTCAACATTAGAGTCTCAGTCTTTCCCCAAAAAACCTTTTGGAACTTTGAATATGAAAGTAGTTGTGCCTATGTTTTATAAAGTAAGTAATGTGTTTCAGTTTCTTACGAGATCCTGAAGTCACTAGTTATGTTGCAACAAATATGAAGTATCAGTTGTGCTTATATGAAGAAGGGCGACAGTTAACTTTTGGAGGCTCTCCATTCCTTCACTTCTGCTTTAGCCTACTACAAGAATGCTTATCATGAGTTTTTGACTGATAATTTTGATGCTAGTGGTTTACAATCAGTTTGTCTCTATTATTTCTTGTGTTTTGGGTATAATTCTTTTCTACCTGATTTGTTCAAATATTATTGCAAAAAAAAAAAAATTGCTACTTGGGGGAAGCCTCCTCTAGAATTAATGACACCAAATGAGGTGAGCCACTTATGAAGCTTGCTTTTCATGTAACATCTTCATATCTTTGTATTTGTGTTATTTTCCTTCACTTCCGCTTTAGCCTACTACAAGAATGCTTATCATGAGCTTTTTGACTGATAATTTTGATGCTAGTGGTTTACAATCAGTTTGTCTCTTTAATTTCATGTGTTTTGGGTATAATTCTTTTCTACCTGATTTATTCAGATATTATTAAAAAAAAAAATGCTACCTGGGGGAAGCCTCTGGAATTAATGACACCAATGAGGTGAGCCACTTATTAAGGTTGATTTGGTCATTAGTTGTATTGCTTTCTTGTTGGATTGTTAGATCTTATTGTTTATTGCCTGTTTCAATATACATTTTTTAAAGAAATCTTTATTTGACACTAATTTTGTCTTTGCTAAATATGTACAGTTGTTAATGGAACTTTAATATATTTTTTTTCCACCCTAGATCCCAATTATCCTTGTGTACTTGTATAAACAAAGGAAGGCTCGTTTGCATTTCAATTGAATAATCTTTATGTAACAAAATAGTGCTTTATCACTTTCCATTTTACAACTGAAAATTAGAGAAAACGTAAATTCATATGGATATTATCTTTTCGGAAACATCTCTCTCTATTGCTCTCCTGACAAGTCATCTACTTAAAGGGACCCTCCCTGTAGTGTGGTACCACAAGGAAAAAGGGAACGAAAAGCCACTAGCAAACCAACGGATAGTTACAATTCCCACTGCATAACTATAATCTAAGAAGATCAAGATCTCAATGAAAAGAAAGATTATGAAAACAATAATGGATAATGAAAAAGGCGTGAAACCTACATGATTCTCTCTGTCTCTCCCTCCTGCATAGTCAATTTCTTTGAGTTTATTAATAGGACTTTCTTTAGTGCATTAGGACTCTTCTATCTAATCAATAGAAGTTTGGATATTAATGGGACATTTTACTTTGTTTTAGTCATTATTCATACTTTTTGCAGATGCACACACTTCCATACTTCCATAATTCTTTCAATTTCTTTGGGAATCCATCTACTTTTAAGGCCTAGAATCATGTATTGGAATTATCTTGCTTTGAAGTTCATTCTGGATTAATTTGTTCTCCCTCTATGAGTTGGTTGACTTCTATAGCTTTCGAGGTGCATACAACTACCTGCTGTGCTACTATATTGAGAGGTAAGATATGCTATGGTTCTTTGCTGCTTGCACTACTTACTAATTGCTTGAATGTTAGTAAATTCTGCCTTTGATTGCTACACCATTTTTTTCTTCTCTTGTGTGCATCTATTCTTCAATGCTTCGTTAGTAAATTAGGTATTGCTTGCACTTGCAATATTAGTATTGTTAGCTTGATATACATTGTTAGGCCCAATGGCGGACCCATAATTTGTGTTGAGAGGGGGCCAAGGTAAATTTTTTAAATTTTGTAGGGACTAAGGTAAAATTGCTTAATTTTTTTTTTTTTTTTTTTTGGGGGGGAGGGGCGGGGGGTAGTACACTACATTTTCTTGTACATATCTAAAAATTTATAGGAGGTTTACGGAATTTTAAAAGTTTGGGGGGACGGGGGCATTCGCCAATGGTTGGGCCTATATCTGAAAAGCTTAAGCTTTTGGGACTAATTGGCAACTTGACATGGTATCAGACCTTTGATTTCAAGTGGTCTTGGGATCAAGTCTCATGGCACATATGTGCTCCCCCGTTTATGCATTCTATTCTATTTGTGTACGTGTACTTGTTATGTTCAGTCTATTTGCATGTCCACGTGCAAGACAGAGCAGCATGTGAGGGACGGTGTTAGCTTAATATATATTGTTGGGCCCATTTCCTAAAAGCTTAAGATTTTGGGACTAATTGGCGACTTAAGAAGTATTCATTTTGATATTGCTTACGTTGTCTTTGCATTCAAAGAACGAACAGAACTTTGTTAATATGTCCCCCATATCACTAGTTATAGACCTATTGATTCTAGAGTTGAATACAACAAAGTATCCTGTCTTTTTTGAAGATTTCAGTGAAACTTTGGGTATTTGTGTAGAGGCATCAGTATAATTAGCACATTTTAAAAGGGAAAGTTTATATGTCAAACTTCCACAATTCTTAAATTCATAAGTTGAATCCATTGTTACTTGGAACTTGAATTGTTTCTATACACGGAATGTAAATACATACTCTATAATGCGGCATGTGAGAGGTTGGCAATATAGATCACATAAATTGATTTTGTTGTGGTATCATTTATTTATTTTTTGTTGAATGTGTTGGTGGTATTTCTGATAGGAGTGAGAATGTACACGCCATCCCTTGGTCTGGTAGACAATCCTGTACCCCTATGGTTTACTTAAGTACCTTATTTGAGTTTACATTCTGCTTTCTGCTATGCTTGCTGTATGTATGCTGTGTTTGGCTAAGATTGGAAATTACTTTAGAGTAAGCTGGAATCTTTTGTACACTGTGTTTGGCATGACATGCATCCACTTTACACTTTTTGTGACGTCAGGGGTTGCAGAATTATTAACTACATTTTTTTATTTTGTAAGTTTGTATTATCATACATCTGCGTTCATCCTATTTGCTGTCTAATTTCACACTTAAGTGAATGCTGCCCTCACTTTGTCTTTGTAATTTGTTTGCTTTGATTTCGCTGGAAGATGGCCTATTGATTACGTGTTTCCTGCCTATTGATTTGTGTCTAATTTCCTAGAAGTTGAATTACATTCTCTCTTGTTATCAAGTGATTTCACGATATATATTTGATTGTTGTTTTATGACTGAATTCATTGTACTTAATGTCATTCTTCACATGCTACCAAATTTTTTTGAAGGAGGCTCTCATTGTTGTTGGTCTTATTATTATTTTGGACTTCTCTTTTCTCCTTTCTTTTTCTTTTTTTTTTTTTTTGTTTTTGTTTTTTTTGGGGCAGGGGGTAGGTTTTTTTCTTTTTCTTTTCCTTTTTTTCCATAAGCCAGCAATGCTTTTCACAATACAAGTAGTCATCCCACATTATATTGATGAAGGCACGATTTGATTTTAGGTTGCTGGTACAAACATATAGGGTCTTTAGCAGAGGCCCAGCTGGTAACTTGTTTTCTCGTAGTGTTATAGACAACATTCCTGACAGAATTATGATTATTATTTGTTATTTATGAAATTTCTTATTTTTGCTCTCCCTCGTTTTTACATGATCAGCTAGGCTTTAATTGGCTTGTGAGGTTATGCCACAAGGCAATTTCCCAAAAAAATTTCATTTGTTGCTACATTTGATGCTCAAATTTAATTTTTAATTTTTTTGAGGGACAAGGGAGGCCGAAGCCTTAGGGGCTAGGGCTTGAACCCCAGATGAAGGACTAAGAAACTAAGTGCCCGACCAACTCATGCCAAAAAGTGTTCTCATAAACTGAAGGTTTCATGCCTTGAGTCATACCTATGGTTGGTTTGCTATTTCTAAAGCACAGGGTATTTGTTTATTCTTTTGATTAATACAAAATCGTTCATTTATTGCATTTGTTTTTTATTAATTCACTTTGGAACTTTACTTTGATTTAAGTTTATTGTGAATATATTTGAGGAATAAATACGGGTTATTTTGGAAACCATATTATTTAACCTGGCTTTGTTCTAACTTTGTTAGAATCCATAGTTGTAACAGATTTCAAGATAAAAATGATGTATTGCAGGCTTTTGTTTCTATTTTCTAATAGTAGTTTGTCCTGTATGATAATTAAATCTTGTTATGTGCTTTTTGGGGTTTTGGTGTGGTTTTTGCAATAAGTTTTTATTTATTTACTCATTTTTTTTTTTTGTTTGGGGGGGGGGGGGGGGGGGGGGGGGGGGGGGGGGGGGGGGGGGGGGGGGGGGGGGGGAGATTGAGTGTGTCTTTCTTTTATTCTTGTTTACTAGGTTTCTTTGGGTGATTTTAACTTTTCTTTTACTTTTCCTTTTTTTTTTTCCCCTTCGATCTTATTGTTGTTGTTGTTGCTATTATTTCACATGCACCATTTGAAAGCCCTATGTGTCAAATGGCTTTAGTTACTTGCACATTTGGCTTTTAGTTATCAGTTGCATTGTTGTTGTTACTGTTGCTGGCCCTAATCAACAATAGTGCATTCTCCAATTGTTTTTTCCCCTCTAGCTTGGTCATAGAGTTTTATTGATGGACCTTATGTAGTTACATTTGTTTGATCTGTTGATGTGACAGGTTTGAAAACCAACACCAGGTGTGTGTTAGCTTATTGATGTGAGAGATCCTGCATGAAAGAATCATTTGATGAGATTTAGGTGTGGGTACTTAGTCTCCCTTCGCCACCGATCACTCTTTCCATCACTAGATGATCTCCACATGGCATCTACGTCATGGGCCCCTGGGTCCTGGCATGAAGTAAGCTATGTTGTTCCGTTAGTATAGACCAATGCACATAGTGGCTTGGCTTCCGACCTTGACATTGGGGTCATGTTGAGGCACTTCTCCATTCTTATGATACATCAGCTTCGCATGACTGTACTCTTAGCCTTGCCCATTATGCATCGTGACACATTGATATTTGCCTAGGTCAAAATTAGGGCCTGAAGAGTTCCTTGAGCTCAATGCTCGGAAACAGTGTAGCTTGATTTCTCAGTTGTTCCGTCGTCTAGAGGTTGTTTTATGACCCAATTACAGGATTCTTGGAACTCTGTGGCTGAATGGGTGCAACTGAGGGCTTGGAAATGTGTGGCCCATTCCTTGCCTGTATAGACTGATAGAGAAGTAGAGATGCACCACATATGCAGCACGTGGCCACTAAACCTTCAATGATGGATGTCATACGCTGGATGTATTTTGTACCTGCTACATGTACACATATTCCCTTGTGATTGTGCTGACTTTGCTAATGAGTTGACAGACTCACTAGAGGCCATTACTTGGCTCTTTTGTAGCATCTGGCTAATGTGCTTTGACTTGTGCCACCAGCTAGCCTTCATGCTTTCCTGAAGCCCCTGAAACTGTCAAGCATCCATGACTAACTCACTTTCTTCATGATTGGAACTTATTACGAAGGTGAAGATCTTGAACACATGTGCTTTTAGATTTCTTAACTTTACTATGTACCTAGAGATTAATTTTACATGGGGATGGTCTTAGTCAAAGTTCGAAGTTTTCAATTAAATAATGTTCTTTTCAGTGTTTTAATCAGCATTATTAATTATTTTTTGAACAGAAGGTCGAGCCATTGTGGCATTTTAAGTGCTTAATGTTTTTGAAGGAACACCGGATTTATTGTTCTACAAATATCTATGACACGTTTGTCTTTCTTAATGTATTCTTTGGGTGAATCTTTGATGGTATGTGAAACTCTAACTTTTGGCATGAATGATTAGTAGGTTGTAGTTTCCTTTTTGGCTTTAGCAATGAAAATTTCCAAATGTTATGCTTGTAGCTTTCTCAAATCAGATTTTGTCTTAAAATTCAGTGTCATGCACCAATAATAAGGTCGTATTAATGTTCGACGACATAACATGAGTGGAAAGGAGCTTATATATATATGCCTATTTTTTGTGTTTTCTAAAATTTCAATCGTCTGTTCTTTTACTTCAGTCCAAAAGCACACAATACTCTTCCCTTCTAAGGCTGTCCATGTAATGAATGGGGTGGATAATGAAGTATTAGCTCTGGCTCTTGTCTTCTAGAACTATTTTTGGGCTAATCTTTGTGAATTTACTATATTTTTGCTTATTGCTGTTGCTCTTTTTGTGGCAGTTCCGACATGCGGTCGCAGTGCCTGCAGTTCCAGCACAACAATCGCAGCCCTATAATCCAATGGCTTCTCAACATTTTCAGCATGTTGGCCACACAAACATTGGATTGCCTTCGCACAGCCAGCAATTCAGTTTTCTCAACCAGGCAGCAACTACCTGCAAGGCCTGGTCCGGGAGGACCTGGTCTGCAGCCACCACAGGCAATACCAATCCCAGAAGTTCAGGCAAACAGGCCAAGTATATCTGTATCATCATGTACACTTCAAAATGCTCAGGGTTATGATAATTATGTGGTTGGTTTAGGTGGCCCACGAATGGCTCTCTCTTCATTGTATGCTGCAAGATTTTACAAGCTCATAGTTGATTAACTCGATAATCAAACACCTTCAGCTCTTCACTGAATTTATTGTTGCAGTTTGGTGCATCATCTGGTGGCCAACTACAAAGAAATGCTGATGCCTCAACCCAGTATCAGCCAACATCCCTGACAAATGTGTCTAGCTTCCCTATTGGCTGACAACCTAGGCTGTCGACGAGATGCCAGAGCTTACCATCTGTTGTACCTGTGCAGCAGATTGGTGAACAATCTTTAGCTAGCACAACGGTTGTTCCAGTGAGAAACTTATTTTGTTTTATTTCCAATGTTTTTGGGAGATCTCTTCTGCTCCTTCAGTACTACATTTTGATATAGATTTTGTCATATAATAGATTCTGTTAAAATTTCAGGAAGCGACTGTGGAGCCTAACCCCATTGAAAAGCTTCCATCAGACTGGTTAAAACATACTTCTCATCATGGAAAAAAGTATGTGATTCTATTAGGGCCAGTTCTTTGTAGGTTTGCTTATTTCACTGTTGTTTTTATGTGTCACTAAAGATAGCGTTATTAACTGCTCTTGACTTTATGACATTTATGTGTGCTTCTGTGGGAATTACTCTGAACTCAAAAATAGGTTACGTACACCTTGGTGAACCTGAAACACACTATGTCATTATTTAGCTTAAATTGCATTTTATCCTTAATTGGAAAGAAAAAGGTTTCAAGAGAAAAAAGAAAGTTGTATGAGAGCAAGGATGGGAAGACTTCCCAAGAGTAGGAAATATGAGAGGACCCCAGATAACAATCAAATAAATTCAAGGAAATGTAACCTCATTAATGCTCAAACTAATAAATTTTGTATTATTGACCTTCCTGATGTAGATCAAATTACATGGTTTAGTTACAAACCTTTCGTGTATTTTTTTTTGATTTAGTAATTATCATTTTGTGTACTCTAGGGTCATCTTTCTTATTTCTTTTTGTTTGTAGGTTTCTGATAGTTAATTTTGAGGCCTAGTGAGTTTCTATCTTAGCTAGGATCATTTTAGAGGTTATTATTTGTGTTTCACATTTTGAGGAGGCTATGGATATGCCTGCACGGCACATATGAAACAAGCAAGTTTGATTGATTCATAAATGATGTACACTGGTAACAAATCCAGTGATGATTCCTTGATATAGCAATTACTTAGATCCTAATTGATTCATTATGGATATGCCTATACCAGAAATGTTTCCATATTGATCATGAAAATATTTGCATATTCCAGAGTGGCCTATTGACTCTTCCTCTATGACAAGTCGAGAAGTTTGAACTTCTCTAATTGTCTTTATTTCTTTCTGTCACAGTTTGCATCTAGATTACCTTGTGTGGATTTTATCACTAACAAAATGTTTGTCTAGGTTTGATAAAGAGGAATTTTGTTCTCTTCACCTGGCCAGCCTATGAAAGAATGTGATATTTGTGTCTAACTCGATCTATTTAATTCCAGATGTTTTGAGTTTTAATTGTCTCTTTCATTGCTTGATCATTCATTCTTCACCACCTTAGCTTCGTATTGCCTCCTTTCTCCGATTTCTGGCCCAAAATATGAATAATGGGTTTTTGTCCAACAGTAGTCCGTGCTATATCCCAGTTTGTGGACAAGTCATATTTACTTAAAATTGCAGGTTAACACATAAAGGCATCACAAAACATGTTGGTTGGATAGATGAACCCCTGGAAGTTGTCATGATGTACCCCTATCACGCCTAAATAGTTGGCTATTGAGTTGAGTTGTTTGATTTTGTTCTTTTTTGTACCATTAATTTTCTTAACAGAATTTTTCTTCCAAGTGTATTGAAAATTCACAAATCATACTGTATAGGCCTCTGATATGACTGCAGGGAACTGTTCGATGCATACGAGGGCAAGTACTTCAAGCCCCAAAACATGTTTATTTGGACTTCCAATCTTGTGTTTTGTTTTGTTTCTTCGATATTAGAGTCTGAGTCTTTCCCCAAAAAACGTTTGGAAGCTTTGAATAAGAAAGTAGTTTTGCCTATGTTTTATTAAGTGATGTGTTTCAGTTTCTTACTAGTTCCTGAAGCAACTAGTTATGTTGCAACAAATATGAATTATCTGCTATTGTGACTCTTAGTTCCTCTTGGCACGCTCAATTGCCTAAGAGGAAGATGGTAATGGGCAACAGTTAACTTTTGGAGGCTCTCCATTCCTTCACTTTCGCTTTAGCGTACTACGAGAATGCTTATCATGAGGTTTTTGATTGATAATTTTGATGCTAGTGGTTTACAATCAGTTTGTTTCTTTTATTTCGTGTGTTTTAGGTATAATTCTTTTCCACATGAGTTATTCAGATATTATTACAACAAAAAAATAAAATTGCCTACGTGGGGGACTCTTCTATCCAATGAATAGAGGTTCGGATATTGATGGGATATTTTACTTTTTTTAGGTGTTATTCATACTTTTTGCAGATGCACGCACTTCTATAGTTCTTACAATGTCTTTGGGAAGCCATTTACTTAAAGGCCTACAATCATATATTGAACTTATCTTACTTTGAAGTTCATTCTGGATTAATTTGTTCTCCCTCTTGAGCTGGTTGACTTCTATAGCTTTCAAGGTGCATACATGTATCTGCCATGCTACTCTATTGAGAGGTAGGATATGCTATGGTTCTTTGCTGCCTGCACTACCTGCTAATTGCCTGAATGTTAGTAAATTCTGCCTTTGAATGTTAGTAATACCTGCACTACGCCATTATTTTCTTTTATTGTGTGCATATACTCTTCAATGCTTTCATAATAAATTAGGTATTGCTTGCAACATTAGTACTGTTAGCTTGATATACATTGTTGGACCAAGGTAAAGTTTTAAATTTCGTAAGGACTAAGGCTTAAGCTTTTGGGATTAATTGACGACTTAATATGGTATCAGAGCTCTGGTTCCAAGAGGTATTAGGATCAAGTCTCATGGCACATGTGCTGCTCCGTTGGTGCATTCTATTCTATTTGTGTACTTGAACTTGTTCTGTCAGTCTATTTGCCTGTCCACGTGCGAGACAGGGTGGCATGTGAGGGAGGGTGTTAGCTTGATATACATTGTTGTGCCCATTTCCTAAAAGCTTAAGATTTTGGGACTAATTGGCAACTTTACAGGTACTCATTTTGATATTGCTTACATTGTCTTTGCATTGAAAGAACGAACAGAACTTTGTTAATATGTCCCATATGTTGCTAGTTATAGATCTGTTGATTCTGGAGTTGAATACAACAAAGTATCATGTCTTTTTTGAAGATTGCAGTGAAACTTGGGGTATGTGCGTAGAGGCATCATAATAATTTAAAACATTTTAGAAGGGAAAGTTTATGTGTCAAACCCTTCCACAATTTCTTAAATTCATAAGTCAAATCCAATGTTACTCGGAACTAACATGCAGCACGTGGGAGATAGGTAATTTAGATCACAAATTGATTTTGTTGTGGTATCATTTATTTATTTTTGTTGAATGTGTTGGTGGTATTTCTGATAGGAGGGATAATGTACACGGGATTCCTTGGTCTGGTAGACAATCTTGCACCCCTCATGGTATACTTAAGTACCTTAAGTATACCACGCATGGTAGACAGTTTGCGTTCTGCTTTCTGCTATGCTTGCTGTATGTACGCTGTGTTTGGCTAAGATTAGAAATTACTTGAGAGTAATCTTGAATCTTTTGTACACTATGTTTGGCATAACATGCATTCACTGTACACTTTTTGCGACGTTAGAGGTTACATATCTAACTCAATTTTTGTATATTTGCTTGTAAGTTTGCTTTATGATGTATTCATATTCATCCTATTTGCTGACTACTTTCACATTTATGTGAATGCTGCCCTCACTTTGTCTTGTAATTTGTTTGCTTTTATTTTGCTGGGAGATGGCCTATTGATTACGTGTTTCGTGCCTAGATTCTAATTATTTGACCATCATCATCTGGAGTCTCTCTTCTTAAAATCTTGTAGAAATATTTTTTTAGTTCCATTTTAAGCTTCGACTTACTGAGTTTTTGCTAATGAACAGAAGGCGGTAGATGCATCCACTGATTGGAAGGAATGTATGAGTCCTGAGGAAAGAAAGTGTTAATTTATTAGACTTCATTTTGAGTTCTTTATTCATACTGTTTCCCTGTCTTTTTCATCTGTTCAATTTAGGAAATAATCTTGATAAGATTTATCATGTTCAGGTATTACTACAATAGGGTTACCAAGCAATCAAAGTGGACAATCCCTGACAACCTCAGGGTTTCATCTCCTAACCAAACCTTTTATGACTTATCCTATTTTCCTCTGATTGTGCATTTCTCCTGCTCTGACCATATGTACTTCCAATTGGCTCGTGAACAAGTGAAAATGTCATCTACCAGAGGAACAGAGGCAGGAAAGCATAATTCTCCTGCCCACTCCGCTGTTTCTCTCTCTATTGAGAAATCACCACCTCTCGATGCAGTTATCTCATCTTCCTCAGCAGTGGAGTATCAAGCTCAATCAATACAAGTGGAAACTGCTTCTGCTGTTGTTTACCCAAAGCCTGTGGCAACTTCTGGGCCATTTCGTTACCTGTTGTACCTTCTATGGTAACAAAAAAATGCAATTGAAGACCTGACACCTGTGGAAACCATCACACCAATTCTTGCTGTTTCAGGGAGTGATGAAACTTCCAACACTTTGGTTGCTCCCATTACGGCACAAATGTGATTCCAGCTTTAACCGGCTTTATATGTTCTGGATACGGTTCTGCAATTAGCAATGGTTCTAATCCATTTTCACTTTGAATTCTTGCAGCGGTAATGTCGATAATACAGCCACTCTGGTTGTTGTCTATACTGTTGATGCAGTTTCCACAGGGTTATGGAGGTATTTTATTGTCATTTTGCTAATTCAAGTTGAAAAATGTATGTTTAGTTACAAATACTTGACGTATTCTGCTACCATCTTGTTCTGGTTTTTTTGGTTTGAAGGAAGCCAAGAATGGCAAGGGAAGTGCTGGGAAAATCAATGTTACTGCATTAGGCGAGAAAACAGTGGTTCAAGAGCAAAGCCTATGAAAATAAATTGGTATCACTTAGGATTAAACTTCTCACTGTTTATTTTGTAGTATTTTATAGGTGCTTACAATTTTTTTTTTCCTCTCTCTTCAAAGGAGGCAAGAATTGCATTTAAAGCACTACTGGAATCTGCAAAAATGGGGTCTGTTTGGAACTGGGATCAGGTAACTTAGTTACTGCATATAATTTTTATTAATCTTCACAATTAGGCAGCTTCTTGGCAGTGATAGGGAATTCGTCAGGCTATTAGAGTAATAATTGATGACCAAAGGTATGGTGCTTTGAGAACACTTGGGAAGTGGAAGCAAGCTTTTAATGAGTTATATATCTCCATGGATGAATCAAGAATGAAATTCTTATTGCATAAAGTGGTAGTTTTGATGCCTAAACCGTTTAAATGCTGTTTCTTATGTTATTCATTTAGTATATAGCTTGATTAAGCTTTTATAAACATCATGCTGCAGTTCCTGGTACAAAGGAAAAAATAGGATGCTGAAGAGGGGCGTGCTAGACAAAAAAGAAGCACAGGAAGATTTCAGGAAAATTTTGGCAGTAAGTTGTTTGTTTCTTTTGGATATCTCTAAGTTCATAGATTTTGAAATATTTTCTCTCCCACAATAACTAATCCTTTTTTTTGTTTTGTTTTTGATCTTGTTCTTTTTTGTCTGGATTTTTTCATAGGAGTCTAAAGAGCTGGTATCATCCACAAGGTGGAGGGCTATATCTGTTGCAAAGTTATGTTGGATTCTTCTTTTTCGAATATGAAGATCTTTCGCTATACCATGGTTATTTGAGCTTTTCTAAAATGAATTTTGGCTCGTGGTTGCATATGGTTTGGTCAACATAATTGTATCTTGCATGTGATTAACTGTCTTCTCAATGATTATTCAGCAAAGCAATAGCTATTTTTAAAGATGATGAATGTTTTAAAGCTGTAGAACGAGCTAACAACAGAGAGGACCTTTTCGAAGACTATATGGTGGAACTTGAGAAAAAGGTGCAGTTCTCCAACTTTAACCTCCCTCTTTATGCATATCAAAGATATGTATAATTGACCATCACCCTTTGTCTCTTTTTACAATTGTAGGCCTCTAGAATTAATGACTCTTGGCTCTTTAGTTTTGCTATGTCTTTCCATTTCATATGCTATGTTGGGGAGTTTCGGAATGTACTGTGATTGATCCAGTCTTCTCCTGTGTTTTGCTTGCTGCTGGTAACATTTACTGTTTGGGTCTTGCTCGCTCTTGTTGGTTTAGTTTCTTGGCTGTGGTAGTTTTCTCCTTTGTTCGATTTATGGCCTTGACGTTGTTTGCTTTTTCCCCCACCTTGTAGTTCTGTTCTTTCAACGTTTTGATTGATTTGATGCTGTGGTTTGATATCATTGTTTATTTCACCGGTCCCCACACCCCCACCCCGCGGGCGAAGTAACAAATTTATGAAGTGTAAAAATTACAAGTGGTGTTGTTTACTGATGAAGGTATACATCTTGATTATATATCTATGTATGTGTGTATAGCATGTGAGAGACCATGGTTTTGGATTCTTGCTTTTGTCTAGTTGTTTCTGTTGAATACCGAAAAATCGGTATGATATAAAAATTTTGGGTCTTAAAAACCCCTTAAGAATCAATCTGGTTGCCAAAGAAGTTTAGGGAAAGAGAGAGAGTCTAGTTTTGACCATGGATTTTTTTGGGCATTTTAAAAAAAAAAATTTCATATTTGTTTTGGTAGCTGCTCATACAGATTTGTAGAGATTAAAAAACAAATAAAATAAACACACTTGACCCTATAATGGACAACCCAAGTAATATAGATAGATCTTATATACTAAATTTATATGTATATACGTATATATATATATATATATAAATAGAATTTTGTAGTTTGTAAATGAAATTTTGGCTAATGACATTTTAAATGAATGTGGTCTTTGGAAAAGAAACCGAGGAGTAGTTTGTTCAACGTTTTACAAATTTTGCCTCTAGCAATTCAGGAACAACTGTTCCTTTAGAGAGATCCACATGGCACTGTTTCAGTATTTATATTCTCTGTTTTGTCTTCGGGAGATATGATTGTCATTGTTTCCTTTTCACATCTACGTTGCTGCCATAGAAACAGAGAAAATGCTTATACAAATTATTGAAGTGGAATTGGTGCAGAGGAAGCAAAGGAGTGAATGTAAAGGCCACTTCAAAGGGCAGCCACTTTTTTAGGTGCATTTCCTTGCTACCTATATGTTGCTAACCTTGAAATAATGCCAATGCTATTATGTGGTAATATGTCCTTGTGTTGACTTAAAGGGCTATCTATTTTATTGCAATTTAATTACATTAACAACAGTTAATAACTTTTTAACTTGAAGTCCCATAACCAAGGATCAAAATTTTGTTTCGAGGGGTCGTTTCGGTTGGCTCGGAAATGGAAACGTTTTGGAAACATTTCGGAAATGTTTCGGAATGTTTCGGAAACATTTCAAAAGTGACAAATATTAAAATAATAAAATACAATCTTTTGTATAAAAATTATACACCTTTTATAAAAATTTTAAATTTGGGTTAATACAACTTATTGTTTAGTTATGTAATATTGTGTTTTGGTGTATTTTCTATATTTCAGCTTGTTTTGATTGTAATAATAGTGTTTCGTTATTCCACTAGTGTTTCGTTTCGGTCCCTTAGGAAACAAAAACGTTTCGGCCGTTTCAGTGGAAACAAATGAAAATTTTGTTCCTTGCCCATAACTTTGTAGTATATCCGAGTTACCATTTCTTCTCCTCAAGATTAGGCTATGTTTGTATGTCTTCAACTTTTTATGTTTATGAAAATTCATCAAATTCAAAATAGTATAACGAAATGTTCAAAAGCTACTAGAGATTTTATTGTTTCTACTTGAAGGTTTTGTTCAGTTATAGTTTTAGGTATGTGGTTTCTAGAAGTAGCTAAAATAAAGTATGATCAAATAGTTAAAATTATTGTTTGTGTTAAATTATTTTGTAGGTTCAACATTCCTTATCATAGTTGGAGAGGTGTTTTACTGCAAACAATATCTGGAGGCTTGAGTTGTAACATTTTCAGAATCTATTACATTGTCGTTTGCAAACGTTATGATGATTTTGGGGGGGTAGTTAAGTTTTATAGATTGTGTGGCATGTTCACTAAGCCGAACCTTGTCTTTTTCGTGTATTTTTCCCTATTTACTTTGGATGTGATTTTCTTGAACCTTTCAGATCATCTCTATATGCTTCTGGATACTCTTTCACAATACTATTAATGGGTAGCCACTAATCAAGCAAAAGAAATAATAATAATAAAGAAAAGAGACGGAAAAGGCAATTAATGGATAGGCTATGCCTCTTTTTTTGATTTTTTTAAAAATTATTCTCTCTCCTTTTAACTGTAGTTTGTCGGTTCAAGTTTGCAGGCATTGGTGGATGGACCTCTCCTGCATTTACAATCTGTGTGGTAAAGCATATATGGTTTTCCTTTATTTAAACTGATGAGACTAGTTTATCGTTATGAACCAGGGCAATGAGGACTTTTGAAGCTTCACAACTAAAGCTCTTAAGTACAGGGAGTGTAACAATTCAAAATTACAAATTTTTTTTTTTTGTTGTGTTGATTGACTGCTTTTTCACTATTGGGGTTCGATTGCATATTTAAACATTTCTGTTTTTTAGTTTCTAGAGCAAGAAAGGAAATAAAAGTTGATTTGCTTCCGAGGCTACAGAGCTGAAAGGAGGGTATGGCTATCAACGCGATTACGTGAATGAAGGTATAATTTTTTTATTTCCAAACTAATTTTCCTTTCTTTGACTTGTTTTTACTTTGATGAAGTGCATTTGATGAGATATTCTTATCCTCCTGTAGTCTAAATCATGCTTGTCATTATTACTTACGAAATTTAGTGGTTGTTCCTGCTTTTAGACAGTTTTGTCTAAGCATTTTATTTGCATCCCATTGGCATTTGGTTTCTTCAACATCTAATGTTAGACTGAATAAGTGGCCGAGAGATTATTTGATAGGGGGCTTCTTCAACCTCTTTGCGGTTTATTTGGGTAAGTGAAAAAGGGATTCTTTTTCTAAAATCTTTTTTTACTTCTTCTTTTTAATTAATTCCCTGGAATGCTACTCTTTTGCAGAAAATCAAAGCTTTTTCAAACCATTGTGTCATTTGTGGTTTATTTTTTTTCTTTTTAATCATTTTCATTTAGTTTTTTAAATATAGGAGGCAATGATAGGGGAGAAAAGGCAGCGGCTCATGATCCAGCAACATTGAAGCATTTGAGGTACCACTGCCATAACAAATTTCTTTATCATGTTTCTGT
Organism: Euryodendron excelsum; assembly: GCA_033060915.1. Lineage (NCBI taxonomy): Eukaryota > Viridiplantae > Streptophyta > Magnoliopsida > Ericales > Pentaphylacaceae > Euryodendron > Euryodendron excelsum. Next base: position 7,115,283 of record CM065377.1, read on the forward strand.
TGTAATTTTTTTTTTTTCTCACTAGGAAAACTTCTTAACCATGTAAATCATGTAATTAATTACAAAGTGCTTGTTCACTTCAACTTTTGAAAATATCCAATAAATATCACAAATATCTGCACATGTTGGTGTTTATATCCACTTACTTTGAGATACACATTAATAAGAATGTGCTAAATCACAAAGATAGAAAACCAATTTACAATGCATTTCACATATTTATTTGGGAGTTTCCTCTGTTCTTTAGTTCTACTCAAGAACTAGCTAAAGCTTAGCACATGATCATTTCATGGCCTGTGATTTTTTATGAGCAAGTTTTTGTCCAACAGCTATATTCTAAAGGAAGATGGAGATCATCTTTATATGTATGGCTGGAGAAGAAGAATGAAAGAACATAGTGCATCAAAGTGATGTTTATCCTATAAGTTTTTGAGAGCTTCATTGTCTTTTCTCTTGTAATATTTTCAGAGCTTTATTGGGATATTTATTTTGTGGGAGAATTTATTTGTAAACAAGAGTGGTTTTATTCTTGTTATTTCATCTTGTAAGAGAGATATTTAGCTAAGAGAGTAGTTAGGGTTTGGGTGTGACTAGTGCCTGTTCAAAATCTAGTTAGAGTCAGAGGATCACTTGTACGGTGGACTAGCGCCGTTAAAGTTGGTGGCTGTATCAAATCGTTGGATATAGCGGAGAAAGATCTCAAAGAAGAAGCCTTGGGGCGTGGATGTAGGCTTAAAGAGTTTAAAGCCGAACCACGATAATATTTGGTGTTGTATTCTATTGCTTGTTATCCTTTTTGTTATTGATTGAAGTAATGTCTCTATCTTTGAGTGGGTTGATTGCTACACTACTTACAATTAACTTGATGTAATTTGAAAATCGTTTGTTTGAGCTTGCTTGTCTGGAACTTTGAGCATTGTCATTTTGCTCCTGCAAATAAGCCTCTCTCTCAAGTTTTGAGCTTTCTCAATTATGATCGTGAGCTTTTTCATTTTCTATCTGTAAGTTAACAACTCTCTGTATATTTCAGCTTTCTCATTTCTGACTTTAAGCTTGCTCATTTAAGTTGTTGAGTGTAATTGTAATAAGTTGTTTTTAATTTTTTTTTATCTTTTTCATTTACAAACATATTTTTGTGGGCTTGACTCTTGATTTCCCTTGATTTTTCAAAGTGCTTTTGCAAACAGAAGATTGTACAGTTTGAGATACGAGATTGTATGCCAATAGTTTGATCCTAACCTTTGTGATGGTGGTTTCCCTGTTGTACATCTATGGCTGACCTGTTTGTCATGCTATATCTATGCTACATATATGCATGTGTAGATCTTTGGATTGCCATATATTGAACATGGACGGATGGTCAAATTGAATTAAGCCTTTTTTTTTCCTAAGATGTAAAGGTATTGATTGATGAAATGTTGAGGTTTTCCTTTAATTGTGTAGTTACCAATTCCTGTATTTATTCTGTGAAAATTGAGACGAGTTTGAGTTGTAAGACTACTACCATGTGTGTATTGAGGCTTCTTTTAGAACAATATGAAGTTGGATGGTAGAGAGATGTATATTTGTTTGCATGTGTATTTGCTTCCCTGTGGTAAGGAAATCTTTAAGGGGCTTTTATATTCACATCCCCAAAGAAATAAACTTTCGGTCTTTTTGTTTTTATTTTTTTCCCCTGATGGCCACATCAGTATTCCTTTATATGTATTTGAAAGAAGAAAAAGAAAGAAAATAGTCATATTGAGAATTTTAGGGATATTTATGTAGAGATATAGAAATGTTACTTATAGTCGTTTTTTGTACTAATTGCATAAAAGTAATGGTTGTATTTCTTTTTTTTTTTTTTTGTTTCCTTAGTTATAATCCTTTGACAATTTTTTATTTCTTCTTTTTGTTGGTGTACTTTTTCAATTTTAGATTAAAAGCTGCTTGTGTTTGTTTTTCTTTTTTTTTTTTTTTGGGAGCTTTCTTTATGATATGCTAAAGTGGATTTTTCTTGGTATTATGTTTGGCATAATTGTAGTTTCCCTCTTACTGCTTTTGTATTCGGATTTTCTTTAGGAAAAGGCAAAGACATTGGAGGAGCATAAACTCAATAGAATGGAATACTTGAACTTCTTGAAGTCATGTGACTTTGTTGCAGTACTCTTTTTGCATTTTTCAATTTTCTATGCAAGTTGTATAACTGGGTTCTCTCTAAGATCTATAGTTTACTGCATGTGTGGTGTATCCTTCTCAGGCAAGCAGCCAGTGCAGAAAAATTCAAGACTGCTTAGAGGCTGAGGAAAGATGCTAGTGTCTTGGAAAAATTGACTGCTTAGAAATTTTCCAAGTAATATTCCTCATTTGAGTTCCTATTACTTTTAAGTTGTCAGTTTAGCTAATTCTGACTTGTCACACGAATATATTTGCGATCTAGTGACAAAGGAGGAAATAAGGATGGTACCTCAATTATAGTGGTATTGTGGTTGTAAGTGGTCTTTGCCTTTTGTTTTGATTTGTTCTTATTTATTTTTTTTAAAATTCAAACAGGAAGAATTGATATATGTGGAGCGCAAAAATCGTGATGAGTTCCGCAAGTTGATGGAAGGGCAGGTTGCTGCAGTCATACTTTCAGTATCAATATCCTTTGTTTTGTCTTTAGAGGGACGATTATCATTATTTGTTTTTTAGATCCAGGTTGCTGACATTGAAACACAGAAAATGCTTATTTAAATTATTGAAGTTGAATTGGAACAGAGGAAGTAGAGGAGTGAATATAAAGGCCACTTCAAAGGGCAGCCCACTTTTTGGGTTGCCTTTTGTTTCTGCCTACATGTTGCTAAACTTGAAATGATGCCAATGCTATTAGGTGGTATTTTGTCCTTGTGTTGGCTTAAAGGGCTATCCATTCTATTGCAATTTAATTACATCAACTTAAAGTCTGATAACTTTGTAGTAAATCAGCGATACCATTTCTTGTCCATAAAATTAGGCTAGGTTTGTGTTTATTAACTTTTTATGTTTATGACATGTTATAGAATTCAGAATAGAATAACGAAATGTTCAGAAGCTACTGGAGATTTCACTGTTTCTACTATAAGTTTTTGTTGAGTTATGTAGTTTTAGTAATGTGGTTTCTAGAAGTAGCTAGAATAAAGTATGGTTAGATTGTTAAAATTATTTCTATCCAATTATTTATGTTAAATTAATTTGTAGGTTGAACATGCCGTCTCATACTTGGAAAGGTGTTTTACTGCAAAAAATATCTGGAGGCTTGAGTTATAACATTTTCAAAATCTATTACATTGTCGTTGGGAAATGGTGTGAAGATTTTGGTGGAGTAGTGAAGTTTTACAGATTGTGTGGCATGTTCACTAAGCTGAACCTTGTCTCTTACAGTCCTGGGCCTTTTTCGTGTATTTTCCCCTATTTACTTTGGATGTGATTTTCTTGAATCTTTCCGAACATCTCTAAATACTTCTGGATATTCTTTCGGTATGCTATTAATGGGTAGCCACTAATCAAGCAAAAGAAATAATAATAATAAAGAAAAGAGATGGAAAAGGCTATTAATGGATAGGCTATGCCTCTTTCTGATCTTTTTAAAATCTTCTCCGTCTTTTCTCCCCCTTTTAACTGTAGTCCGTTGGTTCATGTTTGCAGACATTGGTCGATGGAACTCTCCTGCATTTAGAATCTGTGTGGTAAAGCATATAAGGCATTTCTTTATTTAAACTGATGAGACCAGTTTATCCTCATGAAGCAGGGCAACAAAGACTTTTGAAGCTTCACAACTAAAGCTATCAAGTACAGTGGGTGTTCTATTGAAAATTCTCTCTTTTTTTCAGTGTTAATTGACTGCTTTTTCACTAGTGGGATTCCATTGCATGCTTAAACATTGATATTTTTAGTTTCTCGAGGAAGAAAGGAAATAAATGTTGATTGGGTTCTGAAGCCAAGATTCTAGGATGATATCTAATATTAATTTTCTTTATAAATGACCTTTGTTTTGATTCAGTTTTGTATCGTAGTGAATAATGATGCCACATACATAAATGCCACAGGTTACTTGTGGTTGATTATGATGGTCTTTTAATTTTAAAGTAAAAAATGATGCATACTAAGACCTTGACAGTTGAAGTAATTTATGTTAAGTTGATTATTAGTTAGGTTAACTTTGTTTGGTGAGATTTTCAAGAGGGCTACATCATCCTAGAAGGAAGATACTCTCTATCACCTCAAAGCTGAAGTATTTTCAACAGAGTTGGTTATTTATTTATTTATTATTTCTTTTGTTATTTCTGTTTGTCTGTTTATTTTTTTTTTTGGGGGGGACGGGGTGTGTCTAAATTCTCAGTGTGATACCATCTCCTATGCTATTGTGATATAGATGGAATTTTACATAATTCTTTACTTTCTTAAATTGTCTATTGTTTGTTTCTAACTATCTTTTTTTTTTTTTTAATCGCAAGGTTGGACTGATTGCTGCACATTATGTGGAGCCCTTGTATCATCATCGTTGTCTATTTATATGCAATTTCCTAGAATATATGATTTCATTTTTTAAACAAGCGATAACATAACTTCACTTAAAATAGGTAGTGCATTGTTTAACAAAATATGGTTTTGGAATCATCAGTGTAGGTTTATGATGAGAAGAGCCAACTGAGTGGGTTTTTGAGGCTTCAGAGCTGAAAGGAGGGTATGGCTATAGCAACAGGATTATGTGAATGAAGGGATTATTATTTATTTCCATATCATTTTTCCTTTCTTTGACTTGTTTTCACTTTTGATGAAGTGCATCTGATGATGGATATTCTTTTCCTCTTGTCGTCTAAATCTTGCTTGTGACTATTACTTTTGAAATTTAGTGTTTGTTCTTGCTTTTAGACAGTTTCATCTAAGCATTTTGTTTTGCATCCCATTGGCATTCTGTTTTTTCAACATCTCATGTTAGACTGAATAGGTGGCTGAGAGATTATTTGATAAGGGGCTTCTTCAACCTCTTTGTAGTTTATTTTGTTGGGTAAGTGAACATGGGCTCCTTTTTCTAAAATCGTTTTTTACTTCTTCTTTTTAATTAATTCCCTGGAATGCTACTCTTTTGCAGAAAATCAGAGCTTTTTTTATACCATTGTCTCATTTGTGGTTTATTTTTTTCTTTTTAATCATTTTCATTCAGTTTTTTAAACATAGGAGGCAATGATAGGGGAGAAAGGGCAACCATAGCTTATGATCTAGCAACACTGAAGCATCGAGGTGCCACTGTCATAACAAATTTCTTTATTATGTTTCTGTTGTAACTTTTTTTTTTGTCACTTGGAAAACTTCTTAACCATTTAAATCATGTAATTAATTACAAAGTGCTTGTTCACTTCAACTTTTGAAAATATCAAAGAAATATCACAAATGTCTGCACATGTTGGTGTTTATATCCATTTACTCTGAGATACCCATTAAATAACTATCTAGCATCCTTATAAGAATGTGCTAAATCACAAAGATAGAAATCCTCTTTACAATGCATTTCACATATTTATTTGAGATTTTCTTCTGTTCTTTTGTTCTGCTAAAGAACTAGCTAAAGCTTAGCACATGATCATTTCATGGCCTGTGATTTTTTTTGAGCAAGTTTTTGTCCAACGGCTTTATTCCAAAAGAAGATGGAAATCATCTTTATATACATGGATGGAGAAGAAGAATGAAAGAACATAGTGCATCAAAGTGATATTCATCCTATAAGTTTTTAGAGTTTTATTGTCTTTTCTCTTGTAATATTTTCAGAGCTTTATTGGGATATTTATTGTGTGAGAGAATTTATTTGTAGACAAGAGTGGTTTTACTCTTGTGATTTCATCTTGGAAGAGAGATATCTTGCTAAGAGAGTAGCTAGGGTTTGGGTGTGACTAGTGCCTGTTCAAAATCTAGTTGGAGTGAAAGCATCACTTTGGGTGTGATTGGCACCTGTATAAAGCTAGTTAGAGTGAGAGGATCACTGGTATGGTGGACTAGTGCCGTTAAAGCTAGTGGCTGTGTCACATCGTTGGATATAGAGGAGAAAGATCTCAAGGAAGGAGCCTTGGGGCATGGACATGGGCTTAAGGAGTTTAAAGCTGAACCATGATAAGATTTGGTGTCGTATTCTATTGCTTGGTTTATTTGTATGCTTGTTATCCTTTTTTTGTTTTTATGTTTTTCCCCTGATGGCCACATCAGTATTCCTTTATATATATTTGAAAGAAGAAAAAAGAAAGAAAAAAAATCATATTGAGAATTTTAGGGATATTTATGAAGAGATATAGAAATGTTACTTATAGTTGTTTTTTTGTACTAATTGCATAAGAGTAATGGTTGTATTTCTTTTTTTTTTTGTTTCCTTAGTTATAATCCTTTGACATTTTTTATTTCTTCATTTTGTTGGTTTACTCTTTCAATTTTAGATAAAAAGCTGCTTGTGTTTGTTTTTCTTTTTTTTGGGAGCTTTCTTTATGATATGCTAAAGTGAATTTTTCTTGGTATTATATTTGGCATAATTGTAGTTTCCCTCTTACTGCTTTTGTATTTGGATTTTCATTAGGAAAAGGCAAAGACATTGGAGGAGCATAAGCGCGATAGAATGGAATACTTGAACTTCTTGAAGTCATGTGACTTTGTTACAGTACTCTTTTTGCATCTTTTCAATTTTCTATGCAAGTTGTATAACTGGGTTCTTTCTAACATCTATAGTTTTCTGCATGTGTGATGTATCCTACTTAGGCAAGCAGCCAGTGGAGAAAAATTCAAGACCGCTTAGAGGCTGAGGAAAGATGCTTGTGTCTTGAAAAAATTGATTGCTTAGAAATTTTCCAAGTAATTTTCCTCATTTGAGTACCTATTACTTTTAAGTTGTCAGTTTAGCTAATTCTGACTTGTCACAGGAATATATTTGTGATCTAGAGACAAAGGAGGAAGAGCATATGAATATAAGGATGGTACCTCAATTATAGTGGTGTTGTGGTTGTAAGTGGTCTTTGCCTTTTGTTTTGATTTGTTCTTATTTATTTTTTTTAAAATTCAAACAGGAAGAATTGATATATGTGGAGCGCAAAAATCGTGATGAGTTCCACAAGTTGATGGAAGGGCACGTTGCTGCAGTCATACTTTTAGTATCAATATCCTTTGTTTTGCCTTCGGAGAGATGATTATCATTATTTGTTTTTTAGATCCAGGTTGTTGACATTGAAACACAGAAAATGCTTATTTAAATTATTGAAGTTGAATTGGAACAGAGGAAGCAGAGGAGTGAATATAAAGGCGACTTCAAAGGGCAGCCCACTTTTTCAGGTGACTTTTGTTTCTGCCTACATGTTGCTAACCTTGAAATGATGCCAATGCTATTATGCGGTATTATATCTTTGTGTTGGCTTAAAGTGCTATCCATCTATTGCAATTGAATTAAGTCAACTAGAAGTCTGATAACTTTGTAGTAAATCAGAGATACCGTTTCTTGTCCATAAAATTAGGCTAGGTTTGTGTTTCTTAACTTTTTACGTTTATGACATGTTATAGAATTCAGAATAGAATAACGAAATGTTCAGAAGCTACTGGAGATTTCACTGTTTCTACTATAACGTTTTGTTGAGTTATGTAGTTTTAGTAATGTGGTTTCTAGAAGTAGCTAGAATAAAGTATGGTTAGATTGTTAAAATTATTTCTATCCAATTGTTTATGTTAAATTAATTTGTAGGTTGAACATGCCGTCTCATACTCAGAAAGGTGTTTTACTGCAAAAAATATCTGGAGGCTTGAGTTATAACATTTTCAAAATCTATTACATTGTCATTGGGAAATGGTGTGAAGTTTTACAGATTGTGTGGCATGTTCACTAAGCTGAACCTTTTCTTCTTCATGTATTTTCCCCTATTTACTTTGGATGTGATTTTCTTGAACCTTTCAGAACATCTCTATATACTTCTGGATATTCTTTCGGTATACTATTAATGGGTAGGCACTAATCAAGCAAAAGAAATAATAATAATAAAGAAAATAGATGGAAAAGGCTATTAATGGATAGGCTATGCCTCTTTTTGATCTTTTTAAAATCTTCTCCCTCTTTCTCCCTCCTTTTGACTGTAGTCTGTTGGTTCATGTTTGCAGGCATTGGTGGATGGAATTCTCCTGCATTTACAATCTGTGTGGTAAAGCATATAAGGTATTCCTTTATTTAAACTGATGAGACCAGTTTATCCTCATGAAACAGGGCAACGAAGACTTTTGAAGCTTCACAACTAAAGCTATCAAGTACAGTGGGTGTTCTATTGAAAATTCTCTCTTTTTTTCAGTGTTAATTGACTGCTTTTTCACTAGTGGGGTTCCATTGCATGCTTAAACATTGATATTTTTAGTTTCTCAAGGAAGAAAGGAAATAAATGTTGATTGGGTTCTGAAGCCAAGATTCTAGGATGATATCTAATATTAATTTTCTTTATAAATGACCTTTGTGTTGATTCAGTTTTGTATCGTAGTGAATAATGATGCCACATACATAAATGCCTCAGGTTACTTGTGGTTGATTATGATGGTCTTTTAATTTTAAAGTAAAAAATGATGCATACTATGACCTTGACGGTTGAAGTAATTTATGTTAAATTGATTATTAGGAGTTTAACTTTGTTTGGTGGGATTTTAAAGAGGGCTACATCATCCTAGAAGGAAGATACTCTCCTTCACCTCAAAGCTGAAGTATTTTCAACAGTGGTGGTTTTTTATTTTATTTTATTTCTTTTGTTATTTCTATTTGCCTGTTTATTTATTTTTTGGGGGTGTATGTGTCTAAATTCTCAGTGTGATACCATCTCCTATGCTATTGTGATATAGATGGAATTGTACATAATTCTTTGCTTTCTTAAAGTGTCTTTTGTTTGTTTCTAACGATCTTTTTTTTTTTTTAATTGCAAGGTTGGACTGATTGCTGCATATTATGAGGAGCCCTTGCATCATCACTGTTTTCTATTTCTATGCAATTTCAGAGAATATAATATGACTTGATTTTTTAAACAAGTGATAACATAACTTCACTTAAAATACATAGAGCATTGTTTAACAAAATATGGTTTTGGAATCATCAGTGTGGGTTTTTGATGAGAAGAGCCAACTGAGTGGCATTTTGAGGCTTCAGAGCTACAAGGAGGGTATGGATTTAATAACAGGATTATGTGAATGAAGGTATTATTTTGTATTTCCAAATTATTTTTCCTTTCTTTGACTTGTTTTCACTTTTGATGAAGTGCATCTGATGATAGGTATTCTTATCCTCCTGTAGTCTAAATCATGCTTGTGATTATTACTTATGAAATTTAGTGTTTCTTGTTGCTTTTAGACAGTTTTATCTAAGCATTTTGTTTGCATTCCATTGGCATTCTTTTTATTCAACATCTCATGTTTGACTGAATAAGTGGCTGAGAGATTATTTGATAGGGGGCTTCTTCAACCTCTTTGCAGTTTATTTTGTTGGGTAAGTGAAAATGGGCTTCCTTTTCTAAGATCTCTTTTTACTTCTTCTTTTTAATTAATTCCCTGAAATGCTACTCTTTTGCAAAAAATCAGAGCTTTTTTAAACCATTGTGTCATTTGTGGTTTATTTTTTTCTTTTTAATCTTTTTCATTTAGTTGTTTAAATATAGGAGGCAATGATAGGGGAGAAAAGGCTGCCATAACTCATGATCTAGCAACATTGAAAGATCAAGGTACCACTGCCATAACAAATTTCTTTATTACGTTTCTGTAGTAACTTTTTTTTTTGTCACTTGAAAAACTTCTTAACCATTTAAATCATGTAATTAATTACAAATTGCTTGTTCACTTTAACTTTTGAAAATATCAAATAAGTATCACAAATGTCTGCACATGTTGGTGTTTATATCCACTTACTCTGAGATACACATTTTATAACTATCTAGCATCCTTGTAAGAATGTGCTAAATCACAAAGATAGAAAATCTCTTTACAATGCATTTCACATATTTATTTGGGATTTTCTTCAGTTCTTTAGTTCTGCTAAAGAACTAGCTAAAGCTTAGCACATAATCATTTCATGGCCTGTGATTTTTTTTGAGCAAGTTTTTGTCCAATGGCTCTATTCCAAAAGAAGATGGAGATCATCTTTATATACATGGATGGAGAAGAAGAATGAAAGAACATAGTGCATCAAAGTGATATTCATCCTATAAGTTTTTGAGAGCTTCATTGTCTTTTGTCTTGTAATATTTTCAGAGCTTTATTGGGATATTTATTGTGTGAGAGAATTTATTTGTGAACAAGAGTGGTTTTACTCTTGTGATTTTGTCTTGTAAGAGAGATATCTTGCTAAGAGAGTAGTTAGGGTTTGGGTGTGACTAGTGTCTGTTCAAAATCTAGTTGGAGTGAGAGCATCACTTGTTTGGGTGTGATTGGCGCATGTATAAAGCTAGTTAGAGTGAGAGGATCACTTGTACTGTGGGCTAGCGCTGTCAAAGCTAGTGGCTGTATCAAATAGTTGGATATAGTAGAGAAAGATCTCAAGGAAGGAGCCTTGGGGCATGGACATAGGCTTAAGGAGTTTAAAGCTGAACCACGATAAGATTTGGTGTCGTATTCTATTGCTTGGTTTATTTTTATGCTTGTTATCCTTTTTTTTATTGCTTGAAGTAATGTCTTTATCTTTGAGTGGGTTGATTGCTACACTACTTACATTTAACTTGCTGTAATTTGAAAATCGTTTATTTGAGCTTGCTTGTCTGGAACTTTGAGCATTCTCATTTTGCTCTTGCAAATAAGCATCTCTCTCAAGTCTTGAGCTTTCTCAATTATTATCTTGAGCTTTTTCATTTTCTATCTGTAAGTTAACAACTCTCTGTATATTTTAACTTTCTCATTTCTGACTTTAAGCTTACTCATTTAAGTTGTTGAGTGTAATTGTAATTGGTTGTTTTGAATTTTTTTTTTATCTTTTTCATTTACAAACATATTTTTGTGTGCTTAACTCTTGATTTCTCTTGATTTTTCACAGTGCTTTTGCAAATAGAAGATTTTACAGGTTGAGATACGAGATTGTATGCCAATAGTTTGATCCTAACCTTTGTGATGGTGGTTTCCCTGTTGTACATCTATGGCTGACCTTTTTGTAACGCTATATCTATGCTGCATATATGCATGCGCAGATCTTTGGATTGCCATATATTGAACATGGACGGATGGTCAAATTGAATTAAGCTTTTTTTTTTTTCTAAGACTTGAAGGTGTTGATTGATGAAATGTTGAAGTTTTCCTTTAATTGTGTAGTTACCAATTCCTGTGTTTATTCTGTGAAAATTGAGACGAGTTTGAGTTGTAAGACTACTACCATGTGTGTATTGAGGCTTCTTTTAGAACAATATGGAGTTGGATGGTAGAGAGATGTATATTTGCTTCCCTGTGGTAAGGAAATCTTTAAGGGGCTTTTATATTTACATCCCCAAAGAAATAAACTTTCTCTTTTTTTGTTTTTAATTGTTTCCCTTGATGGCCACATCAGTATTCCTTTATATGTATTTGAAAGAAGAAAAAAGAAAGAAAAAAAATCATATTTAGAATTTTAGGGATGTTTATGTAGAGATATAGAAATGATACTTATAGTCGTTTTTTGTACTAATTGCATAAGAGTAATGGTTGTATTTTTTTTTTTCGTTTCCTTAGTAATACTCCTTTGGCATTTTTTATTTCTTCTTTTTGTTGGTTTACTCTTTCAATTGTAGATAAAAAAACTGCTTGTGTTTGTTTTTCTTGTTTTTGGGAGCTCTCTTTATGATATGCTAAAGTGGATTTTTCTTGGTATTATATTTGGCATAATTGTTGTTTCCGTCTTACTGCTTTTGTATTCGGATTTTCATTAGGAAAGGGCAAAGACATTGGAGGAGCATAAGCAGAATAGAATCGAATACTTGAACTTCCTGAAGTCATGTGACCTCGTTACAGTACTCTTTCTGTTGCTTTTCAATTTTCTATGGAAGTAGTCTTCATGCGTGATTTATCCTGCTCAGCGAAGCAGCCTGCGGAGAAAAAGTCAAGACCGCTTAGAGGCTGATGAAAGATGCTCGTGTCTTGAAAAAATTGATTGCTTATAAAAATTTCAGGTGATATTCTTGATTTGAGTATCCATTACTTTTAAGTTGTCAGTTTAGCTAATTCTGACTTGTCACAGGAATATATTTGTGATCTAGTGAGAGAGGAGGAAGAGCATATGAAAATAAGGATGGTACCTTAGTTATAGTATTGTTGTGGTTGTAAGTGGTCTTTGCCTTTTGTTTTATTTGTTCTTATTTATTTATTTTAAAATTTAAACAGGAAGAGTTGTGAAATGTGGAGCGCAAAAATCATGATGAGTTCCGCAAGATGATGGAAGGGCACGTTGCTGCAGGCATACTTTCAGTATCAATATTCTCTGTTTTGTCCTCGGGAGAGGTGATTATCATTGTTTGTTTTTTACATTGAGGTTGCTGACATAGAAACAGTGAAAACGCTTATTCAAATTATTGAAATTGAATTGGAACAGAGGAAGCAGAGTAGTGAATATAAAGGCCACTTCAAAGGGCAGCTCAGTTTTTCTGGTGCCTTTCATTTCTGCCTACTTGTTGCTAACCTAGAAATAATGCCAATGCTATTATGAAGTATTGTGTCCTTGTGTTGTTTTAAAGGGCTATCTATTCTATTGCAATTTAATTACATCAACTAAAACTCCCATAACTTTTCGACTAGAAGTCTTATAAATTTGTAGTAAATCAAAGTTACCGTTTCTTGTCCATAAAATTAGGCTAGGTTTGTGGGTGTTCTATTCATAACTTTTGAAGCTTCACAACTAAAGGTCTCAAGTACAGTGGGTGTTCAACTCAAAATTACAATTCTCTGTCGTTTTTTTTTCTTTCTTTTTTCTAGTGTTGATTGACTGCTTTTTCACTACTGGGGTTCTGTTGCATATTTAAATATTGATGTTTTTAAGTTTCTTGAGGAAGAAAGGAAATAAAAGTTGATTTGCTTCTGAAGCCAAGATTCTAAGATGATTTCTAATAGTAATTTTCTTTATGAATTGCCTCTGTTTTGATTCAATTTTGTATCATACTGAATAATGATGCCGTCATAGTGCATAATGATGCCTTAAACTTGTGGTTGATTATGATTCTGTACTGGTGAATCCGTGCTGGTCTTTTAATTTTAAAGTTAAAAATGATGGATACTAAGACCTTAGACAGTTGACGTAGTGTATGTTAAGTTGATTATTAGTTAGTTTAACTTTGTTTGGTGAGGCTTTAAAGAGGGCTACATCATGCTAGGAGGAAGGTACTCTCTTTCACCTCAAAGCTGAAATATTTTCAACAGAAGTGGGATTTTTTTATTTGTTTTGGTTATTTCTATTTGTCAGTTTATTTATTTTTTGGGGGTGTGTGCATGTCTAAATTCCCTTTTTGATATCATCTCCTATGCTATTGTGATAGAGATGGAATTTTGCATAATTCTTTGCTTTCTTAAAGTGTCTGTTGTTTCTTTCTAACGATCTTTTGTATTTTTGTTTTTTCAATCGCAAGGTTGGACTGATTGCTGCTTATTACGAGGAGCCCTAGCATCATCATAATTTCTATTTCTATGCAATTTCAGAGAATATCTGATTTAATTTTTTAAACAAGTGATAACATAACTTCACTTAAAATACATAGAGCATTCTTTTACAAAATATGTTTTTGAGTTTTATGATGAGAAGAGCCAACTGGGTGGCATTTTCAGCTTTAGAGCTGAAAGGAGGGTATGGCCATCACAACTGGATTATGTGAATGAAGGTATTATGTTTTATTTCCAAACTATTTTTCCTTTCTTTGACTTGTTTCTACTTTTGATGAAGTGCATCTGATGATGGATATTCTTGTCCTTGTGTAGTCTAAATCATGCTGGTGATTGTTACTTATGAAATTTAGTGTTTGTTCACGCTTTTAGATATTTTCATCTAAGCATTTTTTTTTTTTTTGCATCCCATTGGCATTCGGGTTCTTTGACATCTCATGTTAGACTGAATAAGTGGCTAAGAGATTATTTGATAGGGGGCTTCTTTAACCTCTTTGTGGTTGATTTGGGTAAGTGAAAAAGGGCTCCTGTTTCTGATTTTTTTTTTTACTTCTTCTTTTTAATTAATCGTATGGAATGCTACTTTTTTGCAGAAAAGCAGAGCTTTTGCAGAAAATCAGAGCTTTTTGATGATGCCATCATGTGATCCAAACCTTTGTGATGGTGGTATTCCTGTTGTAGATCTATGGCTGACCTGTTTGTAACACTATATCTATGCTGCTTATATGCATGCCCAGATATTTGGATAGTCATCTATTGAACATGCACCTATGGTCAAATTGAATTAAGCCTTTTTTTTTCTTTCTAAGACATGAAAGGTATTGATTGATGAAATGTCGAGGTTTTCCTTTAATTGTGTAGTTACCAATTCCTGTTTTCATTCTAGGAAAATTGAGACGCGTTTGAGGTGGCTGTAAGACTACAACCATTTGGCATTGAGGCTTCTTTTGGAGAGAACAATGTGGAGTTGGATGGTAGAGAGATGTCTATTTGCTTCTCTGTGGTAAGGAAATCTTTAAGGGGCTTTTACACTTACATCCCCAAAGAAATAAACTTCCGCTTTTTTTTTTTCCCCCGCCCTGATGGCCACATCAGTACTCCTTCATAAGTATTTGAAAGAAGAAAAAAGAAAGAAAAAAAATCACATTGAGAACTTTTTGGATATTTATGTAGAGATGTAGAAATGTTTTTTTGTACCAAATGTATAAGAGTAATGGTTGTATTTCTTTTTTTGTTTCCATAGTTATAATCTGTTGATATTTTTTTATTTCTTTCTTTGTTGGTTGTGTTCTTTGAATTTTAGATAAAAAGCTGCTTGTGTTTTTATTTTTTTATTTTTTTGGGAGATCTCTTTATGATATGCTAAAGTGGATTTTTTGGGATTATATTTGGCATAATTGTAGTTTCCCTCTTACTGCTTTTGTATTGGGATTTTCATCAGGAAAGGGTAAAGACATTGGAGGAGCATAAGCGGAATAGAATGCAATACTGGAACTTCCTGAAGTCATGCAAGTTGTATAAAGATCTATATTTTACTGCATGTGTGATGTATCCTACTCAGGCAAGTAGCCAGTGGAGAAAAATTCAAGACCGCTTAGAGGCTGACGAAAGATGCTCGTGTCTCGAAAAAATTGATTGCTTAGAAATTTTCTAGGTGATATTCCTGATTTGAGTACCTATTACTTTTAAGTTGTCAGTTTAGCTAATTCTGACTTGTCACAGGAATATATTCGCGATCTAGAGAGAGAGAGAGGAGGAAGAGCATATGAACATAAGGATGGTACCTCAGTTATACTATTGTTGTGGTTGTAAGTGGTCTTTGCCTTTGGTTTATATTTGTTCTTACTTATTTTTTTTAATTTAAACAGGAAGAATTGAGAAAAGCGGAGCACAAAAATTGTGATGAGTTCCGCAAGTTGATGGAAGGGCACGTTGGCTGAAATTCACTGGCGTGACTATGGTAAGGAAGTAAGTGTTTCAGTTTGGTTATGTTATGGGACACTGCATTTTATTTCGCTAAATATGATTGCTTACTCATGGTTTATGTGATGTATAGTTTTGTATCTTAACTTCTCGTGTATTAACTATATTTTGGCTTTGAGGTCAAAGATTTACCTGCATATCTGGCTGTCTCGTCAAACACCTCAGGTTCAACAACAAAAGATCTGTTTGAAGATGTTGCCGAGGAGCTACAGAAACAGGTAGCTATACTTGCCTTCTTAAACTCAAGAAACCATAAAGGTAAAAGAGAGGCCATAGGCTTTGTGTAGAACTTATTTCTCTGATGATTGGAGGTTTGAGAAAGTGTTTGTTGGCTAGATGGTTTAGGGTTAATGGTTAAGAGGTTGGAGGTTGGAGGTTGGATGATGGTTGAAAAATTTAAGAAAATATGTCCAGTTACTTTCAATGCAGAATACTCATCGATCCGGAGGTTAAGAGAAGAAAACACATATTTAAGGTTTTTGAACTAGAATCTCTTAAGCTTCCACCTCTTCAAGGTTGCATTGCATAATCTTCTTTTTCTATAGACTTTTGGGATGGGTATCAAGTCCTCTACTCCTACTGAGTCCTGCAATCGCAGTTCCAATCCATGGTCATGCTGGGTTGGAATGGTTTTGTTGTAGTAGATTTTGTGGATCAAAATTTGACTTGGGTACAGTAGAGTGGTCCACACGGAGAAGCTTCCCTTGCTATTGTGGAACAAACTTGAAATTCATTAGAATTTGGCTTGGGTTCACTTGACATGCAAACATGCAATCCCAATCATTGTCCCAAACGTTATTGCCGACCTAGAGTATAGATTAACATTAATTTCTCCAATTTCTTCTATGGTCATTGTTGTCCAAGAGCACCATGTTTAAGTGGCCTAATTTTAGTGATGAGGCTGGGGTTATTGCCTTCTAATGCAGATAGGGCTGGTGGGCTAGTTAGCCAGATTTGTTTGATATATTTGTGTCTCTGTTTTCAGGTGTGGAAGTATGTGATGCCATGTGTTTTTGTACGTGGGTCATTGCACTTATCCTTTCAGTCTCTGATGTCCTCCATTTGCTCTCTTGGTATTTATCTTTTTAAGAAAAGTGGGGGGGGGGGGGGGGGGGGGGGGGAGGAGGCGGTGGTGGGGTCACGGGTGGTTGTCTTGTCATGAAATATCAAAAAATGACGCCTAGTTGGACCTATGTGATCACATATACTTACACTGTTAGTGGCAAACTGGTGCTGAATTTCCTCCATATCAGTTGGAAGGTGAAATTTAGTTTTCATAGTAATGGCCAAAATGTTTTCATTTCCTAGAAAAATAGAATTGTAGTTTTTACAAAAAAGCATCAAAACATACTGAAACACGCTGAACACACCTCAACACATTGGAGCATTTAGTTTTAGTAACACGCGTCAAGAATTTCGACAACAATTATTTTATTTTTTCGATACTTGAAAACAAAGAAAATGTCTAAACTTTGTCTAAGGATACGAGGAATTGAAAATAGAAAAGGAAGGGGGGGGGGGGGGAGAGAGAGAGAGAGAGAGAGAGAGAGAGAGAGAGAGAGAGAGGTATGTTGAGTTTATTGAAGGAGTTTTCACTATTACAATTACATCAGTTTTCTTCTTCTTATTATTCTTCCTCTTCCTTGTTGCTTTTGGAATCTGGACTTTTTTCGTTTGCTTTTTAGAATGAATCTCTCCCCTTCCCAATTTATCAACTGTCTTAGATTTTGTTTCCAAATGTTTTTGTGTGTTTGGCCATTTTTATTTTGTTTAATTGGGGTTTCTGATTCATTCCTGTCTGGGAGCTGATTGAAACACTGATATTGGACACTGTAACATGGTGAACTTGATAAATTGTATCTTGTAAAGAATGAAGTAGCACAGCTAAAAATTATTAGCATACCAACTGTGCATTTTCTGATATTTTGTGAAGTCTGGAGTGCAAGTTCTGTAAACATTTTTCAATCTGTGTTGAAGCCTTAGTTTTGTACAGAGAAAGAAAGGAACAACTTCCTACAAGGGTGCTAACCAAGGAAACCCTAGTGTTCACAACAAAATCTAAGGAGAAGGAAAAACTTTACTTTTACTGTAGAGTGAATTAGGGGCGTGCATGGGTCAGTTCGGATCGGGTCAGAGCCAATCCCAAAATGAAATAGCCCTTGGTCGATTCCTAAGTTTTGGATCCTGAACCGAACAGGCCCAAGTAGAGAAAGAACCAACCCAACCTCTGAAAATTTGGGTTGGTTCAGGTTGGCCTGCGGGTCTAGGTAGTAACAATATTTTAGGCTTAATTATGGTTGAATTTCTTTCTTAATTTTAGGCCACAATCGGTCGTTATTTGGGTTTGCCTAAACATGGGCATGGTGCATGCTGATGGTACTATGATTGAGTTGAACAATTTTTGAGAATGCAAAACTGTTTACTTCTCTCGTGACAGTTTCTCTCCTTTGTTCTTCTTCTTATTCTTTCTTCTTTCCCTTCTTCCTTCCCTTTTCTTCTGCTGCTTCTTCCGCTCTCTCCCTCTTTAGTATCTGTGTTCTTCTTCCTCCTTTAGTTCTTCCGCATCTTCTTTCCTTCTTCTCTATATTCTCTTTTCTTTCCGTTGTTTGCATCTTCATCCTAATGCTTTGTCATCAATCCTTTCCATATTCGTTGTTCAAGCTGAAATTCTGTTATAAGCAATCTTGGACAATGGATTTGATTCCAAAATTGTTCTTCAATTTGACATGTGGACAAAATCTTGCTTACCACAGATCAAAACTGTAATGTTGTAAACATGAGATAACGCCTATCTTTTTTTATCTTTTTGGTTGTGGCGGGGAATCTGTAGCCTTATTGAGTAGACCTGCAATGACTAGCCCATACAATTAAGGCTGTGCCACCACACTTGGAGTGATGGTATCCTTACACGTTGTTATCTCATTGAATTGCTTGCATCCCATCTAATCTTTCCAAATTCAATTAAACTTCAATTTTTTGATGTTTATGCTTCGATCCATAGTCATACCACCTTAAGGACTTTGAATATCATATCAATATTCACCATGCATCACAGCAATACTATAGTACGTAGTGTCACGACCCCAGACCCACCTTGTGCGGATTAGGAATCATAACCGGCCAGTAGCTTAGCTACCCAAGGCCGAACTAAACCAACAGACTGATCATCTACATTTGAACCTACATTTGATATAGTGTGGAAGCATGATATACTATTTTTGTAAACATAAAGCAAATACCTATGTTACCATCATAACATAGTTTTATTACACAAGCATAGTCTTGACACAAATCTAGGAAAATCTACTAGTTCAAACTTATTACAAATCAAAATATAACTCGAATCTTTATGACATTCACACATAGGTAGCGTAGCCAACAACTTTTCAATCTTGGTTACCTGAAAATGTTTAAGAAAACATGAGCTACAAGCCCAGTGAATAATAGAATAATTGAAGCATCAAAATATATCATGGGCTTGATTTACATATGACATAAATACCATTTGCATCAGATCTTGAAACAAGTAAAAGAGATATCCATACACTAACATAAGCATACCTTTCAAAAGATGCTAATTTAGTTTTATACTTGCAAAAGCATCTAAATATCAACATTATATATATAATTCATAATGTACTCATGATCTCGGCTAAACGGAAAATTCGTAATAAAACGTATGCACTAGTGATGCGTAACAAAATGACAAAAAGTTGTGAGGAACGTCTTTCTAATCATATCAAGCTTTCGGCTTATTTTAAGTCCCCCGTTGTAGGACCTCCGAGTATGGCACATATAGCTTTCAAATCTTATTCATTGTATACAAAATTTAATCCATGAATTTTCTTTATAGAAGAATACAAGGTTTAGCATCAAAATATAGTAACTATTTTTGAAGAGTAACATAGACATATTATCATTTGCTATGTAATGTTCAAATATAATTTGTAGAAAAAGAACATTTGCATTGAAAATATGTATGTTTTACTCCAAATACACTATTACTCACCTCAAGTGCTTAATGCTTGGAATTCCTTCTCTAAATGTTAGAACTTGATATTCAAGAGCAACTTTCTAACCTTCACTCTTCTCTATTCATTTTGCTTAGCTTTACTTGAATTCAAACCCTCTCATCTACATGTATTATTTATAGGATGAAGTAAAGGAAGTTGGTTTAGTACTTTACTAATTTTTTTCTTCTCCACTAGTTTACTAAATTAGTGGGCTAACTTTTATTATTATTTAGATGAAGATAAACATCCCACTTATCAAGTAAAGAAACTTTATTTTTCACTCATCTAAGTGGAGTAAAACTTTCATGATTAATCTTGCTAAGTGCTGCCACCAACAAGTGGAGAAGCTTTATTCTCCACTCTTCTAAGTGGAGTAACACTTTCATGCTTAGCTTGCTAAGTGCTGCCACCATCAAGTGGAGAAGTTTTATTCTCCATTCATCTAAGTGGAGTAACACTTTCATGCTTAGCTTGCTAAGTGCTGCCACCATCAAGTGGAGAAGCTTTATTCTCCACTCATCTAAGTGGAGTAACACTTTCATGCTTAGCTTGCTAAGTGCTGCCACCATTTGCTCCCCTTTAGTTGTGTATAAATAGAGAAGTATAAGCATGAAATCAATATATGCATAGAAGAGAATTATGGAGTGAGTGTAACTTAGTGAGTGAGTGTGAGGATTCTAGGGTATTACACGTAGACCACTCTTTTTTGAAATGCTTTGAATGGGGTTGAGCTCTCAAATCAACAACTATGGACTGACCATCTGTGCTCAAACAACCACACTTTGGAATTTCATTGAACACTTGATAAAATAGTAACCTTAAATACTTATTGACTATATAGGGAGGAGCTTAATTTATTGACATTATAATTCTTCTGGTATTTATTACTGCTTGGTGGTGATCCAACTAATATTCATGGTCTACCTTCTCATAAAAATCAGTGGCCTTTGCTTTGATTTCTTGAATTTGCTCCACATTATCTCTGTGTCTACAATTGTATAAAGTTTTTCACTTCTCTATCAAAGTTTTCTTCTTTCAAACTACCTTCTGTTATGTTTGAGAGTTTGTGCAATCCTTCAAGACTATCCATTGATTTGTCAGTTGTTTTCCATATGGAAGACAACAAAGTTTTTCAGCCATCCACTGTGTGCTAGCCAAACAAACCCTAGTATTTTCAACTAAGCAAAAGCCCGAGGCAAACTAATGAAATTGTTAGTCAACTATGTCTATTATGTTGTCACATACTTTTTTTCACAAGAAGAGAAGACCATAAAATCCAATTAAATCCTAGAGACTAAACAACTTGAGTCTTAGCATACATACATAAATGAAATTGGAGGTTATACCTCTACTAAATAGGTTTTTATTATGCCATGAACAGTCACACCATTGTGAGGTGACAATGCCGCGGTACAAGACTGTGAACAGTACTTCTACAGAATGATTTTGGCACTCCTCCTGTGCCACATTGAGTGTCTTGCTTTCCATTTTTGGCTGTCCCAAAAAGAAAAGGGAAAGCAATTATTTTTTATTTTTCCCTATATTTACCATTTGTGACAAAATATGTTACAAGTGCAAGCACATAGCTTAAGTCTTCCTAGGGGCAAACTTGGAAGAGTGACACTGTAAAACCTTGATTTTCATGAATTATGATTCTATTATCCTTAAATTCTTGTATCACATTTGAAATTATTATTGTTGATTTATTTTAATGCTTCAGTCATTACTCAAAAAGGAGTGCATTTTTAAATATTTAGCTCACATGATAATTTGTGATGTAGTGCTAAAGTATGAACTTAATATGCATTTTTTTACATGTATGGACATCACCCGTGTGAGCTTGTTTTAGTGTACTGAATTTTGAAACTTTGATTTAGGAGAGATGTTGTGAAGATAATAAAGAAAATATTTTTTTTTTTTGTAATTTTGAACTAGAGGACATCTTTGGAATTTTTTTAGATTTAATAAATTAGTGTTTTATGGCCTTGACCCTATATATATATACCCACACTTATAAGATAAAGAGGGGGAGTTGGCTGCTTCTTTATTCAACAACCGTAAGAGAAAAAGAGAGAGGCACCCGACAGAGGGAGCAATGTGTTGGTGCGGTGGATGAGTTCTTCAATGGTTTTTTCCGGCAAACTTTGAACTGAGGTAGGGTGATGGAGAATCTTATGTATGTTCTTAACACTTTGCTTATGCATATATTTGTTTGCTTTCTTTGACATGTTTATGTATATATGTCCAGTGCGCCATTGTTGTTTTACAAAATAGGCTAATTTTGCAGCGGGGTTGTGTCGTCAACGTGTATAAATTTGTATTGGCGTGGGGCTGTGAAGTTTTGTTTGTGTTTTATGTTTTATGAGTGTTGGGTGTTGTGTGTTGCCGTGTATGACGAGGAGTAGCTCGGGTTGGTCTTTTGGTGAGGATTGGAACATTGTTATAATATGCTAGGGTGACTCTTAAGGTGTTAAGAATGAGGTAGTTTTTCGGCTAAGTTGTGTGCACAGGCTGTATATATATTTATATGCTCAGGTTGTAGTTTTGGTGAGTTCCCATAAATGAGAAAAGGACACGACTGATTTTGTGTGGGTGTCCTGTGTGGAAAAGAATTGCCCATGTTGTGTATATAAAGGTACATGTATGGATCTGTGGGTATAGGTACGTATAGTAAATGGGGGCAATCCCAGATTCTAATTGCATGTATAAATATACATACGTATATATTGGTGTGTGTGGGTGTATGAATCTGTGTAGATATGAGTGGGTGGTTATTAATGGAAGTGATATAAAAAAAGAATAGTAGAAAAGAAGAAGAACCAAAGAAAGAAGAGCAAGGGAATAATAGAGAAGAGAGAGAGAATGGAAAAGCCAGCAATGTTGCTGGTTTCAAAGTGGAGTTGCAGGCCATTCGGCCATGAAGAGAAGTAATTTCTGGCCATGGAGAAGAGAAGGCAAATGAAAGAGAGAAAGAAAGAGAGAAGGATAAGAAGGATAGAATGAAAGAAGAGAGAAAGGGTGGAATTTTTAGAGAGAGAGAGGGAACCAGATTGTAGAGAGAATTGGGTCTCTCGGTTGGTAGAAGATGACTGGGTAGTTATTCCATGTGGTGAGGTGCATTATTGCCATGGTGCACCCTCATGTAACTGGACTTCTTCGGGCCGTTCTAGGTTGGGGAATAATAGCACTACCCTATGTTTTTCAAAGCATTGAATCCATTTCTAATGTCAGTTTGGTTGAATTCTGATCATATGATTGTGATCTAGAATATAGTGAATGAATGGTCAAAATAGTAGTTTTGTTTGTTCGACGGTCAAATGCGATTGGATTGCTACGAATTTAAATATGCTGATTTTGATGATAAATGTTAATGATCCATGGGGTTGGATTTGATAAAATGATATTCTAGATATTATTTTCATAGATTGATGTTGTTTGGCATTTTTAGGTACTTGCAGTGTACCTGTAATTTACACAGTGATCAATTGATACCTATTATTTCACTGGTTGTGAATATTAATTTTATTATCTCATTCTACACGACTTACAGAGCATGATTATTGTTGTTTGTGATTTAAAATGTCGTTTAATACATAATTATTGCTATTTGTAGGATACATAATTTGAATGACAAATGTTATCTATATGATGCTCTGAGTTGTTGGATTATGATAGTTTGAATGTAATGATCATTGAAGCATGTATAACATTAGTCACATAGATCATGATGGGATATTGAGAATATACATATTTTAGATGTTGAAACAGAATTATGTGATATCGTGACATGTAGATCAAATGGACTATCAGTGATAAGATTTGAGAATACTAAGGATTATAATATAATAAGCTTGGGGATGTAAGTAACGATTGTTCCTCCCATAGAGGCGTGTCAGTTCACGCGTACCGTAGATGAAAGTTTTGAGAACGTGTCGGTGGATGGCACCGTGGATGGAAGCTTTGAAAGCCATTATTTTTCCCAAACTAATATATGTATGATAATGAGTAAGGAAATATGAAAATTGAAAAAAGGTGAATCAGATAATGAAATTGTCTGGCATTAACAGAATAAATGGTTAGGAACTAAAATAAAGGAATAAGAAGAATATATTGCATTGAAGTGAAAGTCAATTTATCATATGCATTGCCTTCATATGCACTGCCATTTACTATTGTTATCATGCCTATTTTTTGCTTTATATGCTACTTGTTGCATTTGAATTTTCCAAACTACTGGGCGCAAGCTCACACCCTACAGATCTTGTAGGTATAGGGTTGGACATGAAGATGATGTTTTGGACTAACTGCATGTTAGTTAGACATTTTGTTCCTTTTGTATATTTAGTTAGCAGGGAACAATCTTATTGTGTATTTTGTATTCCAGTTATACTTGAGATTTTGGGATTCAAATTATTTGTCAAGTGACGGGTAGTTGCTCTATTGTACTATGGACTGTTTATTAAATTGGACTTTTTTATTTTACACTACGTTAGAAAGTTGGTTTATTTTCCCAAATTTAGTTATTTTTGTTTTAAATCACCCCCGGATTTTTGTGGCGTGACAGACACCAAAAAGTTTGACTTATTTTGTTTTCTTACACACTGCTTTTTCAAACATGACACTCAATGTGGGTGGGAGGGAATATTAAGTAGTATTGCTGCAGCGATGTGTGCTATCTCCCGAGTCTTATTCCTCCTTTTGTTAAATATAATAATAATCAATATGTTATTGAAGAGGTGAAAATTTTCTGACATAGAGCATTGACTTATACTGTTGCTGCTTTTTTGCCTTTGATATAATGTGAATTGATTTTTAATTGAAGAGAAGTTTCTTTGATATGGAGGAAATGGAGAAGATATTTAATCAGATTTGCCAGTCACATCAGAAGCTCTTTAGCTGTAACTCCAATACCCCACCTGGCACAAATTTGTCATTCTTACATTGTTCTATTTCCTTATATGGGTCCATGCAAATTTACGCCTATGCTTATGTTTACATTGCAGTATCTCAAAGACAAGGCTCGAATGGATGATGCCATGAAGTTGAGAAAGGTAAGGTATATTTTCACACTCTAGTTGTTTTGACAAATCATTGATTTTCTTAAGCATTGGGCTTGTTATGTTTCGGTTTGTTCAGATTGCTCGCTCATCAACCTGGATGCTTGAAGACTTTAAGGCTGCAATTTTAAAAGATGTTAGCTCTCCACCATTAACAGATATCAAATTGAGGGTTTGCTTTTTCTCTTATTAGTTATTTCCTTCTTTTGCCAAATGTTGCTTTTAAATGTGATTTTGGTATTAAAATCATGCATTCTTGAAACTTGATATTATGTTGGAAGCTGAGAAACATGGATACATATACAGCCACGGCCACAAAAATGAGATGACACACTATAGAGTCATATATATGCAGACATCGTAATTTTCAAAAAAATAAGGACCTGACACGATAAGGACATTGTTAGAATAGTTGAAGGGGGAGAGCAAAGATTGAAGAGAGGAAACAAATAGAGAGAGCTAAGTATCGTAATGCATTATGAAATACAAAGAGCTTACATTACAAGATAATGAGGTAGATTGATACTACATTGAGAGGGTCTGTTTATATAGAAACATAGGCGACAAATCCACTTAATATGGCACCAATGAAGGCATTGAATATGGTGTGCTACGGCTACTATGATTGCGGTAACGGCTTTACTGCGGCGTCTCCACTGTGACGTTACATACATTGACTTAACTTTAACATCCCCCCTCAAACTCAAGTGGAGAAAAAAGAGAGCTATTTAAGTTTGGAGAAGATATCATGAGAACCACCACGAACAATGTCACGTACATTTTAACAAGCCGAGAACTTCAGGGTGGATGCCCTTCGCATCCAGGCGATGTGCGATTTTGCTCAATAGAGTGAGCCGAGAGGTTTCATGTGGGACTTTGCTCAAGAGAGTGAGCCAAGAGGTCCAATGTAGAACTTCGCTCAAGAGATGAGCCGAGAGGTCTAATGTAGAACTTCGCTTAAAAGATGAGCCGAGAGGTTCCAAGAGACATGCACGAGAAGCATGTGATGAAGAGTTGCGGCGTGTGTGGGCATCATGTGACAATAAAAGGTTGTTTCTAGCGAGACAGATGGATGATGGGCTCATTGATTGGGAGCCAGAAATTAGTGCTTGAGGTAGACGCACACTGAGATGGTTGAGAGGCTCGATGATTGAAAGTCTTAAGTTCGACGCTTGTGGTAGACTATTCCACCAAGATGTGGATAGTCAATAGACGGTAATATCCCTCCCTCAAACTCAAGCAGGGAAAAGAGGGAGCTACTTGAGTTTGGAGAAGATATCATAAGGATGACATGATACTGCTGGGGTGACAAAAATGAGGCAACTCACACGGTATAAAGCACACAGAGATAAAGATAGCCTCGATCTAGAAGGGCAACGGAGAGGCTTTAAGGTGACCTTGAGAGCTAACACTGTGCGTGTGCAGCAAGGGACAAAATGAGCCAGAAGATTCAAAAGGCTCGGGCTAGAGAGGCTATGAAATATCCTCTAAGGACTGACATTATGCATGTACAACAAGAAAACGAGAAGCTTAAAAACAAGCTTTGATGAAGAGACTTTGAAACGTCCTTTACGAGTTGACGCTGTGCACGTGCAGCGAAAGATAATACCATGCATGAGGAAAGTGATTTGAAGAGAAGGGTGACCTAATTTAGAAGAGAGAGAGAGCAACAGCATGGTAGAGATTGAACTGAAAGTTCTCGGCAAAGAGAGAAGATTAGATTCGGCTTGGTGGCCTTGGTGCTCTGGTGTACAGCCACAATGAATGATTTTTTTTTTTTTTTTGGAATAATGTGAGTGGGCTAGTCCCACATGCTCCCACATGTTTCCATCCCACTATGTGGGTTTGTTTACGTTTTGGAGTTTTGGAGAGAGAAAGACTTCTAAAGTGGGTCTTTGGTTTGATTTGTAATGGGAGAGAAAAAGTTGAGTAAAAGACAACGAAAAAAGATTGATGAGTGGAGAGAAAAGGTGAGATATTTGATACGGGTGTGAAAATCTTAAGAGAGAGAAAAAGATAAGCACGTGGGTAGGTTCCACATGTTTCGACCTTGCACCTAAAGTGGACAAAGTAAAAGGCCATAGGCGGAGAAAATAAGGAGAGATATGCTCTTCGCCCTTTGATTTCGTCCTGAGGAGAAAGAAAAGATGAGGGAGCAGCTAGTAGAAAATTGGGAAGCCAGATCCGAGATGGTAAGCACATAGATCTAGCGAAACTTATTGTGGCATTGTGATGGCGATGCCGACACCTTGACGGAGTTTGAAGAATACAACATAGAGATTGACAGCTAGACCAGATGAATGTTTGGTGTGAGATTGAGCTGCAGAGGTGATTCGAGAATTTTAGAAGATCTGGCCAGGTCGTAGTACATGTGGGTGTGACTGGTAATGGAGTGGATCTGATGATGGCCCAACCACTATGCGTGATTATGGTTGTTGAATCATGGGTGAGGTTAACAGAGAAGATGTTGACAAAAAAGGAGATGTCTGGGTCTTGATATCAAAGACCTAGACAAGGTTAGAGTGTGAGCTAGTGGGAAAGACCTCGATGGTGGTCGCAGTACTGTCCAATGGTGGAAGTTGGAAAGCAGTCAACAATGGTTGCCAGAGTATTTGACCAAATTGAGAGCCAGCAGCGAAAAGGAGACCTCAAAGGCTCGGAGTAGGTTCGGCCATGGTGATTGATGCCTCAAGAGGCTTGGAGCAAAAAAGGCCATAGATTGGTGGCGATGGTGACCATTGAATCGAGCGAAAGAAGGCAAGGGTGACAGTGACGGTGACGGTGTCTGGTGATAGGTCAAAAAATCATGGGGCAGTGGTTGAAGATGTTGTAGGAGCAACAGGAGGAAGCGATGACAGTAGAAGGTGCTACTGAAGAGCAATAAAGGACAGAATAGTGGTTGAAGATGTTGTAGGAGTAACAGCATAGACGAAAGTGATGATAGTAGAAGGTGCTATTGAAGAGATGGCTAAATGTTGAAAACAAGAAGAGTGAGGCCATGAATCGGTGGATCTGATACGATGTTAGAATAATTGAAGGAGGAGAGCAAAGATTGAAGAGACGAAACACCCAGAGAGAGATAAAGCTCAGTATTGTGATGCATTATGAAATACAGAGAGATTACATTACAAGATAATAAGATAGATCAATACTACATTGAGAGGGTCTGTTTATATAGAAACATAAGGGGAGAAAATCCACTTAATATGGCACTAATCAAGGCACAGAATATGGTGTGCTACGGCTATTATGATTGCGGTAGCGGTTCTACTGCGGCGTCTCCACTGTGATGTTGCGTACACTCACCAATGCGTCAGATGACCCATGTGCTGTGATTAAAGAGGAGAGAGAGAGGGACTAATATATTAAGTCACTTCAAGCATGCGCATGCAGCACAATAAACGATTAATTTTTGCCTTTGTGATGCACCTGTATATATTTAAATAAATACATATACTTACAGAAATATTTTTTGGAAGGAAAAAAAATTATTTTTTGAATAGTATTTAAATAATATCATTATTTATATATAATAATATATATATTTTGGTGTGTCCCCGCCGTATCCTTGGCCTACTTTTTTTGAAAATGCCTTGTCCCATATCCATATCTATGTTCGTGTCTATGTCCGTGTTCGTATCGGTATTTCTTAACTTTAAGGTTACCACACTCCCCTATGAATTCCTTGATGTGCATTCTATTGTAAAGGACTTGAGGCTTGAGTATGTGATTACTGGTATGATAGAAGTGTCATTTTGCTTCATACTTATTAGGGAAAATAGTGTCAATTTGCTTTGTAAAAACACTTAATGGTAGGTTTAATTGATAAAAGAGTTTGTTATTTTTGCATGTGTGTTAATAAAATGAGTACTTTTAGTTGTTTATGGATGTTCTCTTCCCCTCAAATATGTAGGTTGGGTTGGTTTTGTCTATCATATTATGGGCCCTTTTTGAGTTCGGATGTTCAATAGCCGTAGAGAAACGTAAAGTGCAATCAAACAGTTGGTTGGGTAGGTAATTGAGACATGGTGTTAAAACCATAGTTATCAATCTTGTACTTGTTAATGTTCCATTTTTGTTATGGCTATGTTACATGGATTTAAGTACAGGTGTCGGCTGCAGGTATAAGCATCAGATTCATCTAATTTCTATTTCTAGAAGACATAGGAACACGACAAAATAGTCATATTTCTTAATATACTTCTTTTATCTTATATAATAAAATACTATTTGCAAGGTGCTACGAAGCATTTCATGCGTAATATAAGAGTTTTAATCATATTCTTATGGTAAACTTGATTTACGAAACATTTTTGTTAGGTGAATGTTCAGCAATATATGTCAAATATCTACATCCATACTTTTACCTAAGTGTCAGAGTCCAAGTATCAAATGTCTGACACGAATAATTTATCCTTTAGAGTACTTGATTAACATAGGCTATTGCAAGGTACGTAATGGTACTAGTAGGCCTATCAATCGAATTCTGCCAGACTGAGTTGGGCCTTAGTGTGAGTCATGACTAAACTCAGCCTGAAGTAATATGACTAGCCCAAGCTTAAGCTTAGCCCCATGTAACTATGAATTGCGTAAGCTTGAGCTCAAACTTTTAGAAAATAAGGCTCTTATGCCCAATCACAGCTAATGGTAGTCTATGGGTTTCGGCTTGAGTTCGGTGTGACCCGTATAAAGTAAACATGATACTAGGCTGACCTTGCCATCTCTAAATTTGATTAATGCAGCCTCATCACTGGCTCATAGCCGTTAGTTAAGATCACATATCGGTCAGGCATTTTGTCAAACATATGGCATGCAGCGTGATTCAACATTTCCTCCCTCCTAACTCAGCTTTGTAAAATCATTCATTTTTATTGCCATGTTTTACTCAATATATTATCAATAATTCTAGAATGAATCTTTAAGACATAAAGAAAAAGAAATTAAATTGCCAAGCTCAAAAGAGTACCATTGCATTGCATATTTTAACTTTTTTTCCGTGTTTTTCCTTCAAATGATCTTGACAATCTAGACAAAAGGAAAAGAACTAGGGAGCTGTGGCTTAGGGAGGCAGGTAATACTCGTAAGAGAACCAATTACATCTGTAGAATCTGCATTGGGGATAGGGATTGGTGGATATAGTGGAGATTTAGAATCACATAGTTGGTTTTTATGAGGAGCTCTATTAAAAAACGGGGGATAGAAGGCCCAGTTAGATGGGATGGAGTTTAATCATATTTTGCAAGTGGATAAAGATCAGCTGCAGAGAACCTTTTCAAAGTAGGAAGTGGATCACTTTGAACAGTGATGAAGCTCTAGGACCAGATGGGATGGTTTCAATCTTTTTTCAGCAGTGTTGGGAAATTGTTCACAAGGAGGTGTTGGATATGATGCACTCATTCTTTGATCATGGTGTTTTTGAGAGAGGTCTAAATGCTTCATTAGTAGCCATGATCCCTAAAAAGGGTAGGGCAGAGGATATTGAGGATTTCGGACCCATATCTTTGTTGGGTGGGGGCTTGCAAAATTTCTCGCTAAGGTGTTGCCCATGAAGTTAAAGGGAGGTGCTTCCAAAAGTGGTTTAAGAATTCTATAATGCCTATTGTTGGTGGTTGCCAAATTTTAGATGCTTCATTGGTGGCAAAGAGTGCTTGGATCTGAGGTTATAGAGTGGCCTTCCGGGAGTAATTTGCAAATTGGATAGTGAAAAAGTTTATGACCATGTGAACTGGGATTTTGTGCTTTTGAGATGGAAAGGATGGGCTTTGGTGAGAAATGGCAGGGATGGGTTTGTGTGTACCAATACACAAAAAGACTTTATAACCCTATTTTTTGGTTCTTACCCACAAGGATAATTTGCATCTCCCTTCCTTCGTTTTTCCTCACCTTTGATGATGAAGTTCTCGCACTACCTTCTCCCTTCTCCACCCTTATCTCATCTTCTATTTTTTTTGTCAATTTTAATTTCCCTCCCCTACTCATTATTTGATAGAAAAGCAAGTGCCTGTGGTTTTCTTCTCATTCCTCATCTACACCTTCATGGATTTCGACAAAAGAATTGGTGGTGGATGGTCATCTTATGTCCTTGGATTTCATTTTTATCATTTTAGGCCAACCCAATATCACAACTGCTGCCCAAACCACCACCATTAGCAACCATCGCACTAACCATCATTGATGTCCATGGACTTGGGCAAGGGCTGAGATGATGCTCTGGGATCGACTGAAATAGCTAGACGTTTTGGGGGAGAGAGAGAGATGATATCATTCTATACAAAGACCAGCACCATGCCACACTCTTTTCTCCTTCTTCATCCTCCCTTTTTCTTTTCCTTTTTATATTTTTGTCTTCCTCTTCTCATCCTACAACCAAAGCTGAGAAATGGCGGAATCCATGGAGGTTGCCACAAATAAGAGATAGCCATCATGAACATAGGTCACTAAAATACCTAATTTTCATTGGAGAATCATGCATACATGAGAGAAAAATAACTTGCCAAAAAATAAAAAAAAGAAAGAGAGAAAGAGAAAGAAAAGGAGAAAGGAGGAAGAAGAGAATAAGAAATGGAGGAGAGGCTGAGAGGAGGAAGGTGTGCTTGTCATTGGTTGCAGGGGGAGTTTGGTTTTAAACCACTTGAGTTGTTTTTCTGCCCCTGATTCAGTGAGAAATACAAAGAAAGAGGGCTTGTAGTCATTTACTTACTGGTAGCCTTTTAACTTACCCCTGAATTTAAGAGTATGCTCATATAATTTCATAATAATAGTATATTTACATACATAAATATATTCATAACGAAGTTAAATAGTTTGTGATTCAATAATCATTTGAGACTCATTTCATGCTTCCAACTTTGCAGTCACCTCTAAAATTTTCTAGAGCAGTTCGGTATCATCGTCTAATTTTGGAAGAATTCAGTTTCTGAGACCTGATTATAAAAGTTCCTTGTTTAGCCAAAACATGTTCTTTTGGTTTGGCATCAGTCCTTTTTCCAGTTTTTCCACCCCATGTGATGATCATCAGTTTTTTTATGGTGTTTTATCATCCTCAAATGTGCTCACCATACTATGCAAATGGGATTTTGCTTAGCTACTTAGTTGGAATGCTGATTGTGAGATATCATGAATGCTGTCAATTCAACAGGTGTTTCTGATTATATCTTTGAAAATTTATGATCTAATATCAAGAATGTCGTTTCCATTTACTTCTATTGTGTTTGATATTGGAGATGCATAGCTGAGGTTTCTTAGAGGAAAAAACAAAGTTATTGGTGTTAGATCTGGAAAGGTTCATTTAGTGTTGAATTTAATGGCTTCACAAGGACTTTAAAGAGAAGACAAATGTTTGGTGAATGTTTACTTTAGAAGTACTTTGAGATGAGAAGTACTCAGGCGCTCTTACTGTGCAAATGTATGTTTGGTGTCAATACTTCAGAAGTACCAAATGCTTCATTGATTCTGTAATGAAAATCTATTGATGTATTGATATAAACATAGCCAAAGGAAACTCTTTCTCAGCATTTTTTTTCCGATGCTCTCTCTATTCGCTTTATAGTTTTTTCATGTCGAGCGAGGAGAGAGCATCTCTAAATCCCTTATTATATTCTTAGCGGGGTATATCTATTTGTATAGAATTATCAGAAATATTAGGTGGAATCTGTATATATACATATATATAAATGTGTATAGATTGTACCCTTCTTGTGTGGATCCATTGCTGCAGATCTAGCCTAATTGACACACAAGTCAAATATATATATATTTATATATGTATGTATGTAGTTAAAACACAGTAAAAAAAAAAAAGGTCAGACAGTGTTTCATTAAAGTTCTTCACAAAGCTCACACAATAAAGGTTAAATGGATCGCTCACAGCAATTTTTCGCATGACTTTGTTTTCGTTAAAGTTCTTCACGAAGCTCAAACAATAAAGGTTAAACAGATCGCTTACAGCAATTTTTCATAGCTTGCAGAGGTATGCCACCAGAACGTGTTTTGTTTCATAATGTTATAGGTTGGGTTTGTTAATGTCATGATATAATCGGGTATTTTGGGCGGTTTGTTCCAAGTATTAAGGATAGTATGGAGAATTTTCAAGTTTCATTTAATTGAAACATGACTTCACGAGAAGTGGTTGGGGACGGTATTTCGGAAACCACCCAAGGCAGCTTCTTTGAAACGGGCATCGGGAGTTGATGACTTTTAGTGGAAGGCCCTTCATTTATTGTCACTAAACAGAAATTTTTTTTTCAAAAGGACTTCTACAGTCCGGAAGGACTTTGAAAAGGCCCGCCAAACGCTACCTAAATCTGTGCTTTTCACTTCTGGGCTTGCAGAGGAAACCAAAAATTCGTCCATATGTTGTGGAGGTAGAAGAGAGAGCATCTACATATGGCCTCTAATCATGTATCCATGGTCACATGATAAACAGTAAACACTATCTGCTGCATCTGATTACAAATTTGGATGTCTAATTCTATTTCTAGTTAATTCAAATAATTTCATGTTTTGCAACTGAAATGCGTCCGTTCTCTACTCTTTGTGTCTATCTCAATTGGCTCGTTATGTTGTTTGTTCAACGTTATGTACTTTTTCTATCATTAGTAAGTCCTTTTGCCATTTTTTACTTTATTCTGGTTATGCACGCCAGGTTTCTGCAGAGCTTGTTCAAGTATTGTACGCCGTGAGACCTAAATTTCCATTCTTGGTTACAACCGCAGATGATGCAAAAGACTCTGTTAAAGAGGAAATTCGTTTGAGGTACCTAGCTTAAAATTGATCTCATCTAGGCTAAGAAATCCTTCATGTTTGCCATTTGGCCATGGCGATGCTTTACTAAGTTACCTGTTAGTCAAGCATAGAGAATTGCCTTTTATTTTGCAATGCTGCTTTGGTTTTAGTTTCTTCATTTTCTCTTTAGTTAGCTGACAACTCAAGCTTAAAGATTATACATCTGTTATCCTCTTTTGGACTAAGAAAGAACACAGAGGTAGTGGACTACTTATTTCCTTATCATTTTACTGATTGCCTGTTTTTGGTGATACTGATGCAAGTATAAGTGTATGTTAGTTACTTTTTCTTTTCAGTAGTTTGAACTGCTTAGGTGGCCCCTACCCCCAATCTGCAGAAGAACTGGACCTCTTAACAAAGTAATTATTTAACACATACATTACTTGTAATAAATAAAAAAATCAACGCGTATATCCTTTTAAATTATGCAAGCAGTAATCGAACTTTGGAGTTTGCTTTTCAGACTTGTAAGTTTGTCATGTTCCTGCTAGATTCACTACTTGTAACAATTTTGAAGGTTTTTGGTGTTCTCATTTGCTGAAACCATGCATAGGAGACCATGTTATTGCTGAACTATGATGGTATTGCTAGTTGGAAGAAGATTTGCTTTTTGAGGATATCTTTTTTAGTGCAGAAACATTTCTCACCCCAAAATGTAGATTTTCCATGGATTACGAAAATTTCCTTATGAACACCTATGATCAGGTTTTGAAGATGTTTTTGTTCATCTTCAGTGTCACTTACATGTTTGTCATTTCCATTAAGGATTAAAAAGACCACAAAAGGACTTCTCCCCACCCCCCAACATGATATGTGCTTGTCCATGTGTGTGTGCTTTTTGATGCGTAAGTCTCCCATTGCTATTGAGTAAAACAGGTCTCAAATGCATGTTATTAGATATCATTGCCTTGATTTGGGTTGGCCACAGATGAATTCAAACATAATGTTGCGACATAGAGTGGTGAGACTCATTCGAAGGTACCTAGAGGATGTGCATGGTTTTGTGGAGGTACTGTACTTGGAAATTTGAATTTATCTTTGAACTTCTCTCTTGAAAACAAAGCTTTCATTTTCCTTTATGGTCTACATTCATACTTTGTTTTGATTCTGACCTTTTCATGGTTGTAAGGCAGATTGAGACCCCAATACTTTCTAGATCGACTCCGGAAGGTGCCCGAGATTATTTGGTGCTTTCAAGAGTTCACGTATGCTACTTAAATTAGTCAATTTAGTCTCTATTCACTTTCAGATTTTTGCTTTGATGGTTTGGCTCCTGTTGTAAAATGTATTTGGGTAGTTTGTACATTTTTATTAAACAAAAAAAAAGCATGCTAATTTGTCGTAATTGGTGACTTCTTTATCTTCCTTTTTCCTTCGTTTTTCCTTAGCATCCCCTTGAGGGACTTCTAAAGTGACAGTGAAACAAAATGTATAAATACACTAAACTATTAAGTGGGCCTGCATAATGTCTCTCCAGACAATAGACTGGCTTTTGTTGCAGTTATCCAGGTGGTGGTCCAATCCAATTAAATGAGGTCTAGTCATCTAATATACAAACATATAATGCCTCGTATATAGCTTACCTTTGTTTTATTTTGTTTGTCCCCCCAAAACTGTCTCCCGGCCTTGGGAGGAAAATTTTTATAATTTGGTCTTTTTTTTTCTTTCCCCACTTCTGTCTTTCCCCTTCTATGATCTATCTTTACGATAACTGTTTCAACATGGACACACATTTGCTGGCTTATACCATTTAAGATATATGTTTTGAATGATGCATGTATCAAGATCCATGCCACTGGATTTAGGCTGTTTATCAAGATATATGTTTATGCTCGAATACCATGATTTTGGTGTAGAGAATTAGAGAAATCTGAATGTTACTTGCCAAGGAGGTGTAGAAGCTATCTAAGACAATAGTAGATCTACTTGGAAAAGCACAAGAGACTAATGTTTATGCATACCTCTACCGCTCACTAATATCGATGTGTTATGCATGATAAGAAGGTCATTGATGGAATAGACTTAAGGGTAATTGGTAGCATGTGAGCATAATCTTTTAGGATATGATCTCTCTTTATACCACCAGTCACTTGGGCTACTCCATGCCATAATGGCATGGAGATCTGATTCACTCTAATTTGTATTTTGAAGCCAGGAACATTCTATGCTCTGCCTCAAAGTCCACAGCTGTTTAAGCAGAAGTTAACGGTCTCCTGTTTTGATAGATATTATCAAATAGCGAGGTAGGTCTTTTAGTTAATGGTTGTTTCAGATTTGGCTTGATTGCTGTACTTGTTGCTAAAAAGTGGTGGGCTATTTCTGCATTTTGCCAATAAAATTTTCATGTTTTCTTCTTTCATTTTTGAAATTTTTTTCTCCCTTTGTGTGATAAAAATGTTGTTTTCTTGAGTTCCAAAATGATGGTGTAGTGATTTCTAGAATGAAAAAGAGTATGCAAAAAACTTACAAAAGATCTTACTAATGTTGGGAATATATGAATAAGCATTTTCCTGTTAGGTAGTAGAAGAAGAAATGAAAACTAGGCTTTCACGAGGAGCTATCCTCACAAAACTATGATAGAAATCCATTTTGGTTTTTTTTTCCTTCGCAGATGTTTTCGTGATGAAGATCTTTGGGCAAATAGACAACCTAAGTTTACACAATTGGATATGGAGATGGCTTTCACTCCTTTGGAGAACATGCTGAGGTTCAATGAAGATTTGATTAGACAGGTTAGTAAGTTTGTTGTAATGCGCTTAAATTCAATAATAACTAGACATGGGAAGCACCCTGATAAAAGATTTTTTGACTCATAGTTTTAGCACCCTGATAAAAGACAATAAGATAGAGAAGAGGGCGAATAATAGGATTTTTGATTGTGGTGTATAGAATAAAACCTTTTCATGTCTATTTACAACTTCTCTGACAGAAAAATGAATCCAGTCAAATTTTGAATCAAAACACCCCATCTGACAAGCCATATATATTAATATGACCCAAGTTAGTTTGAGTTTTGTATGGCATGGGTGAGCAACTGAGCATTGTGATATGAACTCCTTTGAGGGCTTTGCTTAGGCCGATTATAATATTGGTGGAATCAGGCTCTAACTCAATCACTAGAATTATCGTTGGACACGAATAGGCTTGGGTTGGCAGTTGGCTTTTCTTCAACTCAGGCCTCAAGAGTATAGCTATGGGTGGAAGAAAAAGTTTCAGCTGGTATATTGCACGGTTTTGAAAGCTTCAAACCCAAAATTTAGCTACTAATATATATAGCATTCACTAGGAATAGGCTATATTATCATAATCTAACCTGATCCAATTTGTCATTTTGTGTGTACTGCTAATCTGAAATAACACAGTCAAATTCTTCTTGAGTAGAGCCGATCTCAGCTTGGCTCAGTCTTGCTAAGCTAAATGAGCTTGGCTTAGGGCCTGAGCTCACCTTTTGAACCTACAAAATTTTCTTGAGCTTGATTTGTGGTTAGCCAAACTTGTTAGTGCATGAAGCTGGCTTAGCTTATCAACATTTGTTGTGCAAAATTGCGCACCTAGAAGAGTCCAGGCCAGGTGATTGCTCACACACAGCTACAAGACCTTCTTGCATCAAGTTATCAATTATATATTATATAGTTCTTTAATTAGTTTAGTTTATTTGCTGTTACAGAAATTTGATTTTATCAATGTGACTACAAGGTATGATTAAATCCACTTATTGTAGGTTTTTCTGGATATCAAAGGCGAATCCAATCCTTTCCCGAGGCTTACATATGTGGAAGTGACGAGTCAATATGGTTCAGAGAGGCCAGATGTTCGATTTGATCTTCAATTAAGAGATTAATACTATTCCTGGTTTGAGTTGTTTCTTTTTTCGTTTCCTTTCTTTTTTTTTTTTGGTTTTTTTTTGGGTGGGGCCAGGGGGGGTGTGGGCGGGTGGTGAAGAAATTGACTTTCAACGCAAGTTTCTGAGTAGTGAAGAGAAAAGTTGAGTGTTCGTTTTAACGCAGTCATTTCTATTATATCAGGTCTCTGATATCATAGTTAAGGCCCTATGCTGAATTTCTTACATGGTTAACATTTTCAAATATGAACATATCATTTATGACAGAGCAACCTTGCTACTAGCTAATTATACTTCATTTTACATTGACTGATCTTTTACTTGGTCATGTGATGAAGATATTGTAATCGTTCAATATGCTTCATGTCTCTTAGTCTTCTGAATTTACTAGCGTATATGGTTAACTTTCCTTCTTGTCTTAATCGTATTTTAGATATGATGTGCAAGGTTGTATAGGATATAATTGGTCACTATTTCCCTGTTTGTTCTTCATAAAACAATATAGTGATCATAATTGCTGTAATAGTCATCAAATTGGAATACATAATAAAACTTTGGAGGTTTCCAAAGTAGCAGACTTAGCAGTCCATAAGGCGGTGATAAAAAAATGAACCCAAACAAATAGGCCTAGATAGATCTATGGAAGGCGGCGAAGGCATGGAGGAAACTCCCCTCCCGTTTGTTTTAGCAACCTTTAATTCCCACCCAAAATTAGTGAATTTCCATTTTTCGTTAGTTAAGAGAGACGGAGATAAATACTCTATCTCATCTCTAACTCATTTCTTATCTGACCTTGAAAAAAAAAGGAAAAAAGATAGCAAGCTCAATGCTAAAGTTTTCTCAGTGGGGCATAGTAGCGCCCTCGCCTGGTGCCATTCCCGGACCTAGCTGCAGACAGGCGGGGCCAAGTTTCGTGATCGACTTTCTTTATTTTGATCGGCTAAATCAGCCTAAAGCAGGGTTCGCATTCCTAGGTCGCGAGAAGAGGAAAGCGAAAGGTTCTGCATCTTAAAAAAGTGCATAACCATATAGATTGGAAGCATTGAGGTGAATTTGCAATGGGCCAACTTCCCCAGCCATGATGCATGACATAAGAGAGCGAGCACAAAATGGAGTTTCGGGTGAGGCTCACGTCCGGAAAGAATCTGTTGCTACTGACAAACATATGGTTAGTTTTAATTCTCATTTTTCAACTAGTTCCGGTGCCAATATAGAAGAAAGGAAAAAAAAAAGAAAAGAGAAGGGAAAAAGGAAAACACCTCTGGGCATTTTGGAGTATGACCACATAGAAAACTTCTTGATATGATTCTTGTCCTTGTCCTTAATAAACCACATAATATGTTTCTTCTGATGTGGTAACACACCACAGTGATTTCAACTTGTAATTTACAACTTCTAAGTGTTCAAAATTTTCCCAGTACTAGAAAATTGTAATAAACCAACTAAAGTAGGATTAGACTTCACCCAATCTAGTTGGCATGTACCAATGGCATTATACTTTTAATACCAGAAGACTAGATATATGTGAAGGTAGACAAAAGCAAAATAAAAAGTTCCCTTTTTAACTTGATGAACCTTTTCCACATTATAATTTTGAAAAAGTAATGCTCAAATTTTCTTTTTAAATAATTCTGTAGATAATCAAAGCATGTACTTGTACATATTGCATATCATCTACCATATCATGCATCATGTGTATTGTAAGATGCATTTAACATAGAATGTGGATTAGTGATATGCATCGACTTCCTTGTTATTGTATTATAAGATACTGATAACACTTGCTGTTCTATTTTAGACTTGTATCTAAAAGTAATGTATGTTTCTGAATTTTGCAATATGAATGCCAAAATTTTTTTTGGGCTCAAACTGGAAGTACCTTGCATTGGCTTAATATGACATGATAATAACACAACAAATTTTTGATGATTTATGATGAAAAATTGATTTGATATTGATGAGCAATTTCCTTTCTGCAGTTGTGTTCTTTAAAGAGTTTTAATTCCTTTGTGTGTTGTCGTTGTTGGGACTGCAGGTATCTGATATTTCCAGACTCCCTCTTCAAGGTTTTTACAGGTGCCCTGGAAAGTGGGTGAACTATTAAGTTATTATGTGTGCCTTCAGGAGCAAAAAGCTATTCTAACACAGCCCTTAAGAAAGGCGACATTTACAATGAAGCAATTAAATCTGGAGCAAAGGATTTACCTTTCTTAAAGGTCTTGAATGATGGTAAATACGGAAAATGGGCAATCCTGATTTTGGTGAAGAGATTTAATGTTACACAACTGACAGTCCCAAATTTTACTTATAGGGGCCATTGAGGGGATTCCTGCGCTAGTATCAAGTTTGCATCCAACAAAAAAGGTGCAGTAACTGACACGATGCTCTGCAGGGTCAGGTGATCTTACCTTGTTTGCAGTGGGTCACTGTGTCTCAGTTAATAACATTAGACCGGCTATGGGTATATGTTGCACATGAATTGGGCTTGATCGACCAAGTAAGCTTGTAGTACACATTCAATATGGACAGCTCCCTCTCACCTGGTTTGTTTTATTTTTCTGGCATGTAGTCCAGGCATTCAGTTCGCTGGGTGACTGATTTCCTGATGTTTGAATGGAACAGTTTAGAACAGAGGCTTGAGGTCTGTCAAATGTCTATTCATTCTTACGTCTAGGTTCTTACATATTATGATTTCTGTTCATGGAAGTTGTGGTAGTCATGTTTTTTCAATGCTATTTGGGCCTGGAAATCTTCTGCGCTTCTTCTAGGGAATTAAAAAACTAAATTTCTGATGCCACTTTTGACTTGCAATGAAGCAGATATTTGTCATCTTTAC
This sequence comes from Euryodendron excelsum, assembly GCA_033060915.1. Taxonomy (NCBI): domain Eukaryota; kingdom Viridiplantae; phylum Streptophyta; class Magnoliopsida; order Ericales; family Pentaphylacaceae; genus Euryodendron; species Euryodendron excelsum. Next base: position 7,155,384 of record CM065377.1, read on the forward strand.
AATGTCTGAAAATTGTTATTGTGCTCATGTCTCTATGCATGAAGAATCTCATTTTTAGTTTTCTTTTGCAATTCTAGTGACATGAGTGATACGTCTCAATTCACAAGACTGTGAACTTTTTAGCAAAGAATTGAGTCTTTTGCTCCTTTATTTGGGATATTAACACCTGATGGGTCAACCAGTCAGGCTTGCATGGTACATAGGGATAGATTCCTGCCATTGTTACGATGTAATAACATTGAGATCTTGCTGTTTAGCTTGTAATGTGATAAGTAAAATTTTGCTTTTTACATGGGAAAAGGATTAGTTAGTGAGTTTTAGCAGTCTTTGGTTAGTATGGTTACCTGGTATCTATTGTCAGTTGCTAATTTGATGAGCAAATTTCTTTGCTGTAACTCCCTCTTTCTCTCTCTCTCTCTCTCTGAAAGATAGGACTAAAGTGCTGACATATTTTCCTATTGCTGGTTGTTGTTGTAATTCATTGTTATTATGTTTTTAGCTTCTGTGGTAGTTGAAACAAATCATTTTACGTACTGCATATTCCTTTTAATTGTTGAGATTCATGAAAATTCTGTTCTGTAGCAGGCCTTGCATCACTGTTCACTGCCCAAAGCCTGAAGATATGATCTTTCCTCTGCCCGTGCCTTAGCTTATGACATGGTTTACAATGGAGTTCAGTTATAGCTGCGATTTTGTTCTTTTGCCAACCGTTCCACATGTGCAATTACTTAATTGCTGTCGTGCTATCAGATTGGTGGAGAAAGCTTGAGAATTTATAAGCGCGAGGTCCAAGAAAAGGTTTTGGAAATTATTGGCATTTCTCCTAAATAGGCGAGGAGAGACTTCATGAATGGTTTATTCTGGTTGGATTACCTCTGATTGTTCTACATGGGATGCGCCCCCTTGGTACTCTTTAATATTAATCCCTTAATATTTATAAAAAAAAAAGTTTAGTCTGGTTGTGTTGCTCAATTATTAGTTACAATGGTTAGGTGTATGTCCTACATTGTAAATTATCTAATTATCTATCATACGTATGAAATTGGAGAAAGTTTAACTATCTTCCTGTATGTAGTTTATCTTTTTAAATCTTTGATTACTTGTATTAATGTTGTCTTGTTTCTCGTATTTTTATGGGCCAAAAGTATTCATTGTACACAGTTGATATGATTCATGCATCAACCAATTCTTGAAGATCATGGATATGTACAAATGACATTGAATTGAAACAGATCGGTGATATGGCACTTTGTCAAATGGTTCTTGGCACGTTGTGGGTAGATTATCTAAAACATCTAGTTAGTAATAACATAAGCTAGTTCCGGATTTTGTTCCTTAAAATTATTTCTGAAATGAAATATGCATATACATATATCTATTTGCTAGGGTGTATGGGGACTTGAGCACTTGCCATTTATAGGGTGTATGGGGACTTGAGCACTTTAAATCGATGTGTTAATACTCATTGCTCCCAGCCTCCCAAAGAGAGAGATAGCTGAAGAATGAGACAGATGAAATTTCCTGAACTGTTCAATCTTGAATCTATATTACGTTTGGATCATAGAAATTTAATACGGCTCCATTTTGTCTATCTGATGATCTTCAGATACTTCTCATTGATACAGGCTCTGTTTTATCTACAGGCTGAAGCAAAGTTTGGCCATCTTTTGGAGGCTTTGGACATGGATGCTCCTCCTCATGGTATGAAATGCTAACTTTTCTATTGTTACCATAATCTATGTAACAATAAATTACTAGCACTTTTTGTGATATTTCATGCATACTGTAGGGTGTATGTTTTAAATTCTATTCAAATAACTCCTTCCCGTGTTTATGGAGATGTGGTTAATGGTAGGCAATCCTGTTAAACAAAAATTGAAGCCTTTAAAATCACCGTTGGCATGGAAGTAAATATTATGCATTATTTTAACCCACCATTGGTCATAGAGATATTGAATCATCCTTCTGCACCATTGATGAGCACAAGGATTTTTTGTTGCTAGGATGCCCAACTGCTCATCTGTCTATACTTCCAAGTTCTCTGACCGTACTCAGATGCATTACTGCTCCAGGTGGAAAGTAGTGATCTAACTTTGTATCTAATCTGAGTTTTGGATTAGATACTCCACCTTGAACTTCCATCATAGCCATGAATGGTAGCCAATCAAGTGATAGTTGAAGAGTTGCTTTCGAGTGCACTGGACAGCCCAGTGGTCGGGCACTTAGTTTCCCAGCTCATTATTCGGGGTTCGAGCCCTGCCCCCCAGCTTCGGTCTCCCTTGGACCGAGAAAAAAAATGAAGAGTTGCTTTCTGCTTTGATAGGTATTTTATTGGGTTGGATACCTTAATGAGTTTGCATATTAGCATCTCTCCACAGGGATATAAGTATCTCTGAATTAGAGCCCCATGCATTGTTATGTCAAAGCATGGTTTTGTTGGGGGGAAGGGATAGGCCGAGAATTGTTTCCATCCAAGTTACAGAAGACTGTTAGAATTTGGAATTCAATTAACTGACCAAACACCCTCCCCTCCCCCCCCTCTCTCTCTGTCTCTGGTGCAGGGGAATTGATTATGGGCTGGAGTGCTTATGGGGGAATTTGGAATTCCAGGTAGATCCTCAGCAATTAAAGGATGTTTCGTTTCAGACCTAATAGTTTTTTTCCTATTCATGTTACTTATATCCTTCTCTTACTAGGTAATACTTATGAGTCATTTCCTTCGCATGTAGTTATCATTTCGGTTTCAGTAGCTTGGGTATGTTTTAACCAGAAAGGTTTTGGTTTGTGAAGAATGTTTTGAATAATATATATTTGGAAATAATTTGGTCTATATTTAAAAAAAAAAACTTCATTTTCTTTAAGCTTTGACAGTTAGGTCCAAAAGCTTTTCTACACTGGGTTTGGTTGGGGTGTGCAAGGTCTGGGCAGTAGTAGCACATTGCATTTCTGATGCCTGAGGGTATCCTAACACCTAATGGATATAAACCCCAGAATTTTGTTGGGGAGGTTAAGGTAATTTTTTTAAAATTTTAAGGAGTTAAAAGGTATTTTTTTGAGAGGCGTGTAATATACTATTTCTTATCATATATACTCAACAAATGATATAATTTCAACAAAATTTAAAAAACTTAGGGGTCTGGATCCGTTGGTCTACACATGGTTCCTCCACTATTGGTAGTAATGAAGTTACGGGCCATTATTGGACATAAAATATAATTAAAAAATGAAAATTAATGACTTAGCCCCAAGGATTGAAGGTCTAGAAAGGTGAGAGCAGCTATAGCCTATAGGTTTGGGGGTTAAAGTGTCACGATTTTATACTGTTTTGAAGTCGTAATAAAGTAACTTTATCTTTGCACAGTAACCTGATCTTTGCACTAAGACCTGCCGTACATCGAAGGATTAAAAAAAACTCAGTGTCTTTAGTCACCTCCTTAGTCCTTATTCACAATATTATCGGCTTGGTTCCTCTAAGTATATAGTGTTTTTCCTTCCAAAATAATCTTATTCATGATATTAAGTCATAAGAAATGACATTATGATAGAGTTCGTCTTTGCAAAAATAAAAATTAATAAATTTTGTAAAGAATGATATGATTGATTAATTTCAAAAGTGCAACCATCACATAATTTTAGTTGTTAATTATATAAAGAAAAGTTAATTTGTTAGAATTTCCATTTTTGTCACCACACGTTAAAAAGATGCAAAAACACTCAACAATGTCCTATGGTTTCCTTCTTAATTATCACTTGCTTAAAACAAATTGTCATTCCTTTTTGAAGGATAATAATGGTCAATTAACTTTTAATAAGTACAACCAAGCAAATTATATATCCACGAGCTTTCCAGATTTTGTATTATCACGCTTTTATTTTGCATCAAGTTTTAAATTTGTTCTTGTTGTTTAGATTGCTCACACCCCAACTATATTTAAAGCAAATCTAGAGACACATTTGATTTGATAAGCAATGCATTAAAAAAGAAGCCAAAACTAGGCTGCATAAATGACCACACTAACATCAACATTGTCAGCTTTACTATGGCTCTTAACGGCTAAATTTGCAGTCATAAGTAAAATAGTTGAATTTTGATCATTAGTAGTGTAAAATTTCTTTACACCAAAATGCAATACGTTGGGACTCGTATAACTTTTAATATTGTGCCTAAACTGTTTTTTTAGGCACAATATTAAAACTTTTTTTTAATATAACTTTTATTTTTTTTAGTATTACTAGAATGATGTGTTTAAATGAGAGCCATTTACTTAAAAACAAAACATTTATTATGGTGGTTCTTATTTATAAATTTGTCAGTGTCACATCATTCTAGTGAAATTTTTTATACAAATTTTTGAAAGAATAGCATTTTTCTTTTTTCATTAGTTTTCTTGACCCTGTGTGGTGTGCACGATCACTTATATAAATAAATTTTACATTTTCAGCATCACATTAAAAAAAAGTTACAACTACACAACATAAATGCCCGTATTAACATCAACATTGTGACTGACTCTCTTTTTTTAACTGTTAAACGTCATAGGTAGAAGAGTTTAATTTTGATCTACTCACAGTATAATATTTCTTTACACAACTACACATCAAAATACGACCCGTTGTCTTGACTATTGCTTTCCATATTGTAGCTAAATTCTTTGATCACTATTCATGACAGCATGTCGCACTTTGTTGCATAGGTTGTGTATAAATTTTATACAGTCACTGCATCTTTGATTTTGACATTCCCTATTAGGTAAAAATGGGAGCATGGTCTCCACCTCCATTTCCTTTGATTGCATACACTGCATTTTCCCACATTAGATACAGATTAAGGAGTGCTGATTTTAATTTCTTTCTATCATTTGAGGCCTAATAAAAGATGGAAAGCCAGGCTTTGCATTATTCTTAAAGTCTATAATGTTATTCATTATGTTACATACCCTATCCTACAAAGTTTTGAATTTTGCTTTCAACTTGGGGAATAACAATTTATCAGTCAACTGATTTCAATGGAATCCAACCAAGACAGTAATAAATTCATAAAAATGTTCATTCCACATAGAATATTTTTCTGGGTAAGTATCATTCCACTTTAAATAAGAGGAAAGAAAGTAAAATCTCCATAAGTAGAAAATGCATAAATAGGTGGATTTTATTAGCACGCACCGACATGCGGATACTATGAAACTGACGATGTGGGTTGTTTTCAACCTAGTGATAATAGAAATTATAGATCGAAAAGGGTATGAAGAAATCTCTTTAAATACCTCACAACATGCATGTTTTAGGACAAACCATAACTCATTTGCTTCTCTTGCCTTGGTGGGTGAGTGAGTTATAGACCTAGCTAGCCATGCCGAGAAAGACTAAGGGTCGCCAAAAGATCAGCATGACAAAGATGGAGAATGAGAGTAACCTGCAAGTAACCTTCTCGAAACGCCGCTCGGGTCTCTTCAAGAAGGCCAGTGAGCTTTCCGTTCTTTGTGGTGCTGAACTGGGGATCATAGTCTTCTCCCCAGGCAAGAAGGCCTTCTGTTTTGGCCATCCAAGTGTCGACTCCGTCATCGACAAGTTCCTCTCTCGGAACCCTCCTCCAAACACTGGCACCCAACAGCTCATCGACGCTCACAGGAATGCCAATGTTGTGGGGCTCAACGTGCAGCTCACCCATGTGCAGAACATGTTGGAAGTTGAGAGGCAGCGGGGGGAAACCCTTGACCAGATGAGGATGGCAAGTCAGAGCCAGCGTTGGTGGGAGGCTCCTATTGAGGAGCTGGACTTGCAACAGCTTGAGCAGTTGAAGGCAGTGATGGAGGAGCTCAAGAGTAACGTGGCCAAGCAAGCTGACATGCTGGTGCAAGAGCACACCTCAAATCCTTATCCATATCTTGCAGGGCTGAGTTCCTTTGGAGGAGGTGGCGAGGGTAGCAGTAGTGGCGGTGGTGGATTGCCATTTCATGCAGGGCCGAGTTCTTTTGGTGGAGGTGGCGAGGGTAGCAGTAGTGGTGGTGGATTGCCATTTCTTCCAGGCCCTAGTTCTTTCGGAGGAGGTGGTGCTGGTAGTAGTAGTGGGGGTGGATTGCCATTTTTTGCAGGGCCGAGTTCCTTCGGAGGAGGAGGTGGCAGTAGTAGCAGTGTTGGTGGACTGCCATTTCCTGCAGGGCCAAGTTCTTTCGGAGGAGGTGGTGCGGGTAGTAGTAGTGGGGGTGGACCGCCATTTTTTGCAGGGCCGAGTTCCTTCGGAGGAGGAGGTGGCGGTAGTAGCAGTGTTGGTGGACTGCCATTTCCTGCAGGGCCAAGTTCTTTCGGAGGAGGTGGTGCGGGTAGTAGTAGTGGTGGTGGACCGCCATTTCTTGCAGGGCCAAGTTCTTTCGGAAGTGGTGGTGGTGGTGGTGGACTGACATTTCCTGCAGGGCCAAGTTCTCAAGGAGGAGGAGGTGGTGGTCCATCTGATACTAGGGCTTCAGAGTCCGGTGGTACAATGGTGCCTTATGGATTTAACCATGGACATGGTCGTGGGTATTTCTGAGTGTCTGGGCTGATTTATAATTTTTAAACTTTTATCGTACACAGTTTTTTTGTTTTTTTTTGGTTGATGAAGCCTTTTATTTTGCAGTCTAAATGGGAACAACTTGGTACTTTTGTTATCTTAGGTCTTCAGTTAATTTGAGAAGGAAAGTATATCTTCTCCCTATTTTTTTTCAGTTTGTTTGGGTCTGAACAAAGAGATGAAAAGAAACAAAAAAAGGATTTGATCAAGAGCCAGAGTGGATAAGATCAAAGCATTCAATAAATATTTTTTTGGATTTATTCAATATTCAAGGAACCAAATACCATTAGGTTAAACATCCATCTGAATTTGTGATTTGATCCAACCAATATCGGTAGAATTGGGTTTTGTTATGTTTTATGTTGTTTTATTGTTTCGATGGCGTGATTCATGAAAGCGAAATGACTTGTAGAACTATCAACATATGAGTCAAGCTGATAGATACATGTAAGCATATCTAACCACACACTATTAACATTAATGCGGGTGTAAAACAATATATATATATATCATACCAATTACTAGTTAGTCTCATCTGATAATTTGCTTAACAGGTGTTGAACCTCATATAATGCATGACCTTAATTTGCTATTTATAAGGAATCGGTGATGCTTTCAGAAATACTAGTTTCTTCTTCCGAAATTGAAAATTGCAGGATTTCTCAATCTTACTAAAAAATCAACTTGCCTTACATGTACAACGCTTACAGATCTTGTTCAACATATTGGTGACTAGTAAATTAATCATCCAAATCGATCTATTTTGAACAAGTGCAACATGGAAGCAATGCACTGATAAATATGCAATGCTGATATAATGAAACAAAAAGTTCTGAAGTCTCCAGAAGTTGTAACTAAAGTTGCCAAGATGTCTCTCGCGTGAGTGGGGTCTTTATGGTCAAATTGTTTTTTCTACCAATTAAAACAAGAACAGAAGTGGAATCTGAGACTAAAGGGGTTTTTTTTGTTGTTGGTTTTGTTCATTTAGTTGGTGCTTTTTAAAAATTTTAGTTACTTTTTTGACTTGTTTAGATTTGAAAAAGTTTTTTTTACATACTGAGTGGAGAGTCTGGAAAAAGGACTAAAGCCAAAAGGAGAGCCTTTTTTGTAGTGTTAAGTATGTTGAGAGCATATAAAAAGGTCTATATTTTGAAATAGACCAGCTAGAATTGACAGTAGTAATAGCTTAAAGTGATCATATTATCACAATCTTTCTGCCAAAAAAAAGCTGATATAATGGTTTTTTTCTATACATCTTTCTATATATTTGGTTAGTATGATAATCTTTTGGGTTAGCTTCACCTTCAATGACTTTATTGGGAAAAATAGTATGTCCTTAGGTTCTCAAAAATGCCATGTCCACAGGAAATTAAACGACATTGATTATATTCAGTCCTAAATATTTGCTTAAGCATAATTAGAACTAGCTGTTGTTCATAATTGAAGATTGAATCATAATTGAATTTGATCAAATATGATGGATGTTGTATAGAAATAATATACGTAACTATAAAGGAGGAAATTGCAGACCAAATGTATATATACAGGTATACAGCGCTTGAAAAATGCATGGGAAACTTCATTATGATAGAATCTTTCTTTGGAAAAATGAGTGTTATTGTTTACAAAATGTTACATGAAAAATTAACTAACGAAATTAGAGAAGAAAAGTTTTGCTAAGAAATCAATTTGAAGAAACGTTGGACAAAGATCTGAGAAATAAGGTAAAATGGTAAATAGTACAAAATACTACAGCTATGGATGAACCACTGAACAGATGACGCAAACCCATCAAGATCAGTGGTTGTTGATAGCTCCTATCAATGAGCTTAGCTCGTAACAATGTGAGCAACTGAAAGCTAGACTGGAGGATCTGAAGGCGCGTATTGCCAGAAGAATGAATCAGCTGGTGATAGAGGCTGCACATCCAGCACCATTCCCTGCAGCGCTGGATCCTTTTGGAGGAGATCCTGCTCCATTTGATGCTGGTGCTCCTGGTTAGGCAGATCCATGGTCCTAGTTTCTTCTAAGTTGTTATGTTATTGATGCTGCTGTTATCAGTCAGATCTTACATTTGTCGTTGTGCTCATTGTCGCTGTCTGAGTCTTGTTCAGGGATTTTGGTTGCGATTATAGCGTGTTAGCAATATCATGGCTCGTCATATGTTCCCTTATGTTGCAGTCTTATTAGTAAGAGTTATGAATAAAACAGCAGCTTTATCGGTAATGATTTCCTTCATTGTCCACGAAATTGAGAAAAAAATCAGCACCAAGTAAGATAATTGGCAAATGTAATACAAATGGCAATTTAAGAAAAACATAATTATGGATCGACCAAAAGGCGAAAAAAAGAAGGAAGTGTGCTAAATTGCCTATAACATGGAGTGGCAGCCAAAAGAAGATCAGGGCTTCTCCTTAGATTTTAAATATACTTAGGGCATACACCAAGAGGTTTGTAGTTTGAGCCACTGAAGCTTGAGTTTATAATTTTTTTGATGTTCCCATCTATTGTCAAAAGAAGACACAGGACTTAAACTTATATTGATCTATATATATTCTAAAAGTTATGAAGCAGAAAAAGAGAAACAGCAAAAAGTCCAAATTAACATGAAAAATGTTTTGGCAACAATTAGCCATGTGATACCTCAACCAAGAGATCAATATACGTGTACGCAAAACTAAATTTAGTTATCAAGAAGAATGGAATTTTTGGTGTAATTGTGTTGATGATGCAAATTTATCAAGTGGGAAGCCGAAGCCGCGTTGTGCATGTAAGCTCAAGGGGCATGTGTATGGCTTGAGGGCAAATAGTTGAAATTGAATAAGAAACTACTTTTTTTTAGTCCATCCAAAAGTTTTCTGAAGCTAAGTTAAAGATCTTAATGAACAAAGAAAAATTCAAGAAATTTTTTTAAAATAATGGTAGCAAAAGGTTTTGAAGGTCTGAGAAATAGAAAAAAAGATAAGAAAAAGAAAAGTGACTTATCTGAACATAGTTCCAACAAGTTTCCATGCATTTTAAAGTGTTTTCTTAAAGTTTCCCCAAGTTCCTTTCGAGTTTAGGTAACAGTTAGAAGCTTTTTTATTTTGGAATTCTTCAAGACTTTCTTGAAAGGTTTTCGTCAAATTGACACAAGATTCTTTGGTCAGATGAAGTAATAGGTGCACTTTTTTTTACTTGTCCTTTTGTTATTAATTATCGATTACTGCATCTTTTCTTTTGTTCTATTGTTGTCGTTTGATGGGTTGGAAAATTTTATAAGTTATGCTTTTGGAATTCCTTCAAGCTTTCTAGAAAGTTTTTTTTTGTCAATATTGCCACAAGATCCTTTGATTGGATGACGTAATAATCATGTTAATTCTTTTGTTGTTTACTATCACCTGTTGCTGCTGCATTTTCTTTCTTTCTTTTGTTTTGTTGATTGCCGTTGTTGCATTTATTAGAAGCTGTTTTCTAGAAAATATTTCATCAAATTTGCAAGATTCTTAGATTGGATGAAGTAATTAGCGCATTCTTTCTTTTGTCGTTCTGTGATTATTTATGATTTTCGTGTTTTATATATATATATATATATATTTGTGAAAACGTCGTGTTTTATATTCTGTTCTATTATTGTTGTGCCTTTTAGTTGTTTTTTTCCTGTTGAAAATTATATAAGCTTTTCTTTTGGATCTTTTTGAAGATTTTTGGAAAGTTCCATAAGATCATTTTATTGGATGATGTAATAGCTGCATTTATTCTTTTGTCGTTTATTATTAACTGTTGGTTGCTACATTTTCAGTGTTGATTGTTGCTGCTGCATTGATTAGAATCTCTATTTTTTAGAGTTCTTTAAGAATTTTCAGAAAATTTTTCATTGCATTTGCCACAAGATTCTTGGATCAAATGAAGTAATAGTCGCATTTTTCATTTTTTCGTTTTGTTATTATTTATGGATTGTCATGTCTTTTTGTTTGTTCTAATATTGCAGTGCCATTTTGTTGTTTGTTATATTTAAAAACCTTAGAAGTTTTTATTTTGGAATTCTTCAAAGTTTTCTAGAAAATTCTCTGTCAAGATTGCTACAAGATTCTTTTACCTATTCTTTTACCATTTCTAAGTAACCGTTGATTGATACATTTTCTTTTGTTTGTTTTGTTGTTGTTTCCTTCTTGTTGTTGTGTTGTGTTTCTTGTTTATGTGGTTATTGGAGGTAGTTATGTTTATGCTGTCGTGGGAGGGTAAGTTGTTTTCTTGTAGTAACTTTTTCAGGGAAAGAGGGGAGTCGGCGGTGAAGGTGATATTAGGAAGTGGTAAAATAGATATTGTACATTGCCATAGCTATTTGCTAATATTTGAATCCATGTACGATAGATTTATTTATAATGTTTCCTCCTTTTGTATCAATTAGAGAACCAATTTGCACCAAAAAGTGCAGATAATTAGGAAATCAAATAGCAATGGCGATAATTTTAGAAATCAGAACCTAAGTGTAAGGTATAAACCATGCATAGTTAGTGGTTAACTACGCAGTATGTCATTTGGGCAGCTGGCCAAGGTTGAGTTCGATATTGCTCTTCTTTGTACTTTGTAGTGGATTTTGCTTTCTTCCAAAGCCAAAATTTATAATCTAATGATATTCTGGTCATCCGCAAAATAAAAAATAAACATGTTGTACTTGACTGTCTTTTGAGAGAAGAAAATATGAACAAAAGTATGTTAACACTTAGCTGTTTTGCACACTCGATAATCTTCGGGGGCGCACCAAAAACCTTTGTCCAAGATTTAGAAAGAAAAAGGAAAAAAATCCCGCCCTTCATTTTCCTTTATTTTCCATTATTTCCTCTCCTTTGTATATAGGTTTTTTTTGTGCGTATAAGAGATGGAAATTAAGCAGTGTCATCACTAATAATTGTCATGTTTGTTATTGCAATGTCGGCTGCTATATATATATATATATAAACAAAGGCGGAGCCAATGAATCCACATGGATTTACATAATCCTCATAAAGTAGTAATAAGTATGAAGTATAATCTCCAAGCCTGGTAATTTAAGAAACCCAGAACGGATTACAAAAACCTCCAAAGTTAGTAAGTAATTCAATACACATGGATTTACATAATCCACAACAGATTTCGTAATGGGGGTCATGGGTTTATCTTGATGAATTGATGACAAGGTCAAAATGGGAATTATAGTTACAAAAGACACGAAGAAAGACCCTTTAAATACCTCTCTTGTTCTAGGGCACACACAACTCCCTGGGATCTCTCTTTCTTTGGTAGGAGATTGAGTTTTATATAGCCATGGATAGCCAAAATAAGGGTGGTGGCCAAAACCTTAAGCTGGTGAAGATAAAGAAAGCGCGAAAACTACAATTAAGCTTCTTAAAACGCCGGTTTATTGCCTTCAACAAGGCACGTTTTGGTGTCTTTAAGAAGGCCAGAGAGCTTGCTACCCTTTGTGGTGTTGATGTTGCTGTAATAGTCTCCTTACCGGGCGGAAAAATGTACTCTTCCGGTAGCCCTAGTGCTGAATCTGTCATTCAAAGGTTCCTTTCCGAGAGCACGCCCTCAAACAGCTTGAAAGGCATGCTATTTGGGGCTGGCTGCAACATCTGTGAGCTAAACCGGCAACTCACTGTAATAAAAAACCTCGTGGAACTTGAAAAGAGGCGCGGTGAAGAGCTTAAGAAAGTGGTGCAAACTGAACAGAATCAGCACTGGTTTAAAGCTCCCATTGAGGAACTTAACTTGCAAGAGCTCGAGCAACTAAAAGCTGCAATGGTGGAGCTCAAGGAAAAAGTAGCTAAGAAAGCGGACCAGCTCGTGAAGGGGGTTGATGGTCCTAGTTCCTTGTGATCAGTTCCTTTGATGGGATGAAGTACTGAAAGTTATCTCTCTCCCCCTTTTTGTGTGTGTTGCTTGGTTTCTATCGTACATGATGATGGTTGTCACCGTCGTGTTGTCGTAGTTGTCTTGGATTTTTGTTTTGTTTTTTTTTTTTGGAGTTTGGGGAAGGATGATGCTTGTTGGCTGTTAAGTGGAACATTATGATGCTTGTTGGTTGTTCAGTGGAAAAGTTCTAGCAATAATATGTCCTTTTCATGTGTAATTAGTGTTTTAGTTTCATTTGTGATCAATTTTTTATTTTTCTTTTTGCATAGATTTCTCTCTAGTGGTTTCTTTTGCTTTGTTAGATGAATTTGAGAAGAAAATTCCATCCAATCGTGGTTATGATTGAGGGATTTAATAACAATAACAACAGTATTGGAATGAATTAAAGTTCGAGCAACATGGGGCAGCAGCCATAACATGGTTGGAGACTCACATTTAGCTTAATTTACCGCATATTTAGGACATGCCTATTAACAAGTTAGTAGTTTAGCGGCTGCACGAAGTTGAGTTATGTTTTGTTTTACTTCAAAAATAAATACATAAATAATACTTACTCGGACTTCACATGCCTATTACTCTATTTCTCTAGAAATTAATCAGTTCTATTAGAGCACCCGCCACTCGTCCTTGTCCTCGTCCTCCCCCTCCCAAAATGCAGTGGATCCTTTCTCCCATTTCTTTTTACTATAATAAAGTTGCAGAATTCACATAAATAAATACGTGAGACCGGCTCACATGCCTAGGTGTGAAAAAAAAAACTCAGATTTAAGTAGAAGTTTTTTCTGTCATTAAAAAGGTATTAGGAGCAATATTTAGGCATATGATAGCTGATCAATGTAAAGATTACAAGTAGATGAAACTAAATTTGTGATAATTAGACATTTGGTTTTGAACAAATTATGTGGACAAGGCAAAGTTACAAGATGTGTAGCTGAACCAACGTTATGGAATGGGAATTGAAATATCAAACTACGAAAAGAGCTCAAACTAAAAAAGAATCTTGCTAAATGAATATGAATGCTAATAAAGTTGCATTTGAAGCTAATAATTGTTTGATAACTGACAAAAATGTGTCTACGTTTTGAGTTAGAGAGACTAATGTGTCTTAGTCTTTAGTTAGAGACCGTCAAATCTAACTAAATGCTTAATACGCTTATTGAAATGTATTTATCTTAAAATTTTCAATTACATACCCGAAAAAAAAAAAGAAATAAAAAAAGAGTAAATTCTCGTATAGGCTGAAATTAGAACTGTCCCCAATCACTTTTCTTCATCTGCGAGCGTACATGGGTTGTAAAACGAACCGCTTTGGAACCTAAACTCATAATCAGGTCAGTGGAGGCCGGTTCTAGATTAATCTATTACATAAACAAATGAAGCATAATTCTTTTTTTGGACTTGGGATGAAATTGTTTAGTAAGTAATTTAAAATCATAATGCTATGTGAAAATTCCATTTACTTGACTCAGTCAAGACTCGAGCAAAGAAAAGCTTGCTTGTGACTGCTCACATATATAAGCCAAACTTTTCATTTGAAGCTCAACACATTAATCAACAAAAACAATGAAATTCTGGAAGTCCTTATTATTTGAATACATTCACAACTCCTAAAAATTTCAATCTAAAAGATCTTGCGATTTTTCAAAATTTTTGTACCATGTCGAATAAATTGTTTTTTAATTTTTTGATCCCAATACAAATAGGTTTCTTCTACTTAAACAGAATGTTGGAGATCATAATATTCATCTTTCCTTTAGCACTTGCATGAATAGAAGTACAAAATGGGTAGAAGTTATATTTAGAAGATTGCTTAATTCCCACCCATTGATCATATACCCTCAATCTCACAAGGTGAAATATATAAGTCTTGGCATTAAGTTTGCCATTTCCCAAATACCCATAGAGTATTGGTAGCTTTTAGCAATAATGTCCTCTTTTACCTTTCATCTAAAGTCTAAACTAGCCAACCAATCAAAAACTAAAAAAAAAAAAATCCTCTATAAATTAAAATACATCCATGACATTATTTGATGAACTTGAAAAGATAAATATCTGCAAACAAAAGTGAAGTGCAAATATCAAAATACCTCCATGACATTATTAATTTGTTGATCAATGTATGTTTGTACAAGATGACAATTATACTCTCTTTTTTTTTGGTTGTTAGTTGTCCCTTTTGGATGGGGCTCAGCAATGGGGGGTTGGGCCATTATATAACTAGACAGTGGATAATTGGTGTTTAGTTTTTCCTCCTTCGTTTTAGCAGGGATATAAATGGTATGTTAGTTTTAATTGGTTGGTTTTGTCATATTATAAATAAATATATATATGTTTATTTCAGGGAGAATGAAATAAAGAAGTGATCAAAACGCCTCCTCACTTGATATAGCAAAAGTTCACGACAAATACCAAATGCCACACTGTAAGACATTGTTGGAAATAATACTTCCTATTAAACTGTGTGTAAAAAGTATTCTACACATTTAAAGCAAATAGTGCAAACTAGCAATAAGCTAGAAGCAAACTAGAAATCAACTAGAAGATCACTAGAAGCAATTCTGAATAATTAAATGAAGAACTTGAACAACTTATCCGGTTGTCGTACTTAAATCAGAAATCTTGCAGATGAATAAAAAATCGTAGAACTGAAATTTAGATCGAGTCGAGTGTGTAACACTTTCCTTAAAGACAAATTCGCCCACTGATTTGACCCTTCCACGCTCACCGCGATATAGGTGCTTGTAGTTTAAGTGGGGTACTCCCACTATCGTGTTCTCCCATGAGACCTGTGCCAATTTAGCAATAGGAACTAGTAGAGTTTTAGAAATGTATTCATATTGCAACCGCAAACCAAGAGTGAAATCGATTGCTATGTTAGCTAAAATTTGACCGAAAATCTTTTGGTTTTTGAGGGTTTGGTTTACTAACAACTAGACAAATAATTGAATTGAAATTGAAACCTACAACTTGATTCTAGCTAAAGTAAATTAACAATTATGAACATTCTACTTCAACAACCACACTTATAACTAAATTAACTCTTAATTTAACCGGAATTCCAAATGAGCACAAGTAGAGATTTGACTTGGTTAAAAAGGGGGTTTGGGTTCAAATGTTCCAATCTACCAATTCTAGTATGGAATTTAAAAGGAGGGGTTTTGGTTAACTCAAATTAAGAACCGTCCAAAGGCCTTTGATTCAGAAAGTTTAGCTTTGAAATTTTAGAGATCTCTAATTATTTTGGAATTAAGTTTTATCACAATTTATGGTTCTTTAGAAATAAATCACTTGTTATTAACTATGATTATAGATCTAAGAGTTCTACAACAATTAATTCCAATATAATTAGAGAAAAATAAGCAAAATAGATATTCAACAAGATTCAAGAACTCTCCTTTCATTTTCCATGCATTCCTTGGTAGATCTTCACATTTGTTCCCAAACAATGAGTTTAGCTTGAAGAATCCATGGTTGAGAGCTTTTCAAAGTGTAGAGACAACATCTTGACTTTAAATCAAAAGTGTATATATATTGAAATGTAGAAAATGTGAAAAATTACACTAAATCAACCCAAGAAATCTAACTAAATACTTCCCAAAGCCCTAAATACAACAAAGTAAAGTAAATCTAAGCAAAATACATGATTTTCCCCTATTTTCTCTCTCTCCCCGCAGCTAAAACCCTAGAATCTAACATATCCCTCTTTTTTCTTCAACTGTTGGGTTGTAGGGCAAATCTGCGCTCACCGTCCGAAATGCGTCCAAAGTACGTCCGATATGCATCCGGACGCACAGTCCAGAAGGTGCCATAACCGTTCGGACGGTTATTTCACCGTTCGGACGGTCTTCGGACGAGGAAACTTGGCTCTGTATTTCTTCGAACAAAAAAAGACGATTCTAGAACGGCTTTGGATGGAAAATAACGCCTCTGGAAAGGTTTTGGACGGGAAATAACACCTCTAGAACGGCTTTGGATAGGAAATATAGACTCTGGAACTCCAATCTCCGTCGCACCGTCCGAACGGTAATTTATCCGTCTGAACGGGGCGTCCGAATGGTATAGGCGTCCGAACGGTAATTTGTCCGTTCGAATGTACCGTCCAAACGGTTCGTCTGGACGGTCTTTTTCTCTTTAAGCCATTTTTTCACTATTTTATCACCAAAAATCTACAATACATATAAAAAACACTTTAGATCAATTTATGGCTAAAAATCTATACTAATACCCATATAGAGGCTATCAAACACTTAGTTAGGGGACAAAGATTACACTTTTAGAGTGGAATCACCCACTACAGTCGGTGCTCACGGGTAAATTGGTGTCTGCCTCTCAGGATAAAACGATCTCAGCAGATTTTAAGTAGCACTTTAATAGAATCTGCTCGGCGGAATAACTAGATAATTCTAAACTCTCTTGGAAAATGGGAGGAGGAAGATGAATGCAAAGCAGAAAAATCAATGTTATGCACTTTCCAAATGTTATGGAATCATTTGAATGAAATTACGAATGCAAAATTCAGCTCTATTTATAGAGCCCAAGTGCCTATTCATGACATTGGTTCAAACAGGTTCTAGTAGCCAAATAGCCTCTTATCAGAGAGACACACTCCTTCGCCGGAACAAATACATCCGTTCGGAGTCAACGGAATTCTAACGACTCCAACAGTCAGAAATTAATTTTCAATTCATTTAAGTTGAATTCGACCTTGACCCAAAAAGATAAAGGACGAACTAAACTCATGCCCGGTTTAGTACGAGACGGCACGCGTATCTTTTGTGGGTCAACGCATGGGTTGAGTAGGTCCTCCTCCTTCTACAAACTTGGGATGCCCCTTGAGGCTCAAATCCACCTTTAAGTCATGGCTTTATATGCACATCGTCTTCCATTTAAGATTTTGATATGGGATAAGCCCTTTCAACTTCTAGTTTTTTCATGGTCATGTTGGCCAATTTGAAAGCCAATAATTCATTCAATTCTTAACAGATTTGAGCAAGTAAATATATGAGATTAATCTCATCATGGAGGTTAATCCAATGCACCATAGACCCACTTAAATGGATGTGTGAGTCCCACATTTTAATTGGCTCAAAGTAGTGCAAAACAACACTGTTTTTCCAACATAAATTACAAATTTACTATGGTAAAGAACATATAACAATCATGTTTTTCATGTGAAAAGGAAAAGAAATTGATTGAACTATGATATCCTAAGGTCAAATGGTTTCCAATTTTTCCATATGAAGGGGAATTGATTTTCATAATTCCCATGATTTAATTTTCATTCGACAATTGGTTTGTCATTTGTGGTACTATTTTGAGGTCAGATCAATTATCTAAATTAAAATTTAGTTACAACGTACAACTCCATCTTTGAAGGGTTTGAAAATCATTAACAACACTACGGGGAGAACCGAATCGTGCCTCCCAAGTTGACAATAAGAAGTAAGAAATATTTGAACTACAAGCCAAACATCAGCATATCTTTGCTAAGCTGTTTTCAGTCCATACTTGAACTGCAAACCAAACATCAACATAATTTACCATATTGTCTAATGGCTTTGCCTTCATGGGATTACAATGTCTCCAGTCTATTTCCAATATGAGAAACAAATCTACTTTCTTGTCGAATTATATAAAACGCAGACATAAGAAGAAAAATATAACAAAGCAATAGAGTGATCCAACTAAAAACACATGGAAAACGTGGTGAAACAACATAAAATGGTCGTAGTAAATGTATCATTATAAATTGATGCACAATTTTCTTCTTTCTTTGTTTATTTTCTCCTATGTTAGGTAAAAGTATAATGTCTCTATTAGGTTCTCTGGATCTGGAATCACATGGAAAAAGAAAAGGAAATATTTGAAAACGCGTCATGTTTAGGAACTTCTCTGTTTTATCATTCTTGCAATCAATGAAGAACCAGATTGTTGGACCATGTTTTCTGTCACATTCCTCAATTTTTTTATTATTTTTATTTTTTTTTATGTCTGATAGATTGAATTTGTACGAAGGGAAAAAGCTTCAAAATTTTGGTAATTTATGATACCATTTAGCTTAAAGTATACTCTCACTCTGGGAATTCAGGTTCAAATAACATCTAATTTTAAGAGATTATAGGCTTTCGATAATAAAATTACACCTGTTCATCTTCAAGATTCATGATGAAGACTGGATGGAAAATAGTTTTGCATATGCTGTGGGACCAAAAAAAAAAAATGTAACCTCGTATTAGAGCGTCATTATTTTTTGGACAAACACAAGATCAAATCTCTAATTCTGTCTCTCCCTTTTACACGTCATGCCGGTTCCCACACGTTGCTGCAATGGCTATAGTGTAGACTCATTAATTACCTGCTTTGCTGGTCCAAAATGTTACATGTAAAATAAAGAATTAAAACCTAAAAGGAAGTAAATTTGCACAAGTCTGAGAGTAAATTCAAGGTAGGAGACACCTATATATATATACATACACTCCTCATGTTTCTCTCATTGGATAATCACCATTTCAGTTTTCTCTTTCTCTAAGTGAAAAAATTTATCTCTTGGTTGCAGCAATGCCGAGGAAGAGCAAGGGGCGCCAGAAGATCGAGATGACAAGAATGGCAAAAGAAAGTAACCTACTTGTTACCTTCTCAAAGCGTCGTTCAGGCCTATTCAAGAAGGCAAGCGAGCTTTGCACCCTCTGTGGCGCTGAAATTGCGATCATCGTGTTCTCTCCGGGCAAGAAAGTGTTCTCTTTCGGCCACCCTTGCGTCGACACAATCGTTGATCGCTTCCTCTCTCGAAACCCTCCACCGAATTCAGGTACGTTCCAGCTCGTGGAGGCTCATCGCAACGCGAGTGTTCGTGAGCTCAACATGCAACTCACCGAAGCGCTTAATCAGTTGGAAGCCGAGAAGAAGAGAGGTGAAGAGCTTAACAAGATGAGGAAGGCTAGCCAGGACAGGTGCTGGTGGGAAGCTCCTGTCGACGAGCTTGGGCTTCAACAGCTGGAGCAGTTGAAGTTGGCAATGGAGGATCTAAAGAAGAATGTTGCAAAGCAAGCTGAGAAGGTTCGAATGGAGGCCTCGAACCCTTCGAAATTTTTTGCAGGGTCAAGTTCCATGGGAGGGTATGTTGATGGTCCCCCTGATGTGAAGGTTTCTGGCCTAGGTCTGTCCATGACACCGTATGGATATACTCTTGGCTATGGACGTGGGTTTTTCTGATTTATTTTATTGTGGATCTTCCTGTTTGAGAAACGTTTTTGATGTTTGCTTATGATATTTGCAGATGCTCCTTTGTTGTTTTGCGGTTAGTTAATGTTAAGCCTCTGGCATGATGTCTATCTATTTTTGCTGAGTTTGAGTGTTCCTGATTAGAGTGCCACAATTGTACCGAAGAATGCAGAAAGCAGAATGAAAAAGTTTTCAATCTAAAGGTTTACTTCCTTCTCTTTTTCCTTTTTTTTTCTTAAATTGTTCAAATTTTCTGTTTTTGAAGTTTTATTTTCACATACATACATAAGTTGGCGGACAAGTTGGATCCCAGTTTATCAGTAGTAATTTTTCCAAATTATAGGGCCTTTGATGTTTATCTCACAAGACATTTAGTTGTTTACTTAAAAAGGTTAATTCTATCAATATATCAAAAAAAAATTTCTTTTTATTGTAACAAAAAAGAAGTTATAATTTCAGGATTCTAAAGTCAAGAGCACTGTTACCCACAGCCGCACCTGATGAGTGTTATGTTAGTTGGGTCCTATCATTAGCTGGTGTGACTCAACTAATGTGGCATACATCAGGTGGAGAGTGACTCACAGCCGCAACTGTAGGTAGCATTTTCCCTGTAGTCAATTACTCACATAGTATTAAGAAAGAAAGGGGAAAATAAGAAAGATAATAAAAAAATTTAAAGGTATAGCCCAAGCATGCAACATGATTAGAAAAAGCTACAGACAAGGGTAAACCAAGTAGAATAATTCTTTTAAGATTCTTGTGCATTGTGGAAACAAAATTGAGGCCTAATAGATTATAAACAGCTAAAATCTTTTGAACAGTATGATAACCCTGACCATTCACTTTAACATTGTGGAAAAATTTCAAATTCTTATTTATTAATTACTTTCAACATTATGCAAGAAAGACAATCCCTCCACCCCATGAAGCCAAAGGTGCAATTCTGATTATCGTTACTAACTCTCAAAGGGCAGTGGTAAGTAGGGTTCCATGAATTTTTTAGACAAAAACTAGATATATTTTGGAAGTCAGAGACAGAAACACAAGGTTTTTCCTCAATGGAATGTTGCGTTTGACATCAGTTACACTTTACAATTTACTACTACATGCATAGCTTACAAGAAATTAATTAGTGTGAATAGAAGCAAATGCTGGGTATATAATGGCTTTTACTTCTTGATCTAAGTCTGATGGAAAGCGAACATAAATGGTGGGATCTCTATCATGGGATTCATAGAATGTGAAGATCTTTTTGAGCTATATGTCGCTTTGAAACAAAAATATGCCATATGATTAAGAACACATTGTCTTTTGTTGAAGAAATTTAAATCTAAACTTTCAGTTTGTCTCGGGCAACCAATTTTCTTTTCCTTCTATATTTCGTTTCTCCTGAACACTTCAAGAATCCAGATGTGCTGGTATGTAATTTGGTTTCTTAAATCAAGATAGTGGCATTAGGTAAAATTCTCGAAAATAGGTGATAAAAGTGTTCTACAGAGCAAAAATAAGTAAATACACAAATAATAAAGCTAAGGGAAGAAAAGTAAATAAAAAAAAAAGTGATACTGATGTAGATCGATGTTTTCAGTACTCACACGCATTATTCTTAATGTTTTGTAAATAAGACAGTGCTAGAAATAGACGCATTAAACATGGAATGGCATATCAATACTGGATAAATTGGCCCATGGTGCATATTACAATGTTATTGTCAATTACTACATCACAAACGGTACAAAGAAATATGCACTAGGTGGATATTATCCACGTTTTCATTCAGCAATTCAATGATTTTCCAAATTATAGAAAACCTTATAATTACCGGGATTATGAGCAGTTCTTGAGCTTGGGAACATTTAGTTTTCATTTTCTTTTTCACTTTTTCTTTCTTCCTTCCTGCTATGCATTGCTTTTACACCTCGAATTCATTTTGGTAAATTTTCTCCAAGTTTTTTCTATATAATCCCAATATATGTTCAATTAGCTTCCAATTTTCAATGATACCAATAACCACTAAATTTTGGATCTTGAGCTTTCCCTTCTAATAACTTTGTGCCAATTTATTGCCGAATTTTGATTTTCATCAGAAAACCAGTTTCAATGTAGTTCTTATTCCTCAAAATAAATAAATAAACAGAAAAGAGTTGACTAACTAACCACAATTGTGACATAAAAATCGATTAGTTGACTTCAAGCTGGATACTTAAGAATTTCTTCTAAACAGATCTGGAAATAGCCTTTTTCCCGTAGAAATTGAATACATAATTTTTCAGGGTAGACAATAACAAATTTATAATTACATAATTGACTTTGACATGCAAAGTCAACGACCATTTTATGATGCCAACTAAAAGAGAAAATTCATTTCAGATATCCACGCATTGAGAGGATAGGATAAGATTTCTAACCCCCAAATCATTATATTACTAATGCGCAAGAAATAGTAACTGACAATCAAAACCACCAAAGACAATTATTTTGGCCAGCTTTTAGAGTAAATTTCAAGCCCCTTTAAATCGCTCATGTTTCCCCTCTAAGCATCTCCATAGTAAACCTGAAAAAGGCAAAATTTTGGTTTTCTCTGTCTTGTAGGAAGAGTTCTTCAATAGTTTTAGCCATGGCAAAGAAGCCAAGCATGGGTCGCCAAAAGATCAAAATTGCAAAAATAGAGATCAAAAATCACTTGCAGGTCACATTCTCGAAACGCCGCTCCGGCCTCTTCAAGAAGGCAAGTGAACTTTGCACACTTTGTGGCGTTGAGGTTGCTATCATGGTTTTCTCTCCGGCGGGTAAGGTTTTTTCTTTCAGTCACCCTAACGTGGATACCATCATCGATCAGTTCCTCAGTCGAAACCCTCCACCAAACTCTACCACGCGCCACCTCATTGAGGCTCATCGGAATACTTGTTTGCGTCAGCTCAACTTACAACTTACTCAAGTTCTTGATGAACTAGAAGCCGAGAAAAGGTGGAGTGAAACCCTAGATCGCATGAGAAAAGCTAGCCAAAGACAGTATTGGTGGGAAACTCCAATAGATGAGCTTGGCTTGCATGAGCTTGAAAAGCTTAGCGATTCGATGAAGGAGCTCAAGAAGAATGTAACCCATCAGGGGAACAAGATTTTGGTGGAGAGCACCTCAAACCTTTCACCATTTTTCTTAGTAAATGGTGCCGGAATAGTTGATGTCTTTGAGAGTAAACCCATTCGGATCAATGCTTCTTCAGCCACTCCTCATGTCCATAACTTCGGGTATGGTCATGGATTTTTCTGAGGTTTCCATGTCCTATAATTTGATGTCAGTTCCAAGCTAGTACCTTACTAGCCTTAACTGTCACTGTATTAGTGTTTTTCAGTTTTGTTTGTCCATGGATTGGGATGATGAATTTGCATCAAATATTCCTTGGTGCCATAATAAACATTAGGTTAATGTAAGAAAAATTCATACACCCACATTGATGGTTCTTAATTATAATAATATCACTGTCATATTATTCTGGTTGATTTTTTATATAATTTTTTTTTTGAAAGAATAGCATTTTCCTAAACATTAATATAATTTATAGTTTTCGTTTGTTTGTTAAAATTCCATCGTTATTCAAATCATATTTAGATCTTGTCCGACCAAGAGGTAGCCAACCAGTAACCGACCCAAGAGTCGATATCAATTCTTTCTAATCCAGTGGAAGAAAATATTGTGCATTATTTCCCATAAATTGTTTAGATTAAATAACAATACCTTCATATATTACGATACTTTTTCTAAATAACGATCAACACAGAATTATGACTGGTACAATTTATTATATGGTTGCCCAGTGGTTTCTGCATGCACCGGAATGTAACCTCAGGCAAAAAAAAAAAAAAAAAGGAAAAAAAAAAGGATAAATTACTCAAAATCAGTTTAGGTTTCACAGGGGCTAGGACGGTTAAGCTTGGGCCTTTTTATATATATAAAATTTGTGTAGGCTCAACAATATATCAACTTTAATTGAATTGGCTATGGAGTGGGCCATGCCCGCCCTTAATATTTATTTATTTTTTATTAATTATTTGTATCATAATCCTTATGATGAAGTTTATTCACGGGCCATCTAATGTCCTCTATTAGTGCACTGTAAAGGGTTCACTAAATGAGAGGGTCACAAAACTTGATTAGATTCTAAAATTGTGGATTGTGAAGATTATTCGAGTTAGGCCCTAACTCATTAATCTGAAGTTAAGCTTGACTCGACCCAATAAGGTAAATAATCAGTGTAAAATTATATAAAACGTAAAGTTAAATTTGACTCGAAATTAGTTCGACTAGAGACTCAGCAAAATAGAATGGGTTGGGAGATAATTAAGTCAGGCTTGGTCACAATATTGTGAAAATTCTTTTGAATCAAAGTCTTCAACCTTCAGCAACCCATTGTATGATTCGACTTGGCTACACTTATTTATAACCCTCGATTGCATATACAGACACATTATATATATATATATATCTCTATCTCTACTATTTTAAAAGAGCAAAGCCAGCCCAAGTGTTTTCCACACTTTTAGTTTCACATATGCCCCTCATGAAAAAACAAATGACATTTCCACCGGCTACGACTTTTCAAACCGATGTGAAACAATTCAAGCCTGCTTTTGTTACCATTACCAATTCTTGATGCATGTCAATCGTTAAAACAAAAGCTATCATCTCTTTTCAAAACCAACGACCAATGATTCAAACGTTCCTCAGTGTGTTACCCACCAAAGGTAATAGAACAGATTATATATATATTTTTATCATTCCTTTGTTTATGTTGGCCACCTAAGGTAATAAAACATATTTCATATATTTCCAACCCAAGTTCCTCATGGCAAACTGTGCATGCAACGTGAAGGATTTCTCTAGCATTTAATATATCACCGCATCAGATTCTGCACGGTCTAGCCCCATCTCGAGGTTTCACACTAGTATTTATGACAGGAGACCATATATCTTGTGTAAGTGGAATTTTTGAGAAGGTCTGACCGATCATTCGAACCACTATTGATGAGTCTCCAACCTACTGTAAAGAAACAGAAGAGTTAGAATGGGTCGACCCGCTTTGGGCCAATCACACTTCAATGGTCAAGTTAGCTATCCTCCTCAAGAGTGGAATGGAATTTACTAGTGTATAAGGCTAAGTCGGAATGATCATACCTTGCTCTCTTTTAACTCTGATATTTATAAGGTGGCGCTCTCTGTAGAGCCTACTTGATACTCATGACTCCCTGCTTAGGTCTATGCTGGCTAGAGCAGGCTGATCGGACACAATTTTTCCTGTATCGCTTTGTTAGAGCTTGACCGACTGGACGTGAGCGTCGTCGGTTATGTACAGCGCCTCCTCTGTATTAATTGCTGATCCGTTCTCTATTTAATACTCTGTTTCTCTGCATGATTATACTCTCAAAATAGGTTAGAGGGGGCTCTAGTTTGGATGGACAAACTGGCCCTGGCTTGTGGCATAAGACTCAACCATGGGCTGCTTCAGGCCCAACTCAATAGTACCAATTGACATGGACCTGCTCAACCATTTTGGGCCCGTATTTATTTGATCCACGTCTTGTTATTTGGATCTGATTTGTGTTTGTTCTGTTTCCTCTTGAAATTATGGGTAGTTTGAAATTGGTACACAAAAGTTTTAAACAAAGTCAACAATAATCATTCTGTTTGGTATGGTTCTCATGGAATAGGATTTGTGAAATTTGTCTAGGCTTTTTTACAAGGAACTCACAAATGTGGGTATCACTTTATTGTTCCCATTTAAGGAAAAAAAATTCTGCCCCTTAAATGTTCAAAGAAATGCCTTCTCATCTAAAAAATTGATTTGGGAATAAGGTGGACTCACACTCTTTGGGACAGCCGACAGCCTTTATCTTGTGTTGCATTGAAGGAGAAAAGAGGAGACTAATCTACGATTATATGTCCCACATAACCTTGGAATTTTGTATTTTGTTCCAAGACTCAACCATTAACCTGATTTGAGTAATTTCAATGCCAATGTTTTTATGGAGTCCTTGCTTTATTGTACAAAATCACATAGAACTCACTTGGATTATAATTTTGTAGATCACAATAGAAGAGTACTACTCAAGTGACCAATTATTGCACTTTGAAATTGCTATGGGCGTTGCACGAGGTATTCTCTACCTTCACAATGAGTCCAGTTCAATAAGTATTCACAGGGATCTCAAAAAAATCAATGTTTTGCTAGATTGTGATATGAAACACCAAACCTTGGACTTTGGAGTAGCAAGAATTTTCGGTGGACTTAATGCAAACATAGCATTAACTATTGATTGAAGTTGATGCCAAATGAATCACTGGTAAGACTTCTTCCCGGCCACTCCAAACTCAAGATGAATATGCAAAATAATTTCATCTTGAATGCAGATTGAAGGTCAATCATCTTAGTTTTGGAAAATCCATTTTGTAACTATCTTCCTCTCATTCAAGGAAGAATTACGGTTAGTTTTGAGCGTCACTTGCTCTGTTGAATTAGTTTTCGTAGTTAGGATTATTCGTTTGGTATCATGATCAGCCTTCATATTATTTTGTAATTCCTTTTTGGTTGAATTCCCTTTAGGTTGGATTCATTGCATGGGAGAGAAGTCTGAAAGTGAAAGAAGTCTGAATGAGTACAAAATAAATTGAATTTAAACTTGAATGGGAAAGAAGTCTTATTTAAGCTTTTACTTTTCTCTTTGTTATTTCGCAGACCACATGGAGCATAAACTTCTAAATTTCACTGGGTGTTACTTTTCACTGAATACTTGAAATGATTACTGTTTTTTTTTTTTCTAAACTTGATGATTAGAGTAAGCTGAATTGGATATCTATTAGAGTATGATAGGAAGGTGACATCTCATATGATAATCATACATCATGATTGTCTGAATGTGAAATATATGCTATGCAGATTGTACTGGTTGTTTGTAATACATTTTCAAAGCTCATATATGTTATGACTTCTGCTTTCATGCAGGAACTTGACTTGATTTTTTGATATTTCAAAGATGAGGAGAGTAGATCACAAAAGGTATCTGCTGACATCATCTTCTCAATTCACTTTTTAGGATAATTTATAAAGCCTATTTTAAGAAATCAACCATTCTTAATTCAACATGAACTAGAGAAGAAATTTTTTTAAAAAAAAAAAATCACAAATTTCTGAGTCATTGCCCAATTTGCTCCCCTACAAACTTCTCTTTTTGTCATCATTATTATTTTTCTTCGCTTGTTACTGTTATTATATCTGATGTTCAATTATGATGATTGCCAATGAGAATAAGATTGCGAAAAAAATCAAGCTAACTATATGTCGTGGCACTTGCAAAATATTAAGAATAGAATCACCTTGAGATGTAGACTATATTGAATCATACGTACAAGTTAAACGCCTTTAACTACGAAATTTGCCCTTTTTTTATTTTTTATCTGTGGTAAAAAGGCACACCAAGCAAAAACTATTTTAACAAAATAACACCATATACACTGACGTGAGGAAGACAATGAAAGCATCTATTAAGAGATTTTGCTACCAACTAGGTTCATCTCCCCAGAATCAAACAGTTTGCTATCATCTATGTCAAGATTTTCTAATAAGTTCATTTGTATTTTTTCCTTATGCCGCTGTTCGGTTTATGAGAAATTGAGGAAGTTATCTTCCCCCTCTCTTATTTTCTTTTTTTTTTTTTAATGCGCCTTAAATAAGAAAGACAAAAAAAAGAAATTTGACTGACTGGTTCTTCAATGTGGCTTGGTTGCATTTATGTGATGCATAATAACTTCTTGGTGCTTAATTGCCAATGCTAGAAAAGCAAGCATGTATTTATGTGAAGCATAATAACTTCTTGGTGCTTAATTGCCAATGCAAGAAAAGCAAGAATGGCACATGCAAGATTATATCTATTTGTCATTCAACCAAGTACCCGAGGTGAATTGATTTCACTAAAAATGCATTTGATTTTATTTGCTTACAAAGTTTCTTGTGTTATTCTTTCAATTCCATGTTCAAACATAGAAAATTCCCTAAGTACAACTTAAGGGTCTCTCTTGGGATGTATTGTAATGTTTATGATTGTTTATCATATGCTATTAATATCACTTCAATATTGTTTTCATAGGAGTAATCCAGGAAAATGAAATTCATTCGGAAGGCTTTATTGGGAGTCAATGAACTTCGACCTTTCAATGGAGATGGAAAAATAAAGACAATTGTTCTAAGAAAAGGTATGGTAGAACCATATACCAATTCCAAAAGAGCTAGAACAATGTACAAAATCATATTGTTTAATGATCAGGTGTGTAAGTCTAAAACTTTAATAAAAAAGTTATATTATAGTTAGATTTTTTAATTGTGTTAAGGAAGATCAAAGCAATAGAAGTACAAATTGATGAACATCTTGATGGAATGGAAACTATAAATATTTACAAATTGGGATAAAATGAATACGAGAGTGGATTAAGTTGAGAATGAATGAAACGTATCAACATTTCATTACTCCTTTTTTGAGTTCTCTAAAATAAAATTAGGAAAACTTGAACTTTGATAGGTAATGTGAGCATTGCGATATTTGCAACATTAACAGTTTTCCTTCCTTTTCGTTTTTGGATTGTGGTTTTTTCTTTTTTCTTTTTTTTAAAGTCTCTACTTTTAATATAACAGAATCAAATTATCATGCTTAATGTTTTCTTATATAAACCATAATCATACAATAAAGATATATTATGGCTAAGATCTATATTATATATGAATGTGAACCATAGTTATTATCTCCTAGGTATGAAAGATACAACCTATTGCCTTTCATAATATTAATAGAGGATTCTTTTAGGTGCATTGAACATCCGTGACACGATATCTTTTTACATAGGTTACCAAATATGATAGCATTCAAGCAAAGCATGCGTCCATTTAATAAGAGTCAAGACCATCAAAAGTTACCTGATATCTTTTGACAAAATGCACATTATGACATATCCCATCGAAACATGTCACGTGCAACGCACGTGCACAAGAACTAGTATATATATATATTGGAAAATGCTATTTTTTTTTACATTGACAATCTATTTAAATAATACAAAACTTACTCAGATGAACAATACCATTCCTTCTTACAATAGTTTGGCATACATTAAGGATCCTTGATTAGCAAGATGTTAGGATTTGTTAAAGGAGGAAACACATCACTAGATCATAAATACATCTCAAAGTAGCATACCATTACCTTTCTTCCCAAGCACATAAATACCTTTCTCTTTCATTGTGTCTTGAATTTGCATGGTCACAATGAACAAGATGAAGAATAAGAAGAGCATCCAAGGCCGACCGAAGATCAAAATCAAGAAGATAGAAAGTGTAAGCAACCGTCAAGTCACCTTCTCCAAACCCCATGCCCAAGGGTGGAGCCAATATTTTCATTTGCCCTGAGCTATGCCAAAGTGAATCCTCTCAATCCATGGAAGATTGGAAAGTTAGTCTCTCAACTGTTGCACTTAATGTCTTGCTAAATTCTATTACATTGAATCTTATCTCTTTATGCTCCATTATTCAACTTCAATCATAAAAAATTCTATTATTCAAAAAAGATTCAAACATTTAAACATGTGTTGAATTTGTAAATAAAAGGCAAGTTTCACACTTACTTAGCTTGACGAATGTCAAAACAACTTCTAGTTATGCACAATTTCGTTTTCAACCAGTTATCGTTTTTTCATTTATTTATTTTGGGTCAAGAATGATTTCTTTTTCAAGCAGCTACGGGCTCCAGAGTCTGAATATAAAAATCAAAAATTTGAATCTCTAACTCTCTCTTAGGACACTTTTTTAATGTTTAAGTAATTAATTTAATTTTATTAGGTTTAAGAATTAAAATTAAAGCGGGTGGTGTTAAGTAATTGGACTACGATAAAAGATGTTGGGTTTAGTAGTACAAAGGGCTAGGATGGACAATACTGAGAGGGACTAAACTTAAATATTAAAAAATATTGAACATAAAAAATGGGAATCAAACTAGGCTCCCCAAGGAACCTCCGCCCTTGGCGTGTTGGTCTCTTCAAGAAGGGAAGTGAGCTTTGCCTCTTGAGCAGTGTAGAAACGTCGCCATTATAGTGAATTCTCCCAACAAACGTACCATGGCCTTTGGTCACCAGAATGTCAAAGCCATCATTCAACCTTAATATTTGTGTAATTATGGTTGTGTTTCCGTTTGATGGAATTAATATCTTGTTCCCTAAATTAAATGTCTGCGTCATGTGCTTACGAAAATCACTAATCAAGAACAGCTTGAATAGTTCAGGAAAAGCATTGATCAAGACTAGTTTCAATAGTTCAGGATAGTAATAAAATTGACAAGGCAAATTTGCATACAAAATGAAAATGACAATCAAATTCTCTATTTTTAATATAACAGAACCAAATTACCATACTCAATGTTTTTTTATATAAACTATAATTATACAATAAAGATATATTATGGCTAAGATCTATATTATATATGAATGTGAACCATAGTTATTATCCCCTAGGTATGAAAGATACAACCTATTGCCTTTCATAATATTAATAAAGGATTCTTTTAGGTGCATTGAACATCCGTGATACAATATCTTTTTACATAGGTTACCAAATATGATATCATTCAAGCAAAGCACGCGTCCATTTAATAAGAGTCAAGACCATCAAAAGTTACCTAATATCTTTTGACAAAATACACATTATGCATTGTCCCAACAAAACATGTCACGTGCAACGCATGTGCACAAGAATTTATATATATATATATATATATTGGAAAATGCTATTTGTTTTACTTTGACAATCTTTTTGAATAATACAAAAGTTACTCAGATGAACAATACCGTTCCTTATTACAATAGTTTGGCATACATTTGTTGGGAATTTATACTAAAAGACATGTTTTGTGTAGTGACTTTAGTATTTATTAATAAATTAGTTATTCCATTTTAATGAGAATCTGTGTGAGAAATGTTTGCATTGCGTTATTTATTTAATGATTATGCATGTGTGTCTCTTATTCTATATAATAGATGATTTGGTGTGTAGAGTACAACTTACACACGGAAGATCATATCATCGGTTCTTATGGAGTATAAGTTAATCGTTCACAATCTTAGATAGTAATGGACACACCATCAGTAGGACTGTAGTACAAGGTTTTAATAGGTCTGTCTTGACTATAAGGAATGGTATAGTTCCAACTCCTTGCACTAGTATACTTTGTGTGTATTGAACAAGACCGTGTTAGGGTAATTGTTTTTATACTGATTATATAAAACAATTAATACCTCATGATTATTATGAGTGCTTATACTCTTAATCCTAGCATAATAAATAGACACGTGCATGTAGTATTTATTGTTTTGATTCACAGAAGAATGAGATTCTTTGTGAGTCAATAAACTCGGTGAGTTGGACGATAACATTACGTGTATGGTGAATATTTATTATTGATGGAATCCACGTCCCCGTATAGGGATTGATGATACCCCCTTGAGGAAGCTTATAAGTTTTGATTATGTCAAATCTTGCAGGTGAATTATGAATCCGACATATCAAATAAGTTAAGTGGAAGGTCTCAAGGAATTAAATAAGTCTATTAAATTTAATTGTCAGTAATTTAATTTAATAGACGGGTATTTGTAATCTTAACGTGGGGAGATAAATAGGCATTTAATAATATGGAACTCGAAATATGATTTCTAGTATAACAGGGAGTGCAATTATAATTTTTTAGTGGTGTAAATTATAATTTACGTAAATAAGGATTAATCCTGGTTGGATTAGGAGTCCTTATTTGCGTAGGAAGCCCTAGTTATACTAATCCTATGGTCCCTGTTATAGCCTCTATATATACGCACTCTAAGAGCTACTAGGGTTACACACTCTACACATAATTGAGAGATACACGATTTTGTGAGGGAGAGAAACCCTAGCAGCGGCGAGCCCACTTTCTGTAGAGCAAGGCATGTACGAGGAATACAGTAGAAGTTCGAAGGTTGAGTTCGAGCAGCTGCTTCGTGCTTAGTGCTGATTATTGTTATTCAGGATCAAACTAGAGAGATCTCGAAGGTACGATTCTAATCACTTAGATTGGGCTATGCTAATCAGATCGAAATTTTTGGTAGTATGCGTATACACTATAGCCAGGTTGTGGGAAATTCCGCAGTCCCCAACAACATTAAGGATCCTTGATTAGCAAAATGTTAGGAATTTCTTAGAGGAAACACATCTCTAGATTGTAAATACATCTCAAAGTAGCATTCCATTACCTTTCTTCCCAAGCACATAAATACCTTTCTCTTTCATCTTGTTTTGAATTTGCATGGTCACAATGAACAAGATGAAGAATAAGAAAAGCACCCAAGGCCGACCGAAGATCGAAATCAAGAAGATAGAAAGTGTAAGCAACCGTCAAGTCACCTTATCCAAACGCCGTGCCCAAGGGCGGAGCCAGTATTTTCATTTGCCCTGAGCTATGTCAAAGTGAATCCTTTCAGTCCATGGAAGATTGGAAAGTTAGTCTCTTAACTGTTGCACTTAATGCCTTGCAAAATTCTACTACATTGAATCTTAGCTCTTTATGCCCTATTGTTCAACTTCAATCATAAAAAATTTCTATTATTCAAAAAAGAATCAAACATTCAAACATGTGTTGAATTTGTAAATAAAAGGCAAGTTTCGCACTTACTTAACTTGAAGAATGTCAAAACAACTTCTAGTTATGCAGTATTCCGTTTTCAATCAGTTGTCCTTTTTTTTTTTTTTTTTTCTATTTTGTGTCAAGAATGATTTGTCTTTCAAGCAGCTACGGGCTCCAACGTCTGAATATAAAAATAAAAAATCTGTATCTCTATCTCTCTCTTAGGACGCTTTTTAAATGTTTAAATAATTAATTTAATTTTATTAGGTTTAAGAATTAAAATTAAAGTGGGTTGTGTTAAGTAATTAGACAACAATAAAAGTTGTCGGGTTAAGCAGTACAAAGGGCTGGGCTGGACAATATTGAGATGGACTAAACTTAAATGTTAAAAAATATTGAACATTAAAAATGGGAATCAAACTAGGCTCCCAAGGGAACCTCCGCCCTTGGTGTGCTGGTCTCTTCAAGAAGGGAAGCGAGCTTTGCCTCTTGAGCGGTGCAGAAAAGTCGCCATTATGGTGAATTCCCCCAGCAAACGTACCTTGGAATTTGGTCACCTGAATATCAAAGCCATCATCCAACCTTAATATTTGTGTAATTATGGTTGTGTTTCCTTTTGATTGAATTAATATCTTGTTCCCTAAATTAAATGTATGCGTCATGTGCTTACGAAAATCACTAATCAAGAACAACTTGAATAGTTCAGGAAAAGCATTGATCAAGACCAGTTTCAATAGTTCAGGATAGTAACAAAATTGACAGGGCAAATTTGCATACAAAACGGAAATGACAATCAAATTCTCTATTTTTAATATAACAGAACCAAATTATCATGCTCAATTGTTTCATATATAAACTATAATCATACAATAAAGATATATTATGGCTAAGATCTACATTCTATTTGATTGTGAACCATAGTTATTATCCCCTAGGTATGAAAGATACAACCTATTGCCTTTCATAATATTAATAGACAATTCTTTTAGTTGCATTGAACATCCGTGACACAATATCTTTTTACATAGGTTACCAAATATGATATCATTCAAGCAAAGCATGTGTCCATTTAATAAGAGTCAAGACCATCAAAAGTTACTTGATATCTTTTGACAAAATGCACATTATGTAATGTCCTAACAAAACATGTCACGTGCAATGCAAGTGCACAAGAACTAGTATATATATTTTGAAAAATTCAATTTTTTTTACATTGACAATCTTTTTGAATAATACAAAACTTGCCCAGATGAACAATACCGTTCCTTATTACAATAGTTTGGCATACATTAAGGATCCTTGATTAGCAAAATGTTAGGAATTTCTTAAAGGAGGAAACACATCTTTAGATTATAAATACATCTCAAAGTAGCATACCATTACCTTTCTTCCCAAGCACATAAATACCTTTCTCTTTCATCTTTTCTTGAATTTGCATGGTCACAATGAATAAGATGAGGAATAAGAAGAGCACCCAAGGCCGACTGAAGATCGTAATCAAGAAGATGGGAAGTGTAAGCAACCGTTAAGTCACCTTCTCCAAATGTTGTGCCCAAGGGCAGAGCCACTATTTTCATTTGCCCTGAGCTATGGCAAAGTGAATCCTCTGAGTCCATGGAAGAGTGGAAAGTTAGTCTCCCAACTATTGCACTTAATGCCTTGCTAAAATCTATTACATTGAATCTTATCTCTTTATGCCCCATTGTTCAACTTCAATCATAAAAAATGTCTATTATTCAAAAAAGAATCAAACATTCAAACATGTGTTGAATTTGTAAATAAAAGGCAAGTTTCGCACTTACTTAACTTGAAGAATCTAAAAACAACTTCTAGTCATGCATTATTCCGTTTTCAACTAGTTGTCATCTTCTCATTTATTTATTTTGGGTCTAGAATGATTTCTCTATCAAGCAGCTACGGGCTCCAATGTCTGAATATAAAAATCAGAAAGCTGCATCTCTATCTCTCTCTTAGGACACTTGTTAAATGTTTGAGTAATTAATTTAATTTTATTAGGTTTAAGAATTAAAATTAAAGTGGGTTGTGTTAAGAAATTGGACTACAATAAAAGCTGTTGGTTTAAGCAGTACAAAGGGCTCGGCTGGACAATATTGAGACAAACTAAACTTAAATGTTAAAAAATATTGAACATTAAAAATGGGAATTAAACTAGGCTCCCCATGGAACCTCTGCCCTTGGTGTGTTGGTCTCTTCAAGAAGGGAAGCGAGCTTTGCCTCTTGAGCGGTGCAGAAAAGTCGCCATCATGGTGAATTCCCCTAACAAACATACCTTGGCCTTTGGTCACCCGAATGTCAAATCCATCGTCCAACCTTAATATTTGTGTGATTGTGGTTGTGTTTCCTTTTGATGGATTTAATATCTTGTTCCCTAAATTAAATATCTGCGTCATGTGCTTAAGAAAATCACTAATCAAGAACAGCTTGAATAGTTCAGGAAAAGCATTGATTTAGACAAGTTTTAGTAGTCCAGGATAGTAATAAAATTGACAGGGCAAATTTGCATACAAAATGGAAATGACAATCAAATTCTCTATTTTTAATATAACAGAACCAAATTATCATGCTCAATGTTTTCTTATATAAACTATAATCATACAATAAAGATATATTGTGGCTAAGATCTATATTCTATCTGAATGTGAACCATAGTTATTATTCCCTAGGTATGAAAGAAACAACCTATTGCCTTTCATAATATTAATGGAGGATTCTTTTAATTGCATTGAACATTCGTGACACAATATCTTTTTACATATGTTACCAAATATGATATTATTCAAGCAAAGCATGTGTCCATTTAATAAGAGTCAAGACCATCAAAAGTTATTAGATATCTTTTGACAAAATGCACATTATGCAATGTCCCAACAAAACATGTCACGTGCAACACACGTGCACAAGATTTAGTATATATATATTGGAAAACACTATTTTTTTTACATTGACAGACTTTTTGAATAATACAAAACTTACTCAGATGAACAATAGGATTCCTTATTACAATAGTTTGACATACATTAAGGATCCTTGATTAGCAAAATGTTAGGAATTTCTTAAAGGAGGAAGCACATCTCTAGATTATAAATACATCTCAAAGTAGCATTCCATTAACTTTCTTCCCAAGCACATAAATACCTTTCTCTTTCATCTTGTCTTGAATTTGCATGGTCACAATGAACAAGATGAAGAATAAGAAAAGCACCCAAGGCCGACCGAAGATCAAAATCAAGAAGATTAAAAGTGTAAGCAACCATCAAGTCACCTTCTCCAAACGCCGTGCCCAAGGGCAGAGCCAAGATTTTCATTTGTCCTGAGCAATGGCAACGTGAATCCTCTCAGTCCATGGAAGATAGGAAAGTTAGTCTGTCAACTATTACACTTAATGCCTTGCTAAATTCTATTACATTGAATCTTATCTCTTTATGCCCCATTGTTCAACTTCAATCATAAAAAATTTCTATTATTACAAAAAGATTCAAACATTCAAACATGTGTTGAATTTGTAAATGAAAGGCAAGTTTCGCACTTACTTAACTTGAAGAATATAAAAACAACTTCTAGTCATGCACTATTCCGTTTTCAACCAGTTGTCGTCTTTTTATTTATTTATTTTGGGTCAAGAATGATTTCTCTTTCAAGTAGCTACGGGCTCAAAAGTCTGAATATAAAAATCAAAAATCTGCATCTCTAACTCTCTCTTAGGACACTTTTTAAATGTTTAAGTAATTAATTTAATTTTATTAGGCTTAAGAATTAAAATTAAAGCGGGTGGTGTTAAGTAATTGGACTATAATAAAAGCTGTTGGGTTGAGCAGTACAAAGGGCTGGGCTAGACAATATTGAGATATACTAAACTTAAATGTTAAAAAATATTGAACATTAAAAATGGGAATCAAACTAGGCTCCTCAGGGAACCTCCGCCCTTGGCGTGCTAGTCTCTTCAAGAAGGGAAGCGAGCTATGCCTCTTAAACGGTGCAGAATGGTCGCCATTATGGTGAATTCCCCTAGCAAACGTACCTTGGCCTTTGGTCACCCGAATGTCAATGCCATTGTCCAACCTTAATATTTGTGTGATTGTGGTTGTGTTTCCTTTTGATGGAATTAATATCTTGTTCCCTAAATTAAATGTCTGCGTCATGTGTTTAAGAAAATCACTAATCAAGAATAGCTTGAATAGTTCAGAAAAAGCATTGATCAAGACAAGTTTTAATAGTTCAGGATATTAATAAAATTGACAGGGCAAATTTGCATGCAAAACGGAAATGACAATCAAATTCTCTATTTTTAATATAACAGAACCAAATTATCATGCTCAATGTTTTCTTACATAAACTATAATCATACAATAAAGATATATTATAGCTAAGATCTATATTCTATCTGAATGTGAACCATAGTTATTATTCCCTACGTATGAAAGATACAACCTATTGCCTTTTATAATATTAATGGAGGATTCTTTTAGTTGCATTGAACATTCATGACACAATAACAATCTCTACTTCTTCAAATCAATCTCTACTTCTTTTTCTTAGCAATGTAAAAATACCATTTTCTCACTTAAGCGTCCCTTTGTAATGCAATAGATGAAATCACTTTGCACAATTCAAATGGATAAAAGTAAAAGATCAACAAGGGTAAAGAGAAATGCACGATTTGGCAACGGGAAACAAAAGGCTATCAAGAAGAAGATGGCAAAGAATCATATTCTAAGTTATACAACCGAAGCATTTCATAGAGTACAAGTGTCAATAACAAGATCAAAACTCAACTCATGAACCAAATATAAACATAATGAAGCTATTAAATGAAATGAGGGTGAAGAAACTATCCTTGAGTAAATGTAAACGCTCCCAAAGGCGATAAATGCTCTAAAGCTCACAAGGTGATAATCTCCACTAATGTAAGAATGAAAAAGCAAAAACTAGTAACAAACTATGTTGTAAAGCATGATTGTGCACAATGATGTGATTCCCTCTACAAATACATGAATTAAGCAACCCCTACAACATGTTGGGTATAAAGAGTGAATCAACATCATCTTGAGTCAAGAAGCATATAAAAATTCCTATCTTCTAATCTCGAAAGGCACTTTCACAAGTAAAATAAAAATTTTTTTATAGGGTGCAAGACAAATAATAATTTTTTTTATAGGGTGCAAGACAAAGAAACAAAAACAAAACAATAGAGGCAAAACCTCTACCCCACCCCCAACTTAAAATGATGCATTGTACTCAATGTATGAGAACAAAGCATTGAATGTAATTCAATGGTGGGAAAAAAAGAAAAAAAGAAAAATAGGGTGTAAAAGGCACCCCCAACTTAAAATGAGAAAATAAACTAAGAAACAAAACTACTCCTATTCCTACACAAATAAGAGAGAGAAAATCATCCAATTCCACAAAGTAGAAATTTGCCATTATCCCACACCCCTAACTTATAGATTTTCAAAGAGTTCAAATAAGCATAAGAATATACAATGGCCACTTATTTGATGAACTCTATGATATAACCTTGAAGCACATAAGGGTAAAAAGGACCATGGTATGTAGAAAATAAAGAATGATCATGCACTAAGGTGCCAATTATGCTCATGCCATGAAGTGCTTGACCCTCCCCTTCTTCTTGGTTGGCCATGGGAATGATGCTTGGTTCAAAGGTTGAGACATGGAGTTCCAAAGGTTCCATTAGGTTAGGACTAGGTGTTAGAGATGTAAAAGTAGGGGTCACTTGATCCCTAGACATGGTAAGAATGTCCTCTAAACCATCAATATCCTCATTGTCATGCACATTCCCAATATCAAATAAACCGAAGTCATCATTAAGGGTAGACACATCTCTACCCCTCTCTTCTTGTTTGGAGTCCCTAATTTCAGACTCCTCTCTCTCACACTCTTCATCCTTAGGTTCATGTTCAATATTTTTCTCACTTACCTTAAGAACGTCTTCTTTAGACACAAAGTCTTGGGGAATGATAGTTTGATCAATGATGTCCTCAATCCTAAGGTTAGTGACGGGATGAATTTGTTCAATTGGATGGGTTTGCTCTTGGTTAGGGTAAAAATCAAGGTGATTTTCATTAAAGCTCACTTGGGGTGGAGGTGGATATTCAACGTGCTCATGGTGGTAATAAATTCGTGAAGCTTCACGAAAATAGTCAAAGGGGTTCTTGTAGGTTTAAATGGATTCTTGATAATGCTTTGAAAAGGCTCCCTCATGTCCGCTACCAATGTTAAATTCATTACACCCCCCAAGATTGGGAGGTGATCGAGAAGACTCTCTTTGACCATTAGCTTTAAGGCATTCTCTAAGAGACATGTTGGATGGTTCTTATGCTTTAAGCCTATTAGCCCAAATGTAGTCTCTAAGAGATTTACATGGAGGTGTTTTCACACCACCATTCTCATGAATGCTCTCATTGTCAACATGGGGGGTGTGATTATATCCCCCAAAATTGGGAGGTAGTCGGGGAGGCTCCTTTAGGCCATTGGCTATAAGGTGTTCTCTCATTGTCATGTTAGATGATGGATGAATTGAAAACGTGCCCCCAAACATAATGAAATGCACGATGAAAAATGGATGCAATGCACAAACAAGTGTAGCGCACCGCGCCTCAACACATCATACACAACAATACTCAATAATTGTCCATCCAAACCTCTAATCTCCACATAATAAATTTCACCAATTTAAGCAACAATCCAACCTAACCTCCAATCTCCACAAGATATATATACCACCAATTTACAATCAAACACAATCCCTAACTCTCCTAGCAATTCCCCAATCAATTATTAAAATAAAACAAAATATATACAAATAAACCAAAATGAACCTAAAATAAAGAGAAAAAGAATGAATGAAAATCTAACATGGTTTTTACACAAAAAATGGAATGAAGTTACCGATGGCCTAAGCCGAAGATTCCTCCGTCGTGGTAGATAGATGGAGATCCAATCCACCAATTGCTTTCCAATCCCAAGATTTGTAGTGCTTGCCTTGTGCCTTTGGTCCCCGACAACTGCTCCAAAACTTGACTTGCTCTGAAAACTACAAAATAGAGTTAGTACCCCGCAAGAGTACGGGGGTCGCGATGAAGTATAAACCGGTAATCCGGTATCGTTCTCTCTCAAGGGACCTAGCCAAATATAGGATCTAGCACTCAACTCACACTAACCTAACCTAAGACTGATTTGCAATTATGTGGGGAATTGGATCTAAAATAAAATAACCGAAAATCATTTGGTTTTTTATGGAGGTTTTGAATTACTAAATTAGTGCAATAGAAATTAAAGTAATTAACTAGGCAATTAAAGTAAAGCAAATTGAAATGAAAACCTTGGATATGATTGATTCAATCCACCAATTCACAACAAGAATTTCAATAGAGGATTTTTATAACTCAAATCAAGAATCACACCATGGATTCTTGATTCGGAATATTTTGACCATAAAACCTTGAGTTCATATTTAGTTGAGTGTATGGATTAAACCAATTAATAGAACCCTAGAAGCAAACCTTATAAATGTGCAAGATTTATACCAATTGTTGAATTGTGTATAAATATTACCAAATGGGTTATGAATCTAAGTTTTCGAATAAATCCCACACCCAACCCAACCAAATAGAACTATACAAATCTATGAAAAAAACTTTGAAGTTCATGAATCCCCATTGAAATACTTGAAAATCCTTGATGGATCTTCACAATCACACCCAAGAGATGTTTAACTACTAGAATTCATAATAAAGAGTATAAATGAAGGTAAATCTAACATTAAACTAAGTAAAACTAGTGTTTGGTTGCTAAGAAAGTGAGAGAAAGTGGCAAAAAAGTGAAGGAAAGTTACAATTTTTACTCCTACATTAACATTACAAACATAAATCTAAGCTAAAAATACATAAAAACATAAAAACCAACCTTGGAGGACCCTCTCACGTTGCCCCCTTGGCTGCTACAAGCCCTAGCTATCTTCCCTTTCTCATTTTTTTGAACAACACAGCTTTTAAGCTCCAAATCTGTATCGACTGATCGATTGGCACTGTTCACCGATTGAACGGCCAATCGAATAGTCACTGTAGCATTCGAACGGTCACTGTTCACTATTCACGGGCACTGTTCACCGATCGATCGACACTGTCACTATTCACTGTTCATTATTCACGGGCACTGTTCACCAATTGATTGGCATTGTTCATCGATTGAACGGCCGATCGAACGGTAAAATGCTCTCTTTGAAGTTTGCCAGACCGATCGATCGGTTACTATTCACCCATCCACCTTGAAGCTTGATTTTGACCACTTTAGAGGCTGATTCAGTCGATGCACATTAGAGGACAAATTGTAGCTATTGAAGTATTCTTTCCAATGGCACAAAAATCAGCTCAATCGGATATCAGAGTAAAAAGATATGGCTAGAATACCTAAATAGCTTTGAATTTTCATAACCGAATTATTCGCCTTGATCATTCTTTGCGTCAATTTGGCTTTATTTTCTCATATAACCTACAAAACACATACAAAACATACTCAAACAAATGTCTAACAAAAATCAGATAATTAATTACAATACAAGTCTAACAAAGTACAAATTATGAGTTTATGATTACACTTTTAAGGTGTAATCACCTCACAACAATTACTGCCCCCTGGCCCTTTGTCCAATGGGGAATGGATATAGTCGGACCCCTACCACGAGCTCTAGGTAATAAAAAATTTCTCATCGTGGCCACAGATTACTTCACCAAATGGGTAGAGGCAGAGCCACTTTCGACAATCAAGGAGTCAGATGTGAAGAGATTTGCCTGGAAAAGTATCGTTATATGGTTCGACATACCCAGCGCACTAGTATTGGATAACAGCACTCAGTTCGATGGCAGCAAATTCAGAGAATTCTACGACGAGCTAGGCATCTGGAATTATTATTTGACGCCAGCTTATCCACAGTGCAACGGGCAAGCTGAGATTTCTAACAAAATATTGCTCAATGGCATCAAAAAGCGTTTAGAAAAGGCTAAAGGATGATGGGTTGAAGAGCTTCCCAGCATCTTATGGTCTTATAGAACCACTCTGAGGAGATCTACTGGGGAAACCCCTTTCTCAATGGCATACAGGGTAAAAGTAGTGATACCCTTGGAAATGGGACTCCCTATTATTAGATCGGTGACCTTCAACACCGGCCTCAATGATCAGACTCTAGCAAAAGACTTGGACCTTGTTGAAAAAAGGTGTGAGGCTGCCCTAATCAAACTTACTAGGTATCATCAACAGCTAAACCGATCCTACAACAAAAGGGTATAGCCGAGATCCTTTGCTCCTAGAGATATGGTATTAAGAAAGGTGTTGGGGGTAACAAAAAATTCAATAGACGAGAAGCTAAGCCCCAATTGGGAAGGTCCTTACAAAATTACGTCCTAGGTCGGTGTGGGGGCATATCGACTGGAAACTATCAAAGAATGGCAACAACTACCCTGACCTTGGAACACAAATAATCTCAGAAAATTCTACCAGTAGGCCCTTCTGATTTTCAAGGGATGTATCTGCCTGTAGTTTGTCCTCAAAAGAATGCAACTTCCGTCAACAAATATGTAATCTTTGCACAAATTAATGAAAACTGGACGCTACTCAACAAATTTGAGCTAAGTATTAAGGGATGACAAACAAAAACTAGGTCTAAAAACCTAGTCCTGGATCATTTATGACCAGGTCAGCCAATGAAGGTCATTAAAATTAAATGTAAAAACTTGGTTCTGTCTAAATTGGGCAGGTCGGTCAATGAAGGTTACAAAAAACCAACTGTAAAAACTTGGTCCTTGATCATTTATGACCAGGTCGACCAATGAAGGTCACCCAAAAATGATTTTACAAGACAACTTGGTCCTATCTAAACACAAGGCAGGTCAGCCGCATATAAG
Organism: Euryodendron excelsum; assembly: GCA_033060915.1. NCBI lineage: Eukaryota > Viridiplantae > Streptophyta > Magnoliopsida > Ericales > Pentaphylacaceae > Euryodendron > Euryodendron excelsum. The sequence goes on from CM065377.1 coordinate 7,197,648, forward strand.
CCACAAACCCGCCGTGGTCCAGCCTGGGTCAAGAAAATTGACAGAAATAAAAAAAGATAAGTATCTTAACTTAACCCAACCTAACTCTAATAACTTGGCCTGGTAAAAAGCATGATTTACTATTTAAGGCATTCATTTGCTTTACCAAAAACAATTTTTGGCCTAAAAATCAGAAGATCGGCAAATGAAGACCTTTTATTTCCCTAAACTTATCTTAAATAACTTTGCCTTTAGCAAGTTAACCCAGGAATCCACATTATGAATCAACTGTCTACTGGGGAAATGGCACACAAAAGACTAATAGAAAAGAGTACATTTGTAAAGAATAAAAAACTATACAATTGTGTTCACAAAAAACAGCAAACAAAAGAGCCCTTAACGTAGCTTAGCGGCTGGACGTAATTCAATGGTTGATGGCAAATCAGCTGGAGGAAGCTCGGCAAGATTCGCTTCATCAACTACCCCAGGCCCGGGGCCAGTGCTTACTCTTTCGCCATAGGCGCCAGTGCCCTCTTCATTCTTAAGCTACAGCTCGGCATCAGCCCAAGCAGGTATCTTCGTCCATAGAGGGGAGGCTTTGTCAAGTGCCGACTTCCTTAAAGCTGACGTCCAGCCATCTTGAAAGGTGCTCTCAGATATGTTCTTCACATAAATCTCATATTGGTCCCTGGCATCATTGAAGCCCTTGGTGTACTGAGCCTCGCACCTTCGATCGAGATTCAGCCAGAGCTGCCTTAACTTCGGATACCGACTTCTCGGCTTCAGTCAACCTAGCCTTCAGATTAGCAACCTCAACCCCGGCTTTGTTAAAATCTTTCTCCTTTTGCTTAAGGATGGCCAGTGTATCTCCTAGGACGACTTGTTGCTCTGTAAAGGCCTTTTGAAAGCCTCTAGCCTTCTTATCCCTTGTATGAAACCTATGCGGGACAATTCAGTATCAAGTCCTGGGTGGTCATGGGCAGACCAGCAACCTTTGGCTAGACCATGAACTCCTCAGGTGTTGGCTCCTTAACTTTGCATTTTCCCTTCGAATCAGCTTCTGCCGACGTAGATGGAAGAATTGCATAGTCGACCCTCTCTGCTTAAGCAGCCTCCTTTTCGGTAGTCTGCACCAGTCTCCTTTTCTTGGAACCTTACTAAGGTCCCTAGGCTTCATCCAGAACTTCTAGCTTAGGGCTGACATCAGCTCCAGTGCCGGAGTGTGCAACAAGAGGAGGAACCTCAATACTTCCCTCTAGGGCAGCGACTTTGGCGGTGGAAAAGGTGGCGGCAACAGAGGATGGGTCGCCCCTTTCCTCTTTCTAGAAGCTCTCCATTCCAGCACCAGTGACAAGTCACGAACTTTGGGGGCCATGTCCTTAATGATAGAGGATGTAGGCACAGATGCAGAAAAGGTAGGGGGTGGGGGCAGCAATGCTGGGTATTCGTCGATCTCGTGCAGACCCCTTCTGCCTTCTGCGCTGTGAGGACAGAGGCGACAACTCCGTATATTGCTGTGAAAGACTGGTACCTAACTAGGTACCCCAGCAGATCATGAGCAGCTCGCCTAATCCTAGCTAATGCTCCTTCACCCTTATACGCCCAGGCACTGCCTAAAGCGTTCAGGTTTAACCCCAGAAGTTCGGTATCTTTGTCCTTGGCACCGAAATCAGCTGTAAAGCAGAAGTATGAGGGTGACGAGTCAGAAATAGGTGGAATTTCAAATACATATGGAGAGGAAGCTTATACCAGATCAGGAAAGAGAAGATCGACCTATTTTCTGTGGGACCCTAGGGCATGGTGCTGGTGGGGCTAGCCTAACGACGATTTTCCCAAATTCCCACGGACCGCTCACCCTGGCTATAATGTCGTCAATCCCCTTCCCTGAGCTTGGAAAGAGTTGAACCAACTCTCTGGGGCAAGCCCTAGCCCTAAAATAGTATTTACGATGGTCTGATTGGGCAGTGTTCACCTCCACCGTTGTGTAACAGTAGTCAAATTCGTGAAGCCCTAGGTTCAGACCTAACCTTTTGCTCAACTCAACCACCCCCATCACTATCTTATACCCATTTGGTACGAGTTAGATTGGGGCGATTTCGTAATGGTTCAAGACTTCAGTCAGAAAGGGGTGAATAGGGAAACATAGTCCACTTTCCACGATGGCAACGAGAGGGAAGGGGGTCCCCTCCTTTGTTACTACCCAACCATCGTCTCTGAGACCGATTAGCCTAATGTCTACGCCTGTCAAAAAACTATATCGGGCCTTGAATGCAGCTATATCGTCAGAAGTGGCAAGCATACTCTTAAGGCGTGACCCCATTATAGACCAGAGATAAAGGTTTCTATGGTTTCCTACCCAAGGATGCAAGAGACACGCAAGATAAGAGGGAAAACTTACAGATTTACTACTTTCGTGAAAGAAACAGATTCGAAGTTTGAAGTTAGAGTTTGCCCCTGCATATAAAAAAAAGCCACAACGCCTTCGTCTGACAGAGAAAGTTGAGACGGCGACAACTTCTTCGGGTCATTCACCAGTCGCGCTGCATTAAAACTTCTAACAATGTAACGTCATAGCTCGAAATGGCTATGGTGTATCAGCCCCAACCCTTTACCGAAAGATGCTAGGGCTAAGGGGCAATTGTGGGCTAAAAGACCCCAGCCCAACCCAAAAGGGTGGGCCCAACGAATATAAAGAGGAATCATGTGGGCCAACAACAGCCCAAACTTTATTAAGATAACTAAGGCCCACACTCCGGGTCAGTCCAAATAAAAAGATTACCCGACCCCAAGCCGGATCACCCGAGTCAGGGATTTCAAGACATTTAATGCTCTATCGGCCACATTTAATGTTGAACGGACCCGAATTCAATGCGGAGGAGATACGGCACGTGACGACCATGCTTACATCCAGTCAGTCGAGCTCAAGCATGGTGAAATAGGTGTATTCCTGTCTAATCAGCCCATACTAAATAGCATAAACCAACGAGGTAGGCCATGATTAAATGAGTAGGCTCGACAGAGAACATTATACTATAAAAACACAACATCTTGCAGAAGCAAGGTATGGTGAATTAATTTCTTAAGTATTCCCAGTCTTTATTCTCGTTCTAGCTTTGGTTAAGATTGTTAACTTGACCGTAAGAGTGTGATCGGCCCAAAGAGGGTCGACCCATTCTAACTTCTTTGTATCCTTACAACAGGTTGGAAACTCATTAATATTGGTTCGAGTGAACGGCTAGGCCTTCCTAGAAATCCCACATAGAGGAATAAAACTAGGCTCCCTAGGGAACCTCCGCCCTTGGCGTGCTGGTCTCTTCAAGAAGGGAAGCGAGCTTTACCTCTTGAGCAGTGCAGAAAAGTTGCCATTATGGTGAATTCTCCCAGCAAACGTACCTTGGCCTTTGGTCACCTGAATGTCAAAGCCATCATCCAACCTTATATTTGTGTAATTTTGGTTGTGTTTCCTTTTGATGGAATTAATATCTTATTCCCTAAATTAAATGCTTGCACCATGTGCTTAAGAAAATCACTAATCAAGAACAGCTTGAATAGTTTAGGAAAAGCATTGATCAAGACCAGTTTCAATAGTTCAGGATAGTAACAAAATTGACAGGGCAAATTTACATACAAAATGGAAATGACAATCAAATTCTTTATTTTTAATATAACAAAACCAAATTATCACGCTCAATGTTTTCTTATATAAACTATAATCATACAATAAAGATATATTATGGCTAAGATCTATATTATATATGAATGTGAACCATAGTTATTATCCCCTAGGTATGAAAGATACAACCTATTGCCTTTCATAATATTAATAGAGGATTCTTTTAGGTGCATTGAACATCCGTGACACAATATCTTTTTACATAGGTTACCAAATATGATATCATTCAAGCAAAGCATGTGTCCATTTAATAAGAGTCAAGACCATCAAAAGTTACTTGATATCTTTGGACAAAATGCACATTATGAAATATCCCAACAAAACATGTTATGTGCAACGCACGTGCACAAGAACTAGTATATATATATATATATTGGAAAATGTTATTTTTTTTACATTGACAATCTATTTGAATAATACAAAAGTTACTCAGATGAACAATACCGTTCCTTATTACAATAGTTTGGCATACATTAAAGATCCTTGGTTAGCAAAATGTTAGGAATTTCTTAAAGGAGGAAACACATCTTTAGATTATAAATACATCTCAAAGTAGCATACTGATCGCTCTCTAAAAGGGTGATACTTAACCGCAAGTGCACGGCAGTGATGTAATAATAACTTCTCGTGAGTACGAGATCGATCTCACAGGGAAGTTGGTGTACGTAAATAAGAAAATTTACCATGGATCAAAAATCTTAGGAAAAACACTCCAATAAACAAAAACTGATTTTAGGTTGAGAAAAGATTTTTTTTCTAATTTAAACTAAAAAATAAAGAAAAACTCCTAAGGTCAATCGATCTAATCAATTGCGTCTCTTAAAATTTCGATGGAGATAATTTAATAACTCAAATCTTTTGATTACGTTGCGAGTCTCAAATTCGAAAGATTTAGCGATAAAAATAAATGTTCTTCAAAACTTTAACATCTAGAATAAATCGGGTTGTTAGAATCAATGACGTGCATTATCGGTTCGTGCAGCGCATATATAGAACCCAACTCACGCATAAACGTTACAAGACAGCGTATATACTGAGTGTGGTATTCGCGCATAAGCGTTACCGAACATAATAAGATGTCCAGGTTTTCGAAAGTTTCTAGAACGAAGAAGAAGAAGAAAGAAAACCAAAAAATTTAACTTTAAAACCAAGAACATACCTCATTCGTTCATCCAAGATCTTCAATTAATCTTCACAATTGATCCCAAGATGAAATCTAGCTGCTCATTATAATTATAGACATGCAAAGTTGTATTGAAAATATTTTGAAAGACTGAGTAATCTGATTACAGGAATTGAAAACTGAATGAAAACTATGAATAAACTACTCTAATCTACTCCTAAAACCCTAGAAAAGCGTCAACGCTAATATTAGCCTCAAAAACATAAAAGCCCTAAATCTATTCTATTACCTACCAATCTCCCCACAACTAAAAAGTGAGTTAATATATAAATCCTGTCGTCAGTCGTACGGACGGTTCCCACCGAGTGTTCAGGTTGGCTGGGTCCCTTCACAAAAGTTGTAGTTCTCGAAACGTTATATGAAATCGATATATTATGGGCCTGAATAGCCTTTCTGGTTCGAGAGATATGGGCTTCTAAAGTTTCAGCTCTGCGTGCTTCAGCAGTTTGTACCATAGCTTCAGCAGCTTGTACCTTGACAGCAACCTATTGAAATCTATGATTAAATTGCAATCGAAATCATTCCATTTAAGCTCAAAACCGTTCAAACGCCTAGGCCACTATTCGAACACCACGGACACCCGTTCGAACGCTGCGTCGAACGCATTTCGAACGAGAAAACCTGCTCTTTGAATCTTTCGAACGGTCTTCGCACCTGAATTTGGCGTGAAACCGTTCGACGTAACATTCGAATGTCTATGTATACCGTTCGAACGCTCTTGAGGACCATTCGAAAGCACTTCGAATGCCAAATCCATTTTAGCATGAATTTGTCCTTTTTAAGCCTGAATTCCTGAAAATATACATAAAACTAAGTTAGTAACGAATTAGGACTAAAACAACATAATTAAACCTATTCTAAGGCTAACAAATAACTAATTAAAGTAGGTAAATTGCACTTTTAGAGTACAATCACATACCATTACCTTTCTTCCCAAGCACATAAATACCTTTCCCTTTCGTCTTGTCTTGAATTTGCATGGTCACAATGAACAAGATGAAGAATGAGAAGAGCACCATCAAGAAGATAGAAAGTGTAAGCAACCGTTAAGTCACCTTCTCCAAATGTCGTGCCCAAGGGCAGAGCCAGTATTTTCATTTGCCCTGAGCTATGCCAAAGTGAATCCTCTCAGTCCATGGAAGATAGGAAAGTTAGTCTCTCAACTGTTGCACTTAATGCCTTGCTAAATTCTATTAAATTGAATCTTATCTCTTTTTGCCCCATTGTTCAACTTCAATCCTAAAAAATTTCTATTATTCAAAAAAGAATCAAATATTCAAACATATGTTAAATTTGTAAATGAAAGGCAAGTTTCGCACTTACTTAACTTGAAGAATGTCAAAACAACTTCAAGTCATGCACTATTCCGTTTTCAACCAGTTGTCGTCTCTTTATTTATTTATTTTGGGTCAAGAATGATTTCTTTTTCAAGCAGCTACGAGCTCCAGAGTCTAAATATAAAAATCAAAAATCTGCATCTCTATCTCTCTCTTAGGACACTTTTTTAATGTTTAAGTAATTAATTTAATTTTGTTAGGTTTAAGAATTAAAATTGAAGTGGGTGGTGCTAAGTAATTGGACTACAATAAAAGCTGTTGGGTTAAGCAATACAAAGGGCTGGTCTGCATAATATTGAGATGGACTAAACTTAAATGTTAAAAAATATTAAACATTAAAAATGGGAATCAAACTAGGCTCCCCAAGGAACCTCTACCCTTGGTGTGCTCATCTCTTCAAGAAGGGAAGCAAGCTTTGCCTCTTGAGCGGTGCAGAAAAGTCGCCATTATGGTGAATTCCCCGAGCAAACGTACCTTGGCCTTTGGTCACCCGAATGTCAAAGCCATCATCCAACCTTAATATTTGTGTGATTGTGGTTGTGTTTCCTTGTGATGGAATTAATATCTTGTTCCCTAAATTAAATGTCTGCGTCATGGCTTAATAAAATCACTAATCAAGAACAACTTCAATAGTTCAGGAAAAGCATTGATCAAGACCAGTTTCAATAGTTCAGGATAGTAATAAAATTGACAGGGCAAATTTGCATACAAAATGGAAATGATAATCAAATTCTCTATTTTTAATATAACAAAACCAAATTATCACGCTCAATGTTTTCTTATATAAACTATAATCATACAATAAAGATATATTATGGCTAAGACCTATATTATATATGAATGTGAACCATAGTTATTATCCCCTAGGTATGAAAGATACAACCTATTGCCTTTCATAATATTAATAGAGGATTATTTTAGGTGCATTGAACATCCGTGACACAATATCTTTTTACATAGGTTACCAAATATGATATCATTTAAGCAAAGCATGTGTCCATTTAATAAGAGTCAATACAATCAAAAGTTACTTGATATCTTTTGACAAAATACACATAATGAAATATCCCAACAAAACATGTCACGTGCAATGCACGTGCACAAGAACTAGTATATATATATATTGGAAAATGTTATTTTTTTTACATTGACAATCTATTTGAATAATACAAAATTTACTCAAATGAACAATACTGTTCCTTATTACAATAGTTTGGCATACATTAAGGATCCTTGGTTAGCAAAATGTTGGGAATTTCTTAAAGGAGGAAACACATCTCTAGATTATGAATACATCTCAAAGTAGCATACCATTACCTTTCTTCCCAAGCACATAAATACCTTTCTCTTTCATCTTATCTTGAATTTGCATGGTCACAATGAACAAGATGAAGAATAAGAAGAGCACCCAAGGCTGATCGAAGATCGAAATCAAGAAGATAGAAAATGTAAGCAACCGTCAAGTCACCTTCTCCAAATGCCGTGCCCAAGGGCGGAGCCAGTATTTTCATTTGCCCTAAGCTATGCCAAAGTGAATCCTCTCAGTCCATGGAAGATTGAAAAGTTAGAATCTCAATTGTTGCACATAATGCCTTGTTAAATTCTATTACATTGAATTTTATCTCTTTATGCCCCATTGTTCAACTTCAATCCTAAAAAATTTCTATTATTAAAAAAAGAATCAAACATTCAAACATGTGTTAAATTTGTAAATGAAAGGCAAGTTTCGCACTTACTTAACTTGAAGAATGTCAAAACAACTTCTAGTCATGCACTATTTCGTTTTCAACCAGTTGTCGTCTTTTTATTTATTTATTTTGGGTCAAGAATGATTTCTTTTTCAAGCAGCTACGAGCTCCAGAGTCTAAATATAAAAATCAAAAATCTGCATCTCTATCTCTCTCTTAGGACACTTTTTTAATGTTTAAGTAATTAATTTAATTTTGTTAGGTTTAAGAATTAAAATTAAAGTGGGTGATACTAAGTAATTGGACTACAATAAAAGCTATTGGGTTAAGCAGTACAAAGGGCTGGGCTGCACAATATTGAGATGAACTAAACTTAAATGTTAAAAAATATTGAACATTAAAAATGGGATTCAAACTAGGTTCCCCAGGGAACCTCCGCCTTTGGCATGCTAGTCTCTTCAAGAAGGGAAGCAAGCTTTGCCTCTTGAGCAGTGCAAAAAAGTCGCCATTATGGTGAATTCCCCGAGCAAACGTACCTTGGCCTTTGGTCACCCGAATGTCAAAGCCATCATCCAACCTTAATATTTGTGTGATTGTGGTTGTGTTTCCTTTTGATGGAATTAATATCTTGTTCCCTAAATTAAATGTCTGCGTCATGTGCTTAATAAAATCACTAATCAAGAACAACTTCAATAGTTTAAGAAAGCATTGATCAAGACCAATTTCAATAGTTCAGGATAGTAATAAAAGTGACAGGGCAAATTTGCATACAAAACGGAATTGACAATCAAATTCTCTATTTTTAATATAACAGAACCAAATTATCATGCTCAATGTTTTCTTATATAAACTATAATCATGCAATAAAGATATATTATGGCTAAGATCTATATTATATATGAATGTGAACCATAGTTATTATCCGTTAGGTATGAAAGATTCAACCTATTGCCTTTCGTAATATTAATTGAGGATTATTTTAGGTGCATTGAACATTCATGACACAATATCTTTTTACATAGGTTACCAAATATGATATCATTCAAGCAAAGCATGTGTCCATTTAATAAGAGTCAAGACCATCAAAAGTTACTTGATATCTTTGGACAAAATGCACATTATGAAATATCCCAACAAAACATGTTATGTGCAACGCACGTGCACAAGAACTAGTATAGATATATTGGAAAATGCTATTTTTTTTTACATTGACAATCTATTTGAATAATACAAAACTTACTCAGATGAACAATACCGTTCCTTATTACAATAGTTTGGCATACATTAAGGATCCTTGGTTAGAAAAATGTTAGGAATTTCTTAAAGGAGAAAACACATCTCTAGATTATAAATACATCTCAAAGTAGCATACCATTACCTTTCTTCTCAAGCACATAAATACCTTTCTCTTTCATCTTGTCTTGAATTTGCATGGTCACAATGAACAAGATGAAGAATAAGAAGAGCACCCAAGGCCGACTGAAGATCGAAATCAAGAAGATAGAAAGTGTAACAACCGTCAAGTCACCTTCTCCAAACGTCGTGTCCAAGGGCGAAGCCAGTATTTTCATTTGCCTTGAGCTATGCCAAAGTGAATCCTCTCAGTCCATGGAAGATAGGAAAGTTAGTCTCTCAACTGTTGCACTTAATGCCTTGCTAAATTTTATTACATTAAATCTTATCTCTTTATGCACCATTGTTCAACTTCAATCCTAAAAAATTTCTATTATTCAAAAAAGAATCAAACATTCAAACATGTGTTGAATTTGTAAATGAAAGGCAAGTTTCGCACTTACTTAACTTGGACAATGTAAAAAGAACTTCTAGTCATGCACTATTCCATTTTCAACCAGTTGTCATCTTTTTATTTATTTATTTTGGGTCAAGAATGATATCTCTTTCAAGCAGCTACGAGCTCCAGAGTTTGAATATAAAAATCAAAAATCTGCATCTCTATCTCTCTCTTACGACACTTTTTTAATGTTTAAGTAATTAATTTAATTTTATTAGGTTTAAGAATTAAAATTAAAGTGGGTTGCGTTAAGTAATTGGACTACAATAAAAGTTGTTGGGTTGAGCAGTACAAAGGGCTGGGCTAGACAATATTGAGATATACTAAACTTAAATGTTAAAAAATATTGAACATTAAAAATGGGAATCAAACTAGGCTCCCTAGGGAACCTCTGCCCTTGGCGTGCTGGTCTCTTCAAGAAGGGAAGCGAGCTTTGCCTCTTGAGCGGTGTAGAAAAGTCGCCATTATGGTGAACATTATGGTGAATGCCCCTAGCAAACGTACCTTGGCCTTTGGTGACTCGAATGTCAAAGCCATCATCTAACCTTAATATTTGTGTAATTGTGGTTGTGTTTCCTTTCGATGAAATTAATATCTTGTTCCCTAAATTAAATGTTTGCATCATATGCTTAAGAAAATTACTAATCAAGAACAGCTTGAATAGTTCAGGAAAAGCATTGATCAAGACCAGTTTCAATAGTTCAATACAGTAATAAAATTGACAGGGCAAATTTGCATACAAAACGGAAATGACAATCAAAATCTTGGAATTTTTTTTTTAAATGGATGTCACATGTCAAATATAACTTTGAGGACCAAGTCGTGGGATAATGTGAATATTAAAGGTCAACTTAGCTTCTATCACCACGGGAACAATATGAGATTAACCTCACTCTTTCTAAAAATTCCTTATTTGATGAATCTATTGTTATCATATAGTCATGAGACTGCCACATTGGAAATGATATATATATATATATATATATTTTGGTTATGTCATAAAATTTAATGTTAGGTTCATGGTTGTTAAACTCTCAATCCGGATCTTACAATCCTACGATTTTACGATTCATTTTCACAAAATCGATCCTGATCCTATCTGATCCTACGATTTTACAATTCATTTTCACAAAAACGATCCTGATCCTATTCTATCCATTGTGGAGGTAGGATCTTACAATTTTGGTGAAAGATCTCACGGAATCGAAGAATCCCAATTCAGATCCCGATCCCATTTCTAAACTTTGTTTTACTTATATGTCAAGTTTGTTTTGGATTACTTTTATGTTTGTGTCCTACCCACTTTATACTAGATTCAAATATTATAAAAATATGTTATATTGGATTAAACATGTGAGAAAAACCAAACAACCTATATTCATATACCTACATTGCTACACCCTAAAAAAACTAGACAGCCAAAGGAATATTAAATGTTATTCACGCATCTGTAACTCCATCTCCATCTGCATCTTTGACTCATTTCACTTTTCAACAATAGTTCACTCTCGCTCTCTCTCTTTCTCTCTCTCTCTCTGATTTTGTATAATTGATTGCTCAACTACATTTTTTGTCCTTGTTTTTCTCCAATTAATCAAATAGCCTAAAATATTTTTTTTTTGTTTCTTTTCTTTTCCTATATACATTTGTTCTCATTTTCTTCTTATTTTTATTGTTAAACTACAAAACTCTTATTCAACCATTTTTGTTCTTTTTTCATGGATTCTTTTTTTAATGCATAGTTCTTATTTTTTTTGTAATATTATATAATGTTTATATTTATGTGATTTATTATATTTTAAACACTATTTATATTTTTTTTGTATAATTTAGGCTCACTATGTGTCTCTTCTAATAACTATTATTCATGTAGAAATTATCATGCATTTTTTTTCTTAATTTGTAGGATCTTACTATCCTCAATCTGATTCTGTAAACCTCTTGAAAGATCCAACATAAGATTCCGATTTTGAAAACTTTGGTTAGGATGTGAAACAAGGCAAGAGTGAAGTAAATTACAAAAAGAAACTTGCGACCTTTACTATAGAGCAATGTTATAAAAACAGTTAATGATGTGATGGAATGAGGTCATTTTACTTTAAAATAGAATTTATCAAAATAGCTCTTAATTATAAAAAAAAAAGTACTTTTAGTTACCTCATTTTGTAAAGATTTTGTGTATAACTTTTCTCTAGATAAGTGGAATTTTCCTTCACAATATTGTGATTTGATGTGGTGTTAGTTGAACAATAAAGTGTTTACTCTACAACAAAAACATAATTGCTTCCACACTAATAGTGTTAAATGTCAATTAAACTTGTACATCAACATTATAAAATGTGTACGTTGATAATGGAGTCGCAAACCAGGTAAGCCTAGCTATGTAATAAGTTGTTTAAATTTGACTTTCTTATTTATCTTTGAAAGGAATCTCAGACAAGTTTTTATTGCGTGGATCATGAGCTAAATTGAAGTATTTTAATTTTTTTAGTGTATATAAACTTATCGAGTCGAATTTAAGCTTAACTAGAAAATTAACTAACTTCAAATATATTCAGGCGTTGTTTGTTTAAGTAATGGATCAATCTCGACCAAACTTTAATAAACTCAAAAAGAGTTGAACTTAAACAGTTTGGTTCATTTTACCTCTTTAATTAATTATGTAAAATGTTATTATCCCAAAAAACTCCATAAGAATAATGTGATCATAAGATTTTTGTAACTAAAAATCATCGTGAATAATGTTCTTATTGAAAGTGAATGACTCTCATTTAACTAGACAAATGTTTAGTGATAAGATAGGACCTACCACATATCAGAGTAGTAAAGAATATAAAGAAATTACTACTTAAAGAACTTTTTTTCGATTCAATTTTATTATTTTGGTGATAAATTAATTTTTTTTTAGGATAATACTATACAAACAGAAATATCATACAGAATTTATCACCAAAATAATATGATTGAATGAGATTCATTCATTAAAAAATAAAACATTTATTATGATGGTTCTTATTTATAAAATTACTACTAACACATTATTTTGATAAAATTTTATGTAAGAATAATATTTTTTTTAATTGTGTAGCAGTGCCCGTTTGCTAATGAATCGGGATCCAATGCTTTGACGGGTTAAATGTCGGATGCGGGTTGCTATGTCATCAATAGTGCTGATCAAAATTTTTTCTAGAAGCTTCAATTTTGTCCTTTTGTAATACAAGGCATATTTCCAATCAAAAAAGATACTCTTCCCAAAACAGAATCAGATGGTGGCTGGTGATAGTGGGACTGTGGGACCCCTATAGTTTTTGGTAGCTTTGCAACCAGACAAATATTTTGATGAAGAGGGAAAGACTAGCGTTCAACTTTGGTCCAACTGGCATCCACAGCTGTCTATCTGCTGTATAGTTTTACAGAAACATTCCGCAAATCAAGAGAGAGAATGAGGGGAGAGAGAGACGGAGAGAGAACAAACAACAATTGGGAACCACAAGTGTGAGCTAAGTGACAGGGATGCTAATTGTTTTGCTGGCACCCTTGCATACGTGCGTACAGCTCAACTTCCCCCCAGCAGTTTCCCACGCAATGACGGCAGCCCCCCACGAATGCCCATGCATTGACATTTAAATCTTCAAGTTACTAAAGGAAATTTGAATTTAAACAAAAGTGGGATATTCAATCAATATCGAATCGTAATCAGTAAACAGTAGTTTCAAAAAATAAAGAACGATAAACATTGCCTAATCTGTTAATTACTCAATGAAAATATACTTATCAATTGATGATGCAGCAAACTCGTGGTGTCTTGTTTCAGATCTAAGATAAGTTCTCTATCGATTAATTGGTGATCTCCTGCACTAAGTCCATCAATGTGGTGGCAGCCAAATATCCTCCGGTGTTCAAGTTATATTCAAGAAAATCAAGTTGATAGAGAAAAAATAGTCTCAGGGTTTGTGTGTTCGCGTACTTAAAGAAGTTGACAGTTTGGCCTTATATGTCTGCATGGGAGTAGTGGGAGGCTTCTCTACATGACGTCTTCTCGTTGGAGGATCAGAGCTGTGATAGGGCACTAGAGAGAGTCTTCTCTACACTCGAGGGTAGCGTGTGTCAGAACGGTATCAAAGACATGCTAATTGTTGCTTGTACACGCCACGCCAACGTTCCTAATGTATGCCAGGGTGTTCGATGTTAGGTGTGGGCCTCATTGACGTGTCAGTAAGACTGAATAGAACAAAAGACCACCAAAGGTTAGTCTGTTCGATACCCACACGTATGATCTGATCTGGTCCCGACTTGGTCGGGGAAGCATTATTACCGTCAATTGTTATAGAGATTTTGCTAAATTAAGTTTCTAAATTGTTATGTACAAAAAAATATTTATTTTGTAAAAAAAATAACAAAACACTTTTATTATTGGTTTGGTAAATATTTTCTATTTCTGTTTTTTATTTTTTAAAAATAAAAAATATAAAAAAACACTAAAATAAGTGTGTTTTCTATTTTTAAAATATTAATATGGTACTGTTAGTAGAACGATAATCCACAGATGTCATCATCAAACTATAAAAAATAAAATAAAAAATATTTATCTATAACACATAACAAAAAGTAAAAATTGACAGCACTTTGGAACGAATCCTTATAAAGTTGCTTATGCTTTGGAGAAGTTTATTTTTAAAAGAAAAACTAGATGTTGGATTTTTTTATTTTCAAGCAATATGTGCCCATTTTCCATTTTTGAAATCTCCCAGTAACTGAAGATTAATCCGCTTTTTTTAGTCCCCATCTCTTCCGATGCCAGCCTGTTCTCTTTATCTCTCCACACACTTTCTCTCTCTATGTACTCATATATATCACCCCACTCTTCCTCACGTTCAACCACTTCTTTCAGGAGAGAGAGAGAATCAAAGCTCGCTCGGAAGGACGTAGTTATCATGGACCCATGTCCTTTCGTGCGAATCGTCATTGGAGGCTTGGCATTGAAACTTCCGGTGGCATCCAAACCCTCTTTTTCGGGTGTTCATCCTTCCTCGTCGCCGTGCTTTTGCAAGATCAAGCTCAAGGATTTCCCTTCCCAAATCGCTTCGATCCCTCTAACTTCACAACACGATGATCACGTCCCGGCTTTACCAGCTGCTTGCTTTAACCTGAACAAATCACAATTTGACAAATTGGTTTACAAATCATCCACTATAGGGAAGCCATGCAGTCTGAAGATCGAGATCTATACTGGTAGCAGAGGGAATACTTGTGGGTTGAGTTCTGGTAAGCTTTTGGGGAGTGTTTTGGTTCCTTTGGAGGTTAAAGCAGCCGTGGAGTCTAGGTGTGTGCTTCAGAATGGATGGGTATCAATCGGCGGCGGAGCAAAAGGGTCGTCGACGCAACTTCATTTGAACGTTAAGGCCGAGCCAGATCCGAGATTTGTGTTTCAGTTTGATGGCGAACCGGAATGCAGCCCTCAAGTGTTTCAAGTCAACGGAAATATTAGACAGCCTGTTTTTACTTGCAAGTTCAGTTTGAGAAACTCCGACGAGCACAATTTAAGATCCAGGTTAGATTTTTGTGATTGAAGCTCATATCTTTAAATCTGATTGATTATTCAAAATAAAACATAAATCAACGATCTGTGTTGTTTTCAAAATGGTTCTAATGTTTGTTTGCATTGTTAAATTCTTGTTTAACAGGTCATTAGTATTAGAACCAAGCACCTCAAAGAATTGGCTGAATTCACTCAAAAGTACCAACAAAGAACAAAACGGCAAGGAGAGAAAAGGATGGTCCATAATCATCCATGACCTCTCCGGATCGCCGGTGGCTGCAGCATCGATGGTGACACCGTTTGTTCCGTCACCAGGCACCGACCGGGTCAGCCGATCCAACCCGGGTGCGTGGCTCATCCTCCGCCCCGGCGACAGCACCTGGAAGCCCTGGGGCCGTCTGGAGGCCTGGCGGGAGCGCGGCAGCAGCAACCACCTCGGTTACCGCTTCGAACTCCTCCCAGACGTCTCCGCCGGCGGTGCAGATACCGTCACCCTCGCTCACTCCACTCTCAGCACTAAAAATGGCGGCAAGTTCACGATAGACATCAGCACCGGCGCCTCCCCAGCTTCCAGCCCTAAGAGCAGCTGTGACTTTGGGTCCGGGTTCGGATCCGGGTCATTGGCTCAGTTCTTGTACCGAGGTTTCGTGATGTCATCGACGGTGGAGGGCGGCGGAAGGTGCAGCAAGCCGGAGGTGGAGGTTGGGGTGCATCACGTGACGTGCACGGAGGATGCGGCGGCATTCGTGGCTCTGGCCGCCGCGATGGACCTGAGCATGGACGCTTGCAGGCCGTTCTCCCAGAAGCTCCGCAAGGAGTTGAGGCAGCAAAGTCAGGAGTTTGTCGTTTGATTTGGATACCCTTGTCGTTTTCGTCTGGATTTTTTTATTAACTGACAGCAATTTTTAGCTGTTTTCCACTGGCTGTGCTGCTGTGTACAGTGATTGACACCTGGACACCCACTATTTTTTTAAATGATATTTGTGGGAATTTTTTTGTATAACTTATTTATTCATTATGTGTGTTTTTATGTTCCGAAAATTTTACTTATTCATTCACTTATTTATACATTTATTATTGAGTAGCAAACAATCATTTTATCATTTCAAATCTATTTTAGATTTTAATGTCATTTTGAATTTGAATTTTTTTTATTTTGGCTTTTTATTTTTTAAAAAGAAGTTAATGTGATTTAATATTTTAAAATAAGTTTAAAAAATTAAAAATTAATTACATTTTTAACTTGTGAACTATATTTGGTTTTGTTTTGTCCGCAAAATTAAAAGTTATTTACAAAATTGACAAAAAAAAAAAAAGACAAATTGAACAATTATAACATTTTTAAACAGATACAATATAAAAAGTTTTAGTTTTTGGTTAATAAATGTGTAATTTTAAAAATTTACTTGATATTATTAGGGTTAATAATTAGTGGTCAAAAAAATTTTATGGATCATTTTGATCTTTTTTTAAATATTTTAAAATGATTTATGATATTTTATAGTCATGAAATAATTTTTTTTCTCTTTGTATAGAAATATAAATTTTTTACCAAATAAATTCTTAATTTTATATTTTACGATGTTGAAAATGTAAATATCTATAGTTGAATGAGGTAAAGTAATCTTAAGTTGTAGTTTAAAAAGCTAAAATATAATTAATATTTAGTTTCTTTACTTATTTTGAAACACTAGACCACATTATCTTCGTTTTAAAAGTTTGAAGGTTTAAATAAAAGAAATCAAAATTTAAGAATTATATTAAAGTTTGGGCCAAATTTAGAGGAGGTAAATGATTGTTTACCTTTATTAATTCATTTTGTGGTTTCTCTCTCAATTTATAATTGTTTGCTGTCTTGGACAATATCTTACAGGACAAATTTTTTTGAAATGAGCTACCTTGTACTATATGTAATTAGAGTGTGAAAAAAAAAAAATTTTGAATAAGAGATCATCCATTATTTTTGACCGTTGGATCAAAAAATGACTTTAGATTTGACTTTTCTTCTGACCTTAATATTCAAAATCCTCTAGATTCTTATCTCACTATACTAAGAGTTAGTCACCCAAATCTGTAATCCTAAATAACTCTTACAGAATGATGTTATTTTTGAATTCCTACATTGATGAACATTCTAGAGTATTTTCGGGGCAAAAGCCAGTTGTTTTTGGATTATAATGCTTTTTGTTGTACATTGCTTGTTATGGGGTTGCGTAACACACAAAACTTCATTATTTTGATACAAAATCTATAAAGCAATAATTGTAATTGACTTTGACTAAATATATAAAGTTTAGGTAATGATTTATTTCAAGGCCCATCCTATAATGTTAAGAACAAAAAAATAAAAAGAAAAGAGCACCCATTAGTGGGTGTTATTAATCCCCAACTTCAATTTAGCATGATCCTAGAATTGACATAAGGGAGGGGGAAAAAATGAGAGGTTATTTACATTAATGTGCTGATGTGTGTAACCTCATACATAGTGTATATTAATATTAATATTTGATATATTCCACAAATTTATGAATTTTTCATTGTTGCTTGTACGAATTTTGAGTCCAGCCCGCGTTCACAATGGATCTACAAATATTTCAAACCTGGAAATCAGGCTCACCATCGCTCTCTTCTTCAAATCCCCCCAGTCAGTAGTCTCCTCTCCTTGCTTGTCCCTTCGATCTTCTTCTTCTTTGCTATCCATTGATTAGTTTCTTCTGCAGTTTTGAATTGCCAGATTCCATATGTATGTATAATATACACATCTCTATATAATATCTGACGTGGAAATTGAGTTTTTTTTTTATTGATAAAAGGGTGTCTGGCTAGCTTACTGTGCAGTTTTCATCTCACACAAACTAAGTAATTACCAAGCTAAAGAATTTGGAAGAACTTACGCTTTGCAAGAGTTAAACTACTGACATTCCTTTCAGATGCCGTGAGTTTTGGCTAACTGAACTAGCTCAGTTAGTTGAAATTGAGTTATCTTGATTACTCTGATATTATGCTTCATTTGGCTGGTGAGAAAATGCTGGAATAGTAAATAAAAATTACATTTGTTTTTTTTCCTCTTAATCTTAAATCAAACCTGAATTCCAATCTTAATCTTTGCTTGTTTTTTCAGTGTATATATGCTTCATCATGAGGTTAATTAACTCTTTGAAAGAATATTTGTCATTTTGTTAAATTCTTTTTTGCTTCTGTGTAATGACTGAAGTTCACAGAAGGACATTCGGAGTGTGGACTCCTCTTATTTCAACCCTGTGCTTTCTAAGTGCATTTTACCTTGAAAATAATTCACTTTACACTGCAACCTTTCTGTCATTCATCTATGTATTTGGTCACTTCTTGAATGAGTACCTCATCTATCATACAACTGCCGTTCAGAATTTGCTATTTGCTACTTATAAACTCTCTTGTACTAATAAATATCTCATGATTTGATTAGGCACATCGATAATATGGATGCTGTTACAGTGGAACGCTCATGAACCTCAGGCCACCTTTAAAGCCCAATGCGATGTTCGAAACCTTGCCCAATATTTTCACTGATGGATGAGGAATTCAGTTTTTGCAAGTTGCTCCATTTTCATATCTGTAGTATTTTTAATGTTCTCCGGAGAGGAATTCACAATGTGGTATATGAAATTTTGGAATTCCAACTCAATTTAATCATACTGTCCAATCATGATAAGCAGTTTCTGTTTTCCTCTTAGGCAACTACCCCGCTCAAATTTTAGAGGTTTTTGTTGCAGACTCTCATACATCAATGCACAATTCTCATGTGAACACTTAAGCTGTAAAAGGGTTTTTCAATCTCTCATACTAGTAGCCTTTAGTCCAAATGCTAATCTCTTCATCTACTCTCTCTTTCTTGTTTGGTACCACTTTTCCCTCATTTCCTTCTTCGTACCCTTCACCTGAATACCCTGTAATGTACTACACATCCACCATTGCTAGCATATTCTCTCTTCTAAAGTATGGCCTCGGGACATTCAACCGTTGAATTTTCTTGGAGACGATGGTGACCATGGCCTTAAATCCACTTCATTACTGAGTTCAACTGAAGATTGCAGACTTCAGAGGATTTGCAGATCAGTAGAAGTACCTAACAGAGAACAAAGGAAGCCAGTCCCTATCTGTGGGTTTTATTTATTCATTCATCCTTCCCCCAAGAAAGCTTAAGAATCATGAATGCAGCTTCAGGCAACAAGATGTACATGCAAAAAATGCACCAAATATGACATTCAACTTCTTGCAATAAATTGTGAATAAAAAGAGATGTCCCAAGTTCATCCATTCCTTCACAGAAAACAGTGTGTATAAATCTGGGTTGGTGTTTCATTAGGAAGACCAAAGGCATTCTCTGTCCTGGAGAAAAGGCTTTAAGCTAATCTACACCATTGAGCCTAGACTCCCTGGTTTTCCAGGGCCATGTCAAATTGAAAAGGAATAAAGAAAAAAGGAAAAGGGGAAAGATAAAATTGACATCCAAAGAACTAGAACTAGATTATACAGATTAATACCTTCTGTGTTATCAACTTGCCAACACTTTGCCTGCAAAGTTGAAACCTTATTCTCTAGAGAACAATCAATATTTCTCACAGTCAAGCAGAAAGCTCTAGAACCAGACAAGTTTCTAAAGCAAAAACAAAGGTGAAAATAAAAATTTTGCAACTAGAGAAAACTGATAACCATTTAATCAAAATTATCATTCAGCTGCAGCATCTTCATTGCTGCTTCCTTCTGTTCTAATTTCTGGCAAAGTATTAAGATCTGTATGAACATCCTTCTCCTCTAAGGGGATGGAAGAATCAGAAGAATCTATGGGATCCTGGTAAGCATCATCTGCATTCCCAGTTTCAGAGGAGTCCCAGTTTTCATCTGTTCCATTAATGGTTTCAGACTTTTCATTCTGAGTTGCATCATTGTTTTCATCTATTGTCAATGACCCAGAGTGCCCCTCTACTTCAACTGATGCATTAGATGTTACGACCTTTTCTGTTATAGCAAGCCCTGAAGTAGTTGAGAAATTTGAGGATTCTCCGGTGGCCACTTCTGCATTTTCAGTATTTCCGGAAATTAACAAATTTGAGTCAGATTGATTGTTATTGGAAGCTACGTTAGAATTATTTTCCTGTCCCAGAGCACTGGTTTGAAAGTTGGAGTCTTCTGAAGTTGTGCCCCCTACCGTCACATTTTGAGCTTCAATTCCATCTGGTTTGATCTCTGTTCTATTCTGCACGGATAAATTATTAGTTTCTGAACTCCCTTCCGTTGAGTTATTGCCTACTTCTGGTTGATTGTTGGATTCTGTTGCCATTGTAGAATTTGCAAGTGAGATGTCCTCTGATTTGGATGAAACAATTTCATATCCGTGATCTTCTTTCGCAGTCACATTTGGAGAAACACCATTTTCAGCCAAATTACCTTCCTTAGCCCTTAAGCCTGTTGTGTTCTGGATGACAGTGATTTCCTCTGTGTTATGTGCTTTATTTTCCTCTTCCAGACTATTCACTTCAGTATTCTCATGAGTCACAGCACTCGAAGCATCATCAGCCTTATAATGTTCCTCTCGTGCCTCATGAGCATTCCTACTACCTCCATCATGATCACGGTCCTCCAAAGAACCCTCATTCTCATTTTGACCTTCTTTATATTCAGCATCCTTTTCTTCGGCTTCCTTCTCGTCGCCTTCCTCTCTCTCCTTCTCTTCATCTATGAGATCCTCCTCACGGTCAACCTCCATCTCAGGTTTCTCTTGATCATGTTCATCTATCTCATCATCTCCACCTCCTCTCCCCTCATCTTCTTTCTCTTCAGTCTTGTCTTCTTCTTGCTCTTCCTCTTCGTGCTTGTTCTCTTCTCCTCCTCCTCCAATTTCCTCTTCTGCTTCTTCTTCATCGTGCTTCTCATTTTTCATTGTTGTTTCCTCCAATCGAGGGATATCTTTTCTTCCGAATTTCAAAATTTCATCAGGAACATGTGTTTTAAGTGAGATCTTTGCATCATTTTCATCAAATGCTTTCTTCTTATCATGGGAATGCTTAACTTGGTAAATCAACCAACAGCAAATAGCAAGCAGCACACAAATTTGCAAAACATGCTTAACCTTGATGCCTCTGGACCTGTGGTTTCTACTAGGAGACTGCTTGAACATGATGGTATTCCAGGAGTTACAAATCTTTATCTTCGTCCAATGTCCTAATGAGTCACTTAATCTGCCTAGAAATGCACTGCATACCAAAACCAAACAAAAGTTTATGAAAAAACTCAAAGCAACCAAATCATCAACCTGGAAAAAAAATACTGCTCATGGATTTAAGTTCCAACAAAACTGAACCACTTAATTCCACAGAAATCAACATATAGAAACAAACTACACCAGATTCAAATTAAAGGGGATAAACAAAGATATCAAAGAAATGAAACTTGGATTTAAGTATGTATAAAATTGAAAGAAATAATTAAACACAAGGGTCAACTCAATGCAAACGAACTGAAATGAAGGGTCTTGTGTATGGTTTCCTAGCTTCTCGAGGTGTGAGAGGGTTCTAATATAAGATCAAGCGTTAAGCTAGTCATTCTCTTGGGTGATGATAGGTGATGTCCTTGAGTTGCTATGGGAATCCAACAAGCCCTGTTATGAATTTAATGTTTGGCAAAAAAAAAAGGGTTCCACCTACTACCTGTATTCTGTAATATGGGTGTGCATATATATTATATATGTAAAACATAATCTGCTCACAGTTGAAGTCCTTAAGTACCCCAGGTCAATTCCTCCCAAAACTGAATGCAGTTCAGCCGAAGCCTGAAATTGAGATCTCAGGCCAAAAGCTGAAAATCAGCATTGTACGAGAAACCCACCCAAAGACTGCTGTTGGAAATTGATTCCCAGCAAGCTTAAGGTACTGCAGCTCTCCATTTGGCATGGAGTTGAAGAACAAAGATTTAAAAAGTGTAGCCCAACGACATCATAGACCAATATGATTAGTCTAATAAAAATTTATAAACTAAAGAATGATAAGCACAACATCTCTAAGTTGAAGCAAAACTCAAAAATTGATTACAACCAAACAAAAAAAGTGTGAAAAATCAAAAGCCAGGGAGGAAATAATTGTGTTTTTTAATAATATTACATGAAAAGAAAGAAAAAAAACTACTTCAGAACACATTTGAAACTACACTTAATCCTTCCAAAAGAAAACAAAAAACAAATTCAAGTGTGAAAGTGTGAGAGTTTTTTTCTGTTCATTGCATGCACAACATCCACACACTGAGAGAGAGAGAGAGAGAGAGAGAGGCAGTATAAGAGACCAAATCACACTAGAGCAACACATAAATTTTTGGCAATCATATCAACAAAGCTGATCAAAGGTTAAAGCCCCCATTATTGTCTTCTTCTTTGTGTTTTTTTTTTTTTTTCCCAAATAAGGTTAAAGCCCCCATTTTCTTTGCCATAAAGGGCACCCAAACGAAAGAAAACCCAGTACAAACAGTAGAATCAAAATGTAGAGTAATGATGTACCCAAAAAAGAAAAAAAAAATGTAGAGTGATGAACCCATGGAACCCCAAAAATTAGAAACACAAGAGCTTATAAATATAAAAACCCTAAACCCCTAATAAGCTAGTACCTAGGTACATAGTATACTCCAGCACCACAACCCCACAAAACTTGAAAGATCAAATCTTTTTCAAACAACCCAAAAGGGCCAAAACCCATATCCAGTAACAGTTGACTAACATCAACAAATCAATTAAAAGAAATAAACATACAGATCATGATTCCACTTCTAATCTTATCTCATACAGTATCTCCCAAACACAAATTAAGTGTAAAAGTTTAATATTGAAACATGAAAAGAATCAATCAACCCGCTAATTGCAGAAGAAGAAAGGAAGTGAAAATAGTGCTCTGAGAGAGAGAGAGAGAGAGAGAGGACATACCCGGAGAAGCTAAAGAAGCACAAGAAATCTGTCTGGTAAAGAGAAAGTAGAAACGTAGTTTTTGGCTTGACCTTCGAGTATGTATGTATTTGCAGTCAAATAGTATACTTTAGTGGTCGGTTTGATTTGGCCTGTAATCTGGATTCTGTACAGCTCTCTACCACTCTTTCTTCCCCCTCTCTCTCTATTTTCTGTCCCTTTCTCTCTCTTCTCTGTGTGATGGATGCTTGGATCCAGAAACAGGGCACTTGTGTGAATAGTGATTGCGATAGTACAATACTAAATTTGGGGCGGCATCTACAAAATGGGGCGGGTTGGTCAGGTGTGATCCTGATTCCTGTGAGTTGTCACATCAAGTGCCAAATCTGGGGGAATTTGGAATCGGGTTAGATTCGGGTTGTGGATTCCATAACCGTACTTACTCAATTCAATTTCAGCCACATCTGTATGAAAAATTTCTCCATCTGGTATTCTTTTCTTAGTACGGCATTACTCAAAATAAATATTATTAGGTAATACATTTATGGAAAGATTACAAAATTTCAACACCAATTTAAAACAACATTGACAATTGGTAATAAAAGATTATGAAAATGTGAAGCGCGGCAAGTATTTGAGTTTGTATTGAAGTGATAAGTCTTGATTCAGTCCACATCTATATATTTTACAACTACATTGATCTGTGCAATGCAAGGAATTAAAATAATATTTTAAAAATAAATACTTATGTAAAAGAATTGATTGGAAAATGTTTGGAATGTATGTATAAGATTGGAACTATAAGATTTTTTTTTGTTAGTCCATAATCACGATACTAATAAGGGAAGAAAAAAAATTGCATCTAACGTTTTATAGACCAAGAATTTTTTTAGATTTGCATGAGGAATTGCATTAAAAGCTCTAAAAAGTTATTGGTTTCAAAACTCAAGAAAATCTTACACTATGAAAATTTAATCCAACGGCAATCTATAGGGGTAATCATAGAAATTAGACATGAAAAACTTAAACTTGTGAGGCAATCATAGAAATTTAAAATTACTTTAATATGGGTTAAATAACTTTAGTTTTATGAAAATTATTTTTAATTTTAAGCTATCTAGTTTGTGGTTTTACCCTTTTATAAGGAATGTTTAAAAAAGAATCCACCACCAATAGAAGAAAAATAATATTAAAGAATAATAATTTGAGAGCTAATTCACATATTGAGTCCTAAAAGTCCAAGGATCTCATATTTATTACCTCCATGTAGAGATCACAAGAGAAGATCTTACAAAATCACACACCGATCACATAAAGAAATGTGAAAATTAAATAAAGAGTACACCATAAAAGGACACAACACAAAAACAACTCAAACATTGAAAAAACTGAAATACATACAAAAAGTATAGTTATCAGAACCGAATCGATGATTGAACCGGTGAAGGCATTAGTTCAATGATTGACCGATTCAATCGTGGTTCAATCATTTATATAACAAATAAATAATGAAAATAATAGTTAAAAAAATTATGAATGGGTTAAATGATACTTCCTTTCATACAATAACTCACAATAAGTATAAAAATATATACTTTATAAGAAAAAATATACAAATAAATAAGTATAGAAATATTTAAGTAGACTTATTTTTCTCTCTAATTTAATATTTTTTAATTTAGTGTCTACTACTATTTTTATTTTTAAAAGAAATGACGTAAAACTTGACAATAATATGTATTATCAAGAAAATAATGTTCATTATTTTTTGCCTATTCTCTTTTTTTTTTTTTTATTCTATACCATCCTCTTTCTCATCTTTATTTTTTTTCTATTTTTGGTTTAGTTTATAGTTTATAAATTTTAATTATTATTTTTTATAATAATTATATTGATATATTTCCTTCTTTTTTTTATTCTTTTTTTGGTTTTAGTTTAAAGTTTTTACTTTTTGATTATATTTTTCATCAAAAAATCACAAAAGCATGTTTCTAAAAAGACATGATTTTAAATTATGCTTGATTTATGTTATTTTGACTTTTTTTTAAAAAAAAACCTCTAGTTCTTTAAATATCAACCAGTTCATTTGTTTTTTAAAATATCGGCTGGTTTTTTCGGTTCAACTCGATTCTAATATATTTTTTATATTTTAATTGAATCGAACTGGTTTATGGTTCAATTCCCGATTCAATCGTTGAATCGGTCGATCCGGTCCGACTCTAATAACGGTGACAAAAAGAACCATAACTTATCAAAATATTAAACTCATTGACCGTGTAAAACAACGTGTGCATATAAATTATAGATATCTATACTTTATTTAGGTATACGTATATGTCAAGTATGGAAAATCAATGCAACCCCACAACTCACTGTAGCCTTTCTCTTTTTCAGTTGATGCCACAATTGAAAAGGCCAGCCTTCTCATAGCATCTGCATCAAACATGGCAGTTTCTGTTCACAAAATCGATCTCGCCTTCCCTTCACCATCTCTACTGAGGAGCTGGAATCTATACCAATGAAAAAAAAATCAAATAGAAATCTTACATATTCCCAAAATCTTAAAGATTATATGACATCTTCAAGAGAAAGTTGATCAGTTAAATTAGAGTGTAAAAACCCTGAAAGAAGATAGGGTGAGTCGAACCTAAGAGTACGTATATGGACATATTTGTAAAATGTGTTCGTATAAGTAAAATATAGCATAAATCTTTAATTTGAATTGTGAAAGTACTTTAGTTTCTAAAGCAATCTTTGATATGAACCGAAGTATTGTGGCAATCAAGATTAATTTTGAGCTAAACTTGTTTTTTCTTTGAAAAAGGTAGAGACAGGTAAAAGATATGCATATATATTTTATTTGAATTTTAAAATTAATTACCTTACTAAATTAGAGCTAAATTTACCGCTTCTTGATGAAAAATTCTATTTTTACTATGGCAACAAAAAATGTCACGTGTTTTACTCTTTTCCTCTTTGAAAATTAGAGATGAACAATTGAGAGCGACGTGGCCTGACTTTCTTAATTTTTAAATATTTTAGAAAAATAGGAATGAGTAGTATAGTATAGATGAGAATTTAAATTTTAATTTACTTTCCTATAATACAACATCACCATTAAAAAATCCACCTGGAGATTCTCCATGCGGCGACCTCTTTCAAGTCCTAGGCATAATGAATTATGATTTATTACCGAACAATGACAGTGAAATGACAAAATGCAACTGATAAAAACTTGGTTGGAGGTGAATCAAATTAAAAATCCCATTTTCCGAGTCAACACCCTTTAAATCAATATTGATAATTAATAATAAAATATTGTAAAATAAAACTGAAGTTTTGAAAATTTGGACCATGGAAGTTTCCTGACTTTGTTTTAAATGGTAAATCTCAATTCACCTAAAAATAAACCGAAGTTTTGAAAATGTGTATAACGGACAAGTTTTTCAACTTTGTATTATAAAGTGATATCTCTCTATTCAACCACATCAGCACTACTGTAAAAAAATATTGTTAGACATACATTATGATCGGGATTAAAAATTGTCAACACCACTTTAAAACAATATTGACAATTCAATAATAAAAGATTATGAAAATTAACCAACCTATTGAAACGTGGGGGACCAGCAAGTTCCTCGACTTTGTTTCTAAGTCTTAGCCACATAATTCTGTATACCTTTTATGTTTGCATAGCATTAATAGATGTTAGGCATAAATTAATGAATGGATTAAAATTTGTCAACCACACTTTCAACAATATTGACAATTATTAATAAAAGATCATGAAAATAAACCAAAGTTTTGAATGGGTAAAAATTGTCGACACCTTAAAACAATATTGGCAATTAATAACAAAAAGAATATGAAAATAAGCCACAGTTTCGAAAGTTTGAAACTACAGAGGACATGCAAGTTTCTCGGCAGATGGAACTCAGGCTCATGATATCAACACCATAAACTGCAAACAGTGCCTTTGCAAGAAGGGCCCGCAGTTTCCCACCCTCGTACTTCTGAGAATGCTCATTGTTGATGGTAAAGAAAACCTCTCAATAACAGTCTTTTCAACTCACAAAATCAACAATTTCAGCCCACGAAATAAAGGAAAAGAATGATCACCAATCACATGATACACAAGTTATCCACGATCCAAACATAGGGTTAGTGTTCTCTAGATAGGATTTCACGGGTATAAGAGCCAAAACCTTGCTCTGTTAGATCACGATTCCCGTCCACCTGATACATCTTTACAAACAAACTCATGAGAACCATGACGAAGTGCACAAGTTCAGTTTTTGGAGTGCCAAACCACATAAGAATGGACGAGTGAAACCTGTGATTGGAGCCCGTATTCTCACTCATGTTTCATTGTTCCCTTCGAACTTGCATGCCCTAAGGCCCCTAACTGCTTGAGCAATGGAGAGAATCTGTGGCGGAGGATGATTCTGATCAGGATGAAAGTATTAGCAGCCAAGAATATTAAGCCTGCTGCCCAGAGCTGTCAGAAAACATGCTTGCCTTTGAATTCAAGAAGATAGCCCCACATTAACCAATGGGATTGAGCTCCCATCCATAAGAAAACGGAGGATAAACCTTCCCATTTAAGCTTCATATTGCTCCATGGCAATATTAGAGGCAACAGGCAGAAGAACCACACAAAGTACTGTGCTGTAATGACCTGTCAAAGGAATAAACCCTTAAAAACTGAACAAAACCAAATGTGTGATAAGTACAAATTTCCCAACAAAAGATAGGGAATCATCTTTTCTTAATTAAAAATTATTTATGGAGGTAGGGGCAGAGACATTGTTCTGTTCAGGACTGACTAGAGAATTCATGTCCTCTTCATAATTTTTAAAGACGGCAAATACCGATGTAGATTCATCCAAGTTCTTTAATTAGAAAGAAATTTCAAGATGATAATACACTAAACATCACAAAATTTTACATACCTTATTGAAGGCTACAAATGCCACTGTCTGTACGAATAAACAGAATGGTAAATCCTGTGCAAAATGGAAAACGAGAGCCAGCTGCACTATAAATTGAGGCAGAAAAGAGATGAGCTTCTCAAGGACTGAAAACTCATGTTCGTAATGTAGATAGATGTGGTAAAAATATATCGAAAAATTGTGTCTTGGGTCAGTACGAGTAAGATGGTACAGCAGTGCCTCATGCAAGAACTCATGACCATATAGATAAAAGAAAAATCCAGTACAAATGAAGAAGACAGCCCCAGAGATTAACCCAAACATAAGTCTCTCCCGTGTAAATATGCTAGTCAGAGCAACCCATAAATTGTATGCACCAGTAACTTTCTTGCTGCTAAAGTTTTGGGCTGAGCTTCTATAACTAGGACTCCATTCTGTAAGAGCAGGCTTCTTACAAGACCGGAAGGGGAGAGGATCAAGAACTAAGATGATAGAAAGTGCATAGATTATAGGATAGATTCTTAGATGGACAACAAGCCCATACCAAAATGCAGCTTGTAACAAATTACCTGCGAACGCGAAAACATGACATGAAGAAAGTTAGATTAGAGAAGCTTTCATGGTATGAATCTGTATTTTGTAAGAATTTATAAAACTTCACTGTATAAACCACTCTCTATGACCCAAAATTGCAAAAGGGAAGTCGGAAAAGAAAAGACCATCTCTTATTCAACTTCTAAGGTTCAAATATGTTATGCTTTCCCCTTTATCTTCAACAAAATTATCAATTTAAATGCTATCTAGAGGAAAAAAATGTGTTCAACTTTACCAATTGACGTGGTAAATTTCCTCTCCTAAACTGTGAAGGGAAGTAGCCAAACACTGCATCAAACCTTTAATAGTTGCAAATTCAATTATCATGCAGTACTGATTTTGTGCAAAAGAAGATTATGTCTGACAGTTCATACGGAAAGAGCAGAGACCTATACTCCAAAAAAGTACCTCCCACTTAGAGATGCTTTGGTATTTAAAAAGATTATCCAGCTAAAGATTGATATTTCTTCCAAGGATTCTTCAAGAGAATTCTTTCCTCAATATATCAAACCTGCATATTGCATCTTCCTTTAATGTCTTGTCATTTTTCAGCTTCTATTTTTTTGGGGAGAAAGCATTTTGGTTGCTGAAGATTGCTAAAAACTCAATTCTAAGCCGTCAATTCTGATTAATAACAAACTGGCAAACCACTGCAATGTTATTTAGTTTAAGAAGTTGGTATAAGAAGTAGAAGTTATACCATTCATGAGACAGATAATTATCCACAAAACCATGGCACAAACAATAGGCTCGCAGTTCCCACGGGTTCCAATGGTGAAGGTAAATGGGTTGAAGAGCCATACCATTACAGAACGGGTGCATAGAGTCTCAGGCACCCCTCGTAGCTTCAGAATGTTGTGGATAAACAACCCTACAAGTAAATCTGCAGTGTGAACAGGATATAAGTTTCACACTTGTCTAGTTTCTGGATAAACAAAATAGAACAGAGGAAAAGAAATGTCATCGACTTGTAATGAAAATACAAACACACTAAATTGTTCTGTTCATGCCTGAAGTTAAAGTTCAGGTTTTAAAATTACTCATGGGCCATCAAGTGTTTTGCTGGAGCCCATGCCTATCCCTAATTGGGCTGATAGATTAAACCCTTCCCACAAACACACTAATAAAAAAGTGATATTTATGTGGAGCTTAGGTATATCTGTGCAGTGTGTATTTCCTACATACTTTGTATGGTTTGAAGTTTGAGCAAAAATAAAATAGACTGGTAAACATTTATAGTGACAGCAAAGTCACAGGTTACTTCATAATTAGGACCTGACAGTTTTACAGCTTACACATAGAAGACTTTGCAAATAGCAGCAATTCCTTAAATGGATAACACATACAACAGCCCAATCATTATAACCACCAGGCAATTTTTGGATCTTTAATGACTAGTGATTAACCCCAAACATTTTTGAAAGCATCCACTTTGATACATAACATAAAAAGGATCCAACAGTAAATATAAATCAGGGAACACTTGAAAACAGTGATACACCAACCTATCAAAGAAAACATGTATATGTTTCCCTTTTATTGTTTATATTTTCTTTTCTTTTCTTTAATGTAAGACTCCTCGACAACATAAGATACAATACCTGAAGCCGAGAAGAGAAATTTCCCCCATGAGCAATGGATGATTGAATTTGGTATGAGAAGAAATGCGATCAGAGGTGAGTACCGATACGTAGTTCTTTTGTAAGGGGACTTTCCGGAGGCCATGAAGGAAGCAGCATCAGAAAACACGAGGTAATCAACATCTGTGTATCTGACCTCCATATGAGTGTCCTGCCACTCTCCATAAAGAATTAAAAGGAATCGAAGAACTGCTGAGAACAGAAGCAGGGAACGAATATTTATTGATGGCATTGCTGCAAGGAAAAAAGAATAAAACAAATGTACTCAGTGGTCATTGTAATGCGTGCAAAAGAAAAATAAGAAGTCCCATAGTCTCTTGAATAATTTCAAATTCTACAGATATACTTGATTGTCCAACAACAATTGTCTTCATCTGTCCACTATTCTTGCTTCATCCGAAATCAGTAAAGTGAGATATCAAGCTAAAAAAAGTAATATCATGAACTGAAAAACCAATGCTACGATATTATCGTGAAATTCAAACCATTACAAATACTAACAGGTACATAAATTGTTTCATAGTCAATGTACAAAGGACACATAGGTAGAGGTGCAAATGAACTGAGCTGTACACACATCTTAACACCAAAATCATAGGCAAAGAGATTTAAACAAAGCACAATCCTCAAATACATGCTATAAACTTATCTTTAAACAAAAAAAAAAAAATTAGAAAAATCTTACAGTTCTTGAAGGAAAGACCATATCTCAACTTAGAATTTTAAATCTAAGGATTAAACCTCTGAAGCTGCCATGATCTTGATCCTAAAGTCATCAAGGGTAAAAATAGTAGACAAGAGGCAACAATGGTGGAGTTTGACAGATTTAGGTCTCTGCAAAATCAGCCACAATGGAGGGCACTTCATGATTAAGAGAACTACAAAACTATACCATGTTGCCAACGAATGTATTAAAAGTGTCCATGAAATGATTGCAGAAAATTAATAAAAAAAAGAAAAAAATTTTTCTAAGGTGAAAAGGCTCTCACTCTTCTTAGATACCAGGTCTAAACATGGAAAAGATATTAATTGATAAGAAACACAGTCAGAGACAATAATGAACTAAATTTTAATCAACGAGATGTCTACCTGAGCGAGAGAGAACACTCAGACTCTTCTCTTTGATTGTGCGTCGCTCAGGCTCATCTTCTCTACTCACCACTCGCAGTCAAGATATGTTGAGAATAAGATCTAGATCCGTGAAGAACTCTCGTCTCTATCTCTCACGGTGAGTGAAACGAATTTTGACGATAGTGGAGGCTCCGGTGCGTGACACCAGTCGTTGTTGTAGTGTTGGCCGATCGGCAAGGCAACTAGTGTTTGCCGAAATATGTAGGCTTGGCCGGTGGAAGTGAGAGAGAGAGAGAGAGCGACCCAGGTTGGGAGGACTGTTGGGAAAGGAGGTTAAATTACTGTCATGCCGTCAATCATATATTTTTTATACATTAGAAGCAATAATATAAAACTAATTACACATTGCACACATGCATTCTGTGTCAAATCTCACTTGAGGATAAATATTTTATATTTTAATAATTAGGTTCTTACATTTATAACAAGAAATTTAATTTTTCATTCTACTACAAAAATGAAAGGAAATAGCTTTAATTTATTTGTCATAATTCAAATACAAGTCTTGAATAAAAATTTCATACAAAATGCACGTAAAAAAAAATTCACTAAGAAGATAACACCCGTTTTTAGGTGTTACATTAGTAATAATTTTTACGATGACAATAAAAATAACAGTCCAGTACACAAGAATACTCCTATCATTGTGAGGCTTTAGGGATAAATAAATGTACATAGCCTTACCAATATATAGAGAGTTTTTACTTTTACTGTATCAATCAAAGTATATCATATTATTCTCGTTATTAACATGTCCACTAAGAGATTTTTATTTTTTATTTTTTATGATGCTGTCCACTAAGAGATGATAGCCATAGACTAGTATTACATATGTGTCAATGCAGTTTATATGGTTTGTTTAACTTTCACTCTTCTAGGTTATAAAATGTAAATTATTATGTTTCTTAATGCAATTTATGTGGTTTTGTTCAATAAATCTCTCTTTCACTCTTTTGGGTATAGGTATTAGGTAAACTAAAATGAGGAATGGAAACAATGTGCAAACTGTGGAGATTCGAGCCAAACATTTAATTTTATTATCAACATGCCTTGGTAGATTTACTTTCATTTTTTTTCTCTTCCTTTGGAACTACAGTTTTGGATTCTTGATTTTCCATCAAAGTAGAAACCAAATGAACTAGCATTCATTTTGATAATCTTATTTTAAACTATAAAATTTTAGTTCATCCCGACCAATTGGTCCTGTATGGCTGCCTATATACACTACAAGAAAATTCACATGTAGTGGCATTTAAAAAACGCCACAAAAGACCCAAAAAAAGGCCACTAAAAGCTATTGTAGCGTTTTGGAACAAACGCCTATTATGCGGCCGCCGTCTTATCTTCATGGCGTTTTTCAAACGTCGAACCATGCCAATTGTTAAAGGAATCTACAATGGCATTCTTAATTGAAACGCCATCATATCTAATCTTTAGCGGGGTTTACAAAATGCCATAACAACATTTTCTATTTTTTTTAGGTTTATTATGAGCCTTTTTTGGCCCCCCTCCACTGTTGCACCGTTTCCTCACAAATGTCATATGGTTATTCTTCAAGAAGAAACAATTTAAAAGAGAGAACAGATTTGTGCATCAATGAAAACTGAGAAACCGTTCAATTCCATAAAAAAGCATTAGTCAACATTGATTTATTCAAAAATTAATTAGTCAACATTTAATTATGGAAAAACTAGAGCGTAGTTAATCATCATCATCATCATCATAACTTCTTTGTTGCACAGTAACAAGTTTTGATATCCCTTTGCATATATAGAATTATGAAATTTAACCCCATTAAAATGTCTACTAGAAATGTTGAAAAGGTACAGGAGTAAGGGAAACAGGGAACAGAGGAAAGAAAATGGTACATCAGTCCCAATACATCTTGTAATAATAACTTACTCTAATGCCTAATCCAATGATTTGATATTTGCCTTCCACAGGAAAAATCCAATGAGCTAGAATGGTAACCCCTAAAAGGACGAGTCTGGAATTTCATTTGTATCAAGATGATGGATGTGCCTTTGTCATATTCTTCTTTGAATCCAACCGCAATATCACCACCAAAATTTTCATAACTAATACTCACAAAAACAATTAACAAATGAAAAATTATTACAAGAAACTTTTATTGTTATATGATTTGAAGTGATATAGAGCTTACAGGCCTAACATCATTAGGGAGGCTTGAGGATTGGTTCCAGGTGAGCCTGCATGAATCGAGGACCATCACACAACATTATTTAACTTAAATGCAGTCCAGCTTCTATTAACTAAGACTGTCCAATCAATAATAACCATCAAGGATTTCTTACCATTGCTTCTTTTGCAGTTTGCCTTTCTTATTGATCATCATGCAACAACTTTTCAAGGATGTCAATTGCCTACATAAGAGCATGTACATGTATGATTATTTGCATAAACAGCCAAGAGAAATTGGATTTTGCTTATAAATGACAGAAGATTCCACCTATCAAATAGCCAAATGCTGATTGTCAGCTTCAATGAATTTCGTCCATGGCTTCGTGCTATGCCTGTACTAAGAGATGAAAAAAGAATTCTTGTAATTTGAAACCTAGTTTTTTATAACAAAAGAATAAATGAACTTGAGTATGAGATCATAACACCAACCTCCCTACAATGGCTGCAAGATGTGGGTGGGTGTAACTCTTGACAGTATTTGTTGAGATTAGCATTTAATTCATCTTTCCCAAGAACCTATGAATGCAAAAGATAAAAAGGGGCAATAAGTTACATTTCCACTTCCCCATTCAAATTCATGGAAGACCCGTAACAAAACGATTAAGGCGCAGATGATGTAGACAATTATATGCACATATATATGTACATAGATATGCACGCAAGACTAAGGTTTAACAAAATGAGAGTTTATTTGAATAATATCAAATGACCATGATGGGTATAGATTTCAAAACATCTAATTCTCTCCAAGACATGCAATTACTCTACTTTGTCATTTAATCAAACACTTGGTTAACCCAGTATCAACTAATTAGATTACAACAAATCACATGAATTCCAAATAACTATGAAAATTTATAAACGAGAATTTCATCTTATTTTCCATTTTTTCTTAGTTTTCTCAGAAACCAAATAGAGGGTGAGGCTCCAATTGGCAACTGAATGTCAGAATCATACCCTTAACCGTGTCTGCCTAGCAATACCTTTCACCATAACAAGAGGAAGGCCAACTGATTCCAGCACAAGTCCATGTTCAATGTGAAACAGCAGCAAAATATTTTATATATTAATCCACAAAGTCTAGATCCAATGTCGGGCGGGTGAGACTTGAAAAGTCACAGCAAGTTAGAAGCTCACATTTCTGTCCCTTCAATGCAGCTTAGCAATGTCTGGTCTTCTCGCAAGATGCATACTTCAGTCTTATTAGAACATAATTTTACTGTGTAATGGCTAAAAGAAA